>CM047871.1:10851811-10928032 GCA_026212405.1 Petrea volubilis | reverse complement strand
CCAACATTGAGAGAAATCTGCATTTACAAGTGATAGATGAATGTTCCAAGAAGGGGGGGGTTGAATTAGGCCGAAAACCTTGTTTAAGATTTTTGTAAAACGCAGCGGAAGTTAAGGTTTTAAATATCAATGTTTTGCTTAAAAGATAGTTACTTCCTAGAAATACAACGATAATACCAGAGCAAGTAAGTATTGGTCTGAGTACCAGCGATAGTACCAGAGCAAGTAATGATATAAAATATGCAAAGTAATAAACGACACAGAGATTTATCCTGGTTCACCCAATTGGGCTACATCCAGTTCCTAAGTTTTCACTTAGGGTAACCTGTTACCAACAAACGGTATTAGTACAGTTACAATATAAGTTTCAGTGTAACAAGTAACTATCAATCAGAGTTAAAAACTCTTAATAAAAAGATAAACAATAAACAATTTAACCGGCCCCTGAAGCCAGATAGTATGGTTGGTTCTGGCGGTAGTTCGCAGTTGAACACTTCTGACAATACCTCAGATAGCATGCTAATGTCCACTAAACACCTAGCTGGAACTACCAGCGCAACAGCAACTCCACGACCCAGCAACACTTCACAACTCCACTCACTCTCAAGAATTCTTGTGCTTGGAATCTCACTCTTCACCTCGAAAGTCTTTTGAGAAAAGAAAACACAAGAAAACAAGAATTATATAATGGTAAGAATCTTGATATTGAACTCAATACTCTCGTTTCAACTATAAGACTCTAACACAATCACATCTTTCAAAGAAATGACAGTTCCCCTTTAAAATAATGAGTTCCAACGGCTATATTGATGAGAAAAAAGAAGGAGCCGTTTGTGGCCTTGATTCTAGCCTAACAATCAAGTTCAAATGGTTATATTGATGATAAAAGTGGAAGGAGCCATTATAATCTTAATTCCAGCAGAATAATAAAATTCCAGACGGAAACTAAAGTTCCGATTCTGATTAAGGCAAGTTCCAGACGTGATTAATGTATTCAAATCATTCCAAGTCAACTTAACAAAATGATAAACATATGATCTTAATTTCAGCAGAATGAATAAAGTTCCAGATTGTAATTAAAGCAAGTTCCAAACGTGATTAATATATTTAAATCATTCCAAGTAAAACTTAACAAAATGATAAAGATATGATCTTAATTTCAGCAGAATGAATAAAGTTCCGGATTGTAATTAGACAAGTTTCCAATGTAATTAATGCATTCAAATCATTCCTAATCAAACTTATCAAAATAATAAAAATGTGGAGTATAATAATATGAAGGCAATCGGTAAATTTCAATCTAAATCTTCCATCAAGATTTAGAACATGTGGTAATTAATATTAAGGAAAGATATTAATCAAATCTTATTCTTTCCAAACAAACATGTGATGATATAAATGAAGGAAATAATGTTGTTAGGAAATCATTTAATTTGAAAATCAGGAGCACATCAAATATCTTTTCAGTATTAAGCAAAAATATTAATAAATCAATCTTATCTTTCCAACATATAATAATATAAAAGAAGAAAATAATATTTTGTTAGGAAATAATTGAATTCGAAAATTAAGAATACATCAAATCTCTTGAAATTATCAAAACATACCTTAGTTGTACAAAGAGGTCAACAACAAGTCCCTTCCTCATCACCCCTCCATTGTGGGATTCAAGAAGTGTTCAGATGAACGTGGCAATGTTTTCGTCGTCATGGAGTTGCGGAAACCAACTTAAAAGATATATGAATATCCAGAAGAAGCCCTTTAATATTTGTCAAGTTAAATTCTTGATGAAACAATTGTTAGAAGGCATTCAGTTTCTTCATGAGAATGGTGTAATGCACAGGTATCTAAAGTCTTCAAACATTTTGTTAAACCGGAAGGGCCAATTGAAAATTTGCGACTTTTGGTTGTCACGCCAGTTTGGACAATGTGGGTCAGGATCATATACACCTGGTGTCGTGACTCAATCGTACAGAGCACCGGAGTTGCTCTTGGGGCAAAGGAGTATCGTGTGCAATCGATTATGGTCAGTTGGTTGCATTATGGCTGAGTTGTTGTTGAGAGAAGTGCTGTTCCAAGGGAGGTGCGAACTCGAACAGATTGGTAGCATATACGAGATTCTTGGCACACCAAATGATTATACTTGGCCTGGATTCTCGAACTTGCCCGGGAGCAGAATTGAGTTTGTGAATAAAGCCGTATAATCTGCTGTCACTTAAGTTTATTGATGCTGCAGCCCTTTCAGGAGCTCCACGGCTTACGTATCTTGGGTTTGATCTTTTGAAAAGGCTTTTTGACTTATGATCCACAGAAGAGAATCACAGCAAAAGAGGCTCTCGATCACGCTTGGTTCGGGGAATACTATGGATTTTGAAGTTGACAGCACCAACAGGGGAAGCTAGCTTGTTCTGTAGGATATGTAGAAGACTTAGAAAGGCATTAATTGTATATCCTTTCCCCATTATTTCTGTATTGTCATTGCTATCTTGAATTGTAGGCTGTGGATTAGAGTTTTGCCTGCACTTTTTTGTGATTTTCGGTGTGTATCTTCTGAAAAATGGAGCATTTGGCTCAGAACAGGGCCAAGCAACGCCCTTGTATCAGTGAATTTGAAATGTTAACACGGCGGGGTTAAATGCAGATATTGTGTCTGATTGTGTTTTTTGTATATTTCTTTTACATATATTGTTCCTTTATATTACTATTATTTTTGTTTCCTTTATATTGGCTGGTCGAAGGAAATGTTTGGTTGCTCGAAGAGTTTCCGGTATGCTCGGTGCTCTTAGGTCTGTGCTCGGAATGATTTCTTAGCTCGATGTAAAAATGACGTGCCCATGACCACGACCGGAGCCACTATTTATAGGGCGGTAAAATGCTTCGCGGGAAGTCCAACTGTCGCCTGCAATCATTACCAACGGTCAAATCTCAACGGTCAAATATTTGAATTTACCGCCAAACCCATGATCGGACAACCATGCGGGGTTTACCTAGCAGAGCCTTCTCGAAGTTCATGGCTTGCCCGGTCCAGATGACTCCGACAAGACCGTAAGATGGGGGGACTAATAACGTGGCCGAATCCGGCTTAGACACGTCGATGCCAGCTCAAAGTATAAGGCCAACCGCGAGTTGCCACGTGTCCAGGTGAGTCCGATCAGACCGCAAATTGGGGGGGACTAATGACGGAGGCCGAGTACAGCTCACTAGCGCACCCCACCTTTCGATCCGTGTAAAGATCCCCAGTGCGTCACAGCCCCAAGTGTCTCCACGAATCTCAATAGCGGACTCTTCAATAAGGGTCTCCACCCTTCTCGGGTGGTCCCGCATCATCCTCGAAGTGGTCTCGAAAATAATCATCTCTGACAATGGTTGTACCCGGCACATCCACGACACGTGCCAAGGAGTATCCTCTGTACGAACAGCAGGGCTGGGCCGATCCAACTCTAATCCGGCCCACCCATCTTCAATTTCTATAAATAGCATAACGTTACTGTTCACCAGGGTAAGCTTTCCAAATCCACTTTACGCACATTATCACCTTCCGAATACCTGCTAGAATTCTAACTTGAGCATCGAAGGATCTTCGTAGGAGACGCTTCCAACTAGGCTCACTTGTGTTCGATCCTTGCAAAATAGGACCTGACCAGCACATATATACCCTTTACTCGGACCTTTGGACGAACATTGGACCATCTTACTCAGACTAAACCCTTGCTCGGAGTGGAGTGTCCCTCGTACGAAATCCGACCACATCAATACCATTTCAAATGTATTTACGATGTTTTAAGCTTTCCCCTGGTAATTAATGCTACTGATTTTACTAGTTGTTCTATTAACTGTAAATGGTTCAGAAGCCTTATTAAATTAACAATTAATAAGGTTGTGTTTTACTATTTAACCCTTTGTTTACATTTAGAATACTAGCAACACCGCACATTTATATACGTGCAAAATATAAAAAATATATATTTTAATTTAGTAATTTTTTTTTAGGATGAAAGTATAAATATATTATTAAATGTCTTTAATAAGAATACTTTTTTAAGAATTATTTGAAATAATTATTAAATTGTAATAATTTAAAAATAAAATAATCATATGAAATAAAATTAAATGACAAAGAATAAACAGAAATACCAAATAATGGTAATTAGAGAAAGTGGTTTGTTGGTTATGGATTTTTTTAATTAAATATAATATTACAATATTGACCTTTTTATTTGCTTATTTATTGTTTATATTGACATTTTTATTTGCTTATTTATTGCATGTGTTTACTAATTAAAAGGGTAAAATGACATATCAAAATTTGGTATCCGAATTGAATTGATTTCATGTGAAATTTTAATTTTAACCACAATTTTACATATCTCTATTTATTTTACATAAAATTGAAGGGCAAATTTTGTAAGATCACATAAATAATTGCCATTTGTGAGATAAAAATAGCTTTTTTTATAATAGTATAAATAATTAAGAGAGGATATATTAGTTTTTAGAAAAAAAAAATGGGAGAAACTTAAAAACAGCCATATTATTCATTCAATTTTGGATAAGGAAAAAAAAAATCGATTTGTTCTTACAAATAACTTAATTCCTTTTCATGGTTTTTCACTATAAAAATGCCGCTATGCAAAATTATATTCTCATATGCTACCTGTGATTAAAAAAAGAAACAATATCTTGACCAAAGGTATTAGCTAAATATATTCTATTGTCTTTTATGCACCATAATTTATTTTATATGAGCCTTTTGTCCAAATCATAAAAGATGAATTAGTAAAATGGTTGAATATAGTTTGCTATAATTTTGATGTTTGAATCTTTAAATTATCTAAATCATATTTAATGATTTTTTAGTTTAAGCTAAAACCCCAAAAGTAGTCAACATAGCATATAAAACTTCTTGGATTGACACTACGAATTAGGTTTTTTAAAGATCAAAATTAACTTCAAGGAAGATAAGCGTAATTAGGGAACTCATGGACACCCAGTTTGGGGTCAACTGCACTTTGTCCTTTGCATTTGTGTGAAGGCACCTCTCACCTTTCTAAACTGGTCTCAAACACCTCTAATTCAAGCGACATCTTGGACAATATTTCATTAATTTTGGAGCAAAGTGCTATCGACCCCAAATATTAGAATTTTCCGTAACTCACTCTTGTATTTATGCGAAGTGCAAGTGATCTGGATGTATTAGATCAAACCTCAAAGAGTCTAATGTAATTATCCCTTGATTTAATGTCAATTTATGTTTATGGTTGTCGTATAGGTATTCTATTATAACTATCACTTGTAAGTTCTAGAGTACAATAAATTTTTGTATCATTGTCACAGTTTAGGAAATAATATAAGAGTGGGGATGTACAATTTTAAAGGTGGAAATTTAGTTTCTTCAAAAGAGCATAAATAATAACAATTCTATTCGAAGTCTTATACTCTAATAGCAAATACTAGTTGAAATTAAGCTTATTATTTAACCTTTTTGAGTCATAAGATAAGAAAGTTTAATTATTAGCTTGTTTGGCATCCTCAATCATTGAATTTGCAACATCTTTTGTTCCACATCAATTTGTTTTACTTATCATTTTTCTTTTGGTTCATTGACCATTCAAAATTTGTAGGTGGTAATGTTGTGGCCATGATAATGGTGTCTATTGGCCAAGAAGTTATTCACCAAACCATTATATTTACTACAACTCAGTGCATGTATAAAATATAAAAATGACATCTAACTTTCCCTTGTGAGTAACTCCTTTAAAACTATTTTTATATTTTGACTAAATGAAAGATAAGTGAAAAATTAAATAACTTTAAAAAGTAAAATAATATGATATCGGACAAAAAAAAAACACGAGTAAAAATATGTTAAGTTGTAGTTATAGTGTGTGTGTGTGTGTGTGTGTGTGAGAGAGAGAGAGAGAGAGAGAGAGAATGTATATATAAGGTCAAATAGAAGAGAGGAGGGATGAATAAATAGGACACAAGTACACCAAGACATTAAAGATACCAACTTGGTTATTAGATCTTCCTAAATATTTTATTAATAGCGTAGACTAAGGAGATTAATAGACTCCCTAGGGCATTATAAGTAATATAGATTATTCGCGTTTTAATCAATATTTATTTGTTTAGAATATAATATAATTAATATGTAACATTAAATAAAACTAATATATTCATCATTTTATTTATTTTCAACGACTCATTCTCAACTGGTGTCATAATTAACCATAGGATTATTATGTGAAAAAATTTAGCACCGCTACATTTCAACCTGAATAACAACTCGTAATTGGCTGGGCAGGGAGGGTGCAATTGCCGCGCCTGAGCACGTTGGGTTCGCCCAGGGCTTTCTGGAAATGTTTCTCAACGCCGCGGTTGTCATCCCTTCAACGCCATCTTCAGGTCGATCACCTACCTGATGGAGTCCACCTGCAAGAGAGTTCGTAAAGGTTAACTTCGATGCGGTTGTTTTCGAAGACAACAATGAAACAGGCCTGGGCATTGTCGCACGGAACTAACTTGGGGAATGCGTGGCCTGGTATATGGATCGTCGACAGGGAGCATTGGCAGCTGAGGAAGCTGAAGCTTTTGCAGCGTATCAAGCAGTGCACCTGGCTCGATAACGAGGATGGCATCACATCGCGATTGAAGGCGATTGTCTCAATGTTATTCGCGAGCTACAACACCCGCTACAGGATGAATTCTCAAGTATTGGGCACATCATTGAGGATGTCAAGCAACTTCTTAGTTATTTCTCAAATTATGATATTCATTTTGTACGTCGCATTGGTAACGCGGTCGCAAATGCGCTAGCCAGGGATGCCACTCCGGCATCTGCGGGAGAGTCAAATAAAAACTCTTGCACTTGGTTTTTCAGGAAAAAAAAAACTCGTAATTAAGATTTGATTTTCAAGAATACATTTAATGTAACATTCCACAAAATTAATCCATATATTTATCCTTTTATTTATTACTCAACTATCCATTATTAGTTAACATAGTAATTCAACGATTTTAATTTTGGCCCGACTGTGTTCGTGTGTTAGTGTGAATTCCAGCGATCTTGATTGGGAAACAATGTGTAGAGGGTTTTAAAGCTATTACTAACTTCAATTTGGTGGAAAGCTTAACAGCGGAACCCGATTTATGTTGTTTTTCCAATTTAATTAAAACATGACGCAGGATCGAGAAAAGGTTCAGGTTGCGTAGATGAGAACTTTTTTGTCAAGATAGAACAAAATTTAAAAAATTAATCACATCATTATTAGAATTATGAATAACAAGAAATTCTGATTGAGAAGGTGTTTTTTCTTTAAATTTTAATTTAACACATTTATATTAATATTTTTAAGAATAACAAAAATGCCACTCAAGGCGTGTTTTAAATTACAGATATCTAATTTGTGAACGCCCACCACCATTAAGATAATTTCTCCTAGATAAATTATTCGTTTACTTGAAACGAAAGACATTAAATTAGCCGTTAAGATTACGAATTTTGATCTCCTCTGATATAATATCAATTCTTACCATATCTTTACATATAAGCCAATAACACAAACCTTGTTATTCATCTGTTCCTTTAATTCTTGTTTCCCAAAACTATATCTCGCCGCCAACAATTTATCATCTCATCTGAATTTTTTTCATCTTGTTAATTAATAACTCGTCTCGTATACAAAGTACTCTTCTCCTATTATAGAAGCCAACAATTTTATCAGAACTCTGATTTTCATCTTTTCTTTAATACTATCACGGCCATGGATGCAAAGCTTGACAAATTGAATCAAGATTCTAGCAGTAACTTCTTTAGGAGTGGTAAACTGATCATATCAGGCAGCGTTAATGGTACGAGCATCTCAATTTCATCGGTCGGGGCAGTTACGGCTCGGTGCACAGAGTTCGACACAAGACAACGGGACAAATATTTGCCATGAAATACGAGTTTTACGGTTTATTCCCCGCCGACATTGAGAGAAATCTGCAGTTACAAGTCCCTCCTCATCAACCCTCCATTGTGGATCAAGAAATGTGGTTTCAGATGAACGTGGCAATGTTTTCGTCGTCATGGGTACGCGGAAACCGACCTTAAAAGATATATGAATATCCCAGAAGAAGCCCTTTAAATATTTGCAAGTTAAATCTTGATGAAACAATGTTAGAGGGCATTCAGTTTCTTCATGAGAATGGTGTAATGCATAGGGACCTAAAAGCCTTCAAACCTTTTTGTTAAACGGGAAGGGCCAATTGAAAATTGCGACTTTGGGTTGTCACGCCAGTTTGGACAATGTGGGTCGGGATCCTATACACCTGGTTGTCGTTACTCAATCGTACAGAGCACCAGAGTTGCTCTTGGGGGCAAAGGAGTATTCGTGTGCAATTATATATGGTCAGTTGGTTGCATTATGGCTGAGTTGCTGTTGAGAGAAGTGCTGTTCCAAGGGAGGTGCGAAGTTGAACAGATTGTAGCATATACTAGATTCTTGGAACACCAAATGATTATACTTGGCCTGATTCTCGAAACTGCCTGGGAGCAGAATTGAGTTTGTGAATAAGCAGGCCATACAATCTGCTGTCACTTAGTTTATTGATGCTGCAGCTTTTTCTGGAGCTCCATGGCTTACGTATCTTGGGTTTGATCTTTTGAAAAGGCTTTTGACTTATGATCCACAGAAGAGCATCACAGCAAAAGAGGCTCTCGAGTCAGGCTTGGTTCGGGGAATACTATGGATTTTGAAGTTGACAGCACCAACAGGGGAAGCTAGCTTGTTCTGTAGGATATTGTAGAAGACTTAGAAAGGCATTAATTTGTATATCCTTTCCCCATTATTTCTGTATTTGCATTGCTATCTTGAATTGTAGGCTGTGGATTAGAGTTTTGCCTGCACTTTTTGTGATTTTCGGTGTTTTATCTTCTGAAAAATGGAGCATTTGACTCAGAACAGGGCCAAGCAACGCCGTCGTATCAGTGAATTTTTGAAAAGTTAACAGGGCGGGGTTAAATTGCACGTATTGTGTGTCTGATTGTGTTTTTTCTGTATATTTCTTTTACATATATTGTTCACTTAACAAATACTTGATAGTTTTAGTTAGTAATCTTTTGATCTGCGTGAATGGGGTACTGTTTAACATACTCAGACGGGTGTGTGGGGTAATTGTGAAAGTTATAGACGGACTTGGTTATTTGACTCTTTCAAAGGGGGTCTGAGTGTAATTAATCATTTGAGTTATCATCACTTGGTTCACCACCTTAGTAAAACATGTTTCCTTGTGTACCTGTGAATCTTATGGCAACTGCAAGGAGTATCACATGAGTCCCTTCATCAACCCTATCAACATGCCATAATTGTTTGCGAGTTGCTTGTGGTGCTATTTTATTATTTAAAACTAGTTGTCAAAAATATATATTAAGTTAAAGAGTATATTAACAACTATAGAAAGACGAATTTAGTAAATTTTCCCTTAGTTTTGCTCATGAAACTCTGCTTTAGCTAAAGACTCAATACTGAAAAAGATAGGGCACAAATGAATGAAACAATTAATTATCACCAAAACATCGCTAGCATTAAAGTGGAATATTACAGCCCAGGCAAAATGTCAAAGCCGCCTAATACAATACAAACAACATCAGTGTAGTAAATTTCTATTCTGCAGTTGTGAACGCAATAAACTGATCGACCATCGTTACATAATTATGGGCCTTTCATCATGAACAACAAAACGTACTGGTGCCTCCAGCAAACTTGCCAAGCATAGTGTATCGTACCTCTGGCCAAGGTAACCAAATGATCGATCGCTCAAAACTTGAACTAATCATCACAGCAAAATAATTCATAAAGTTCTTCATGGAGATTTTAAATACAGTGATTTAAAACTATGGACTCTCACTTACGATCAAGCACAACCAAAAAAAAAAAAAAAAAGCAAGATATTTTTTTCAGGTACCCCACTGAAAAAGGGGTGTTAAAAGATCGGAAGTGTTGTTGCATGTTATCTGACAGTGATGGTGATGGTCTTCCCCAGAACAAAGAAAACGAGGGATAGCTCAATGAAGAAGATTGTATTAATAAGCATCCGATCAACAGTCCATCCAAAGATAGTGAATCCACCAGTGTTGGACTGAACATATGTAACTGCAAAATTAAGTGAAGCAGAGTGAGGCCTCGAAATATATGTCAGACACAAATACAAAGAGATAAGAGTGGATTTGGAATAGTATAATCTACACAAAAGCACAATACAGTGACCAGAATTAGATATAGACTCTACATAATAGCAGCATGGTAAGATGTAAATGTTAAAGCATAGCAAAGCAAATAACAAGTCTTGCTTCGATATGCTGTATACAGACCTCCCAAAAATGGGAGAGTGAGAAAAGAACAGAACAAGAGAGAAACAGAAAAAATACGTCACTAAGGCCTAAAGCACTTTTCAGAAAGTTTAATTATTGTAAGCTCAAATTTCGTATGTATCATTAAGTTGTCACCGGTATGCTTTTCTTATTTGTCTAGCAATGTAGTTTACATGGGAAGATACATGACCTTCCCAAGTGCACAGTTTTAAGGTCAATTTTGTATCATTTAATGGGCAAGAGTTTGAAACTTGATCTTTCTTTCCCCAAGACTTAATTATAAATTATTTAAGCATTTAGACAGAAACAAATTAGTGAATCAAAGGAATGATAGCAATCTGGTGATGTGAGGGATTGAGCCAATACAGAGTTTGAAGATGGCATAGCAAGCACGCTTCCCAACGGTTTTAAATCTAGATGGGGATTACGGGCATCCCACAGATACGCAATTTAGCAGCCAACATTTTAACAGTTATTTAAGACAATAAACCAAACAATACACACACTGCAGTAATAGGACTTAGACATGGAAATACAAGCAAATCTTTTGTCATATGCCCCGTGATTCCCAAGTATTTGATGAAAGAAAATCACTATAAAGATAGATGTACATGCTTGTTACATGTCAACATGAACCTCTATTCAATGTAGTGTGGAGCACATGGAGGCTTAAGTGCAGCAAGTTTCAATATGCCTCTTCAATCACACAAAATTATCCATTATCTACCAATATTTTACTCTGAAAGGATGCATTAGTGTACGATCTCAAATTCTGTGCGGAATGCCTTGCCAGCGATTTTAGGCATGTACCTTCCCAAAATTATCATATGATGGGCAATAACTCTTCTAGAATAGTTCATGTTAAACCCTTCTCATTGTTATGTTGAATGGGTAACTAGCTAAGGATGCATGAGGAAAACCATAATGGCACAGATAAGGTTATAATCAAAACTCCTAAATTATTCATACCAAATGCCTGCCTCCTGTGATATGATGAGGTAGAAGAAGGCAGTTGTACATTTGTCCGATAGGGTATGAAATCAGCAGAAGACTCCAAATCACTTTCGGAATAATTTACAGATATTGGACCCGCAGGAGGACAATCGTCACCATTTCCACCATTGTCTAAAACTCCAGATCCCGAGGCATCATTAGAATTGCAAGTAACCAGTGCATGCCATCTGCTAGCAATTGAACCAAGACTTTGGGCTCTATGTGATATCTTTGCCGCTGCATTTAGACAAAGAACAATTCCAACTAATTGAACAATAGATAGCACCTGCATAAGGTAGTAAATAAGAAAACCAATGAGTTATACTGTTAATTTAAATATAGCAACTGGAAATCAATCAGGCTTATATATAAAGCTTTCACTCAAGCAGACAAATGGGCAGCAATTTGACACTTGGAAAGCCAATAAAATGGTGATTGGTATGAAATATGATTTATTTAACTCTGCCAAAATTATTTTGATATACAATCATTAACCATACATTTCGATTATATATTAGAAGTTTCAGGAGCTTAGCAATTCAGCAATATTCACTTTTCTAACGGTCTAAGACCGTTCAACACTCATATAGAGACCGCAACAAGTCCAGGAAATGAATATAATGAGGACTGATATACAGTGCCGGATTTTCAGTTACCTAATACATTTTCAGTAATATTCTGTCGAAGTAATGGGGATTACTTACAGCAAAATCACCTCCATTGATGAGGTTGATGATACTCTGATTCTCAGTTGCCTGCAGTAAAGCTACAAACTGACTAGCTGTGACAATTAAGAACTCCAGAAGAAGAAAGATCCGGAACCGGTGACTTATTTTTGATAAATCATAGGTCAGATTCATGTGCTCTTCAATGTAAACTGAAACATCCAAATCTCTCTCGAGAACTTTCCCATAATTTTCAAAGTGTATTATTTGCAAATTTCCAACCAGATGGAATAAAGCACATCCAGCTAGAAAGACCAGGGTTGAGTATGACCAAGATAAAAGACAGGCCAACAAGACGATTATAGATAACCACCAAGATTCGTGGTGCAGATATATCAAACGAGAAACCTCGCGTGTGGCCTTCAACAGAAAGCAAACCCCAAACCATGAAGCCAGCAAGCAGTAAAAGACCTGAACAACATTGACAACTAATTAACCAACACTTCAAGAAGAAATGTGAGTGAAAAAACCAAACTAAATTACGATGTAATACGGAGTTGAGTTTTAGACCAGCATTCATGAAAAAATGACGAACAAATAGACAAAATAAACCCAAACAGCAAGATCACATATTTTTCTCTTAATTCATCAGAGGCAAGATTATACAATATCAATTCCTTGCAATAATAGCCCGCCAAAATTAACTGCTTCAAACTTATAAACATATTAACGGAAACACTGAAGCCAATTTCTTCGAACAAAAGAATGAGATATTCACTTAATTACCACGCGGGCGTAACTAATTTCATATAATTTCAACACTCACACACAAACAGTTCGGTATGCAATCGTAAAATTCTTACTCCAATCTTCTGAATATACTGCTTTCGGAACTGCGCCACGTGGCCATGGCAGCGATCGACAAACAGCGCCTTCCTTACTCCGTACTTGCGCAGATTCCGCGACACGCAGAGGAGCGAAACGGCGGCGACCACCGCCCGCGAGACGAGGATCTCGAGCTCGAAAGTTTCGATCTCGAACTTGTCGCACCCGGCGCACCTCGAGAACTCGTTGGCGAAGAGCGGCAGCGCGACGGCGAGCAGGAAGAAGGCGAGCCACGAGACAGCCGCGCGGAGGAAAGTGTACTGGCAGAAGCCCAGGAGGCCGAGGAACTTCTCCAGAGTTGTTAGGGAGCGGTCGAGTTCCGAGTCCGGGTTCTGCACGAGCGGGAGCTGGGTGGGCGCCATTACAGTTCAAATGGAGATGCACGAGGTCCTAGGCGGTGATGCAGTGGGGAAGAGCGAGAGAGTGTATACAGGGTTGCAGACAATGGAAGAGAGTGAGAGAGAGTTTATTAATAGGACATGTGGTTGATGATTTGATGGGTTGAAAGTCAAAAGAAGATTGGAAATGCGGCAAAGTGGGCTCTGGGGCATGTTCGGCAATTTATATTTTTATAAGCGACGCGGCTTTTTTTGGTTGGTGAATTTGGTTCTGAAAATTGAAATGTTGTCCCCACTCCCCATCATTCACACTATTGCATTATTTTTATATTTTATAATTCAAATAAATGACTACATTTAAACTAAAGTTAATCGTAAATTGCCTTTTCATCTAAGAAATTAAAGTGTAATTTCATCCAAAAATAAGGTGTACATACGTGTAAAGTAATAACTCCGGATTGAAAAATAAGAAAAAGAAAAAAGACAATGGAAGGAGAAAGAGAAAAATGAAAAATAAAAAATGCCGAGACACGGCCCGAACTGCTACGGGGGGCAACCATGGGGAATCTCTATGCTCTAGGTTATTTGCGAACCTTTTGGATCAGATCCTGCCCGAAAGAAAGGATGTCAATGGGCCCCCTTGATCACCCTCCCATGAACCTGAACTGATTGAAAGGAAAAATTTTTGTCCAAACCCGACTTGATCGTACCTAACCAATCATATAGCAAATGTTAATACACTTATCATGTGATTGGTCACTCTCCCTAAACTGTACACCAATCACATGGTAAGTATAAAACACTCGACATGTGATTAGTTTTGGTGTGGCCAAACTCGGTACAGGTAAGAATCTCCCGATTGAAAGGGATGAACCTGCATCAAAATTGAGTTTCTTCGAATTGAAATCCCAACTAGATCATTCGAAATATTTCTTGCGGATGCATTGTGATTCCTGTTAAATTGGATTAATGTTACTCTATCACCATGTGTGTTTGAAACCATGGTAAGGAAGGAGACATGCCCGTTTATCGGACAAATTAAGATTTTAAAATTTTGTGAATGAGATCAATAAATGACAAAGGACATTTCAACACGCCAACTAAAAATGAAAATGAAAATTTAATTTCTCGATTAGTTAGGAGAAGTAGACCATATTATATAGTTAAGGTTTCATTTCATAATTCAAGTAGTCATTTTACTTCAGTTTGAAATAAGATGCATTTCTTTTTAAATTAGGGGAGTTCCACATTAAGATATGGGGATACTTAAAAATTTAAATTGAATTCTTGTTCATGCTTTCGAGCAGTAATTGTCACATTGCGTTGTACCTCGCAATTTTTTTTTTCCAACTATTATATATGTTTACAAAAAAAAGTAATATTATATCATTGAGCAAGAGGCGGCTAGACAAATTAAATGTGTTTTGGCTCATGGTACAAGATTTATATAAATACGGAAAACTAAATAAAATTTATTTATAATCCCGAGATTAACTAAATTTAATAATTCTTTTTTTGATGGTTAACTAAATTTAATAATTCACTATAATGATAAACCTAGCGAAATCTAATTTTCCAAAAGAATAGAAGATTCGCAAACAATCAAACACTATGAAAATGTTCAACCTTTTTTCTCATTAACGAAATTAGTACTTAGGTTGTTCGTCTAGAAGTCTAATATATTTTTAATCGAATATAAAAGTTCGAATATGGCGCAGCAAGGAAGTATAAAGTACTACTATTACTTTCTTTCTTTTGACCATAAATATATATATATATATATATATATATATATATAAAATACACACACACCTTATTGTCGCCTTTTTTCCCAACGAGGCAGCCGTGTTTTACACCTTTTTCTAATTGATTAATCGTATTTAATCAATAATATTTGACTTGTAGTAAATCTAAAGCTATATTTATGACTTTTTAGTAGAAACGGAAAACTACTTTGAAAATCTGCAACATTAATTCCGTGCAGTATTTCAATGTCAAACAACGCGTAATGGACCATCTAAATATAAAAATTAATTGTTATTCTAAACTTGAAGCATGTAACAAACATTATTGAATTTTTATTACTTGAATTCATTTGATATTATCAAATTGTTTTTATTTTATAATTTAGTTTTATTTTATTAATTATGTTGAAATAAAAGTTTATTTGAACTTGTATAATACGAAGCTGATGATGAATCTAAGCAAACTTGTCTACACTATTTAGAGATGTTTGCGAACACTTTTATTTTTAAAAAAGTAAAAGTTGTAGAGAAAGTTATAAAAAAAAAAAGTCCACAGTAGTAAAAGTGAATAGTATTTGAAAAGTAATAGTGAAAAATAGTGGTTGACTTTTGATTTTTAAAAAAACAACTTGAAAATTGCTTCCAACTTATATCTTATTTTAACTTTTTCTTTAGCAAAAATAAGAAAATAAAATACTCACTTACTTTTTTTTTCCCCCCACAAAAGCTGAAAAAGCATTTTTGTAGAGATTGCAAACACCCCATAACTTTAAACGATATTTTATCCTAAATTTGTCATGTATAATGGACATAATTTATTTTTTATTGTCTATATTGTTTTGATATATGATTTCAAGGAAATAGTCCAAAAATTCATCCCATGTTTCAAGGGAGTACGGCCACACCGTCTTCCTGGGAATCACCGTATAGAAATCAACGAATTACTTGGGAACCATTATAAAACTAATTAAGGCCTTAATCATTGCCCACGAACTTAATCAGTAAATGTTTAGAATTAATTAATATAGTAGTACATACGAAATGTTTTGAGTTGATCTGATCCAGCTAATTAGATCTCTTCTGCTTTTTAATTATATAAATTTTCTGACCCACAAAAATTAAATCGTAGATCCAAAATCAAAGTGTCCATGTTTCTTTCTAGAAGTCACTAAAATCTTGGTAATTGAGGGAGTGAGAGGAATTTGTGTTTTCAAATTCATTTCTATATAGGGGGTGTTTGCAATAACTTAGAAAAAGTACTTGATTGCTTTTAATTTTAAAAAAGTTATTTTATTTGTTTGATTTTTGCAACTTTTACTTAAATTAAGTTGAAAAAAATAGAAGTTGAGAAGTTGGAAGGAAGCTGCTTCTAACAGTTCAAAAGTGCTTCTTGATATTTTTGTAAATAAATTGAACTTTTTGAATTGTTAACTATCAACTTTTAACTACTTTTCACTTTTATTTTCAAACACTATCAACTTTTACTACTCAACTTTCTTTCAACTATTTCAACTTCTCCAAAAGCAAAAGCAATCCCAAACACCCTCTTAGATGTTTAACAAAAATCTACAATGTAGTACCATATGATATATACACACACACACACACACACACACACATATATGTGTTGGAAACAATTGAACAAAATATCTAAAATTCGATATTCTCATGAATGAATTTATTCGATAATATAAATATAACGCAATAACAGTTTTTACAGTAAAAACACTATAGCCAAAAGCAAACTAAATGACGACGTAAACAAATAAATAAATAGGAAAGTACAGTAGACTTATCAGTATTTATTTGAAAAGGATAAGACTGAATTACCGAGTTGAGCCGGTTTACCTTAAAGAAATATTCGCCCCACTGGCCGGTGCGATGGTCTGCAATACTCCTTCCAGGATAAGATAGTCCAGAGGTCCGTTTCAAGCCGTATTGCTACTTTGAACCTCACTTCAAAAGCTAAACAACTCAAGTGGTTGTGTATGCAACTCAAAACACACACTTGAAAGTTAAAAGTGTAACACTCTTAAAGACTCAGCACTTTCTTAAAACAGTATACTTTCTATTCTATCTTGTTTGTTTCGTTCTGTGTCTATTCTGTGCTTTTTGTAGGGAACAAGAGCTGCTATTTATAGGAAAAAATAATACAGGATATTAATACCATAATTAATTCTAAAACCGACTGTTGTAACTATTTGTAACGTTTCAGATAATTAAATTTGAATTCGTAACTGTAAGTAACAGCCGTCGGTTACTCAACAATCAATATCGCGTATTAATATTCTGTAACCATTAACAATTTCAAAATTAATGTTGTGCATTAATATTCTGTAACGGTTGAAATTTCAAACATAATTCCAAGACTAGTTCAGTAAAAAATAAGACCGCGATCGTGACAATTCACCCCAACGCCGGCAGTTGTGTGTAGGACTACCCATATGCGGTACTTAGCTGTTTAGTTTACACAACACTTAATCGCATAAATACTCGAATTGTCAAGGTTAAATATCTTATATGGGATTTTACACTTATCCTTTAATATGCAGACAACATTTAATGAGACTTTATCTATGAATTTACACCATAAATGGCTTCATCCTAAATTAATCTCTATAAATGTTATCACAATTAAACTCATTAATTTCCAGCAATATGTATATACATAATTTATAAATGTATTAAAATACCCTTATCTTCAGATATAGAGTTTGAAATTCTTATTTTATAATGGGGAAGATTGAATATTTACAACATATAAAAGATATTTTTATTGTTCGGGGGAGAAGATGGGGAAAAAAATAGAATAAAAACTATTGTACAATTAATGCATTTTTTTGTCGTTTATTTATAGATAGTTATCTATATCTAATTTCTTATTGAACAAAATATCATTATTAGATTGTAATCCCTACTCTTATAAAAAAGTATGCATTTCAATATTTAGTGGCGCATACACTACAAAAAAAATAGCTAATTTCAATTAAACTTACTGATTGAACGAATTCATTGGAATTTCTTTCAAGGAGATTGTCTACATAATTTCTTCAGAAAATTAATGAAATTTAAGAATAATTCCCTTGGCATATTTGGTACCATATTCCCGCCAAAATATTCCATTAATGGTATTTTTTGTCTGTAAATTCCAACAGGTTTTCACTAAATTTCTTGGATAAAATGAAAGAAATTAATTTTCTGCACCTTATTCCTTTTAATATATTCCGGCGGAATTTCGTTGGCAATTTATGTCGGAAAAGCCGTAATTTTTTGTGCATATATGTTTTAGACGTTAGTGGCAAAATAAAGATGTATTGGGATAATCTCCCTGAGAATATTGACTTTTATGCATAACAATAAATTTTATTTTTTGACCTTTTTGTAAGAGAATACATATTTCGTTTAACAGTATATATGCATATTTTAATATTTTTTAAATAACTTATCGATGATTTGATAAATGTAATAATAGACTAATAGGGGATATACAAAATTATTAACTAAAATGAGGGTATTGTGAAATTGAAATTAAAAATGGCTGACATTTTCATGTGAAAAAAGAGGGTAAATTAAATAATTTTTATGATCAAAATACTTGAAACATAACAAAATGAGATTGGAAATAAAGTCAAACTACCCCTTAATCAATCACGTTTTTAGTCTCTATAAGACCTTGAAGGTGTTTGGGAAATTTGGGGGGGGGGGGGGGGGGGAAACTTTAGTGTTTTCAGTTATTTTTAATTTATTTTTAAGTGTTTGATTTTACATATTTTACTAAATTTCGACTCCAAAAAATTAAAAGCTAAGAAGCAACTCAAGCCCAACTCAACGGTCTAGTTGAATATGCTAAAGGAAAAAAAACTTGTCGAACCACATTTCTTATAATACAGTGTGTTTTATTTAAATTAAATAATTTTGTGTTTAAATGCATTAATTAAAAGTGTTTGAAATTTTTTTTTATTTAAATTTGCGTTGAATAACTCCCACAAAAAGCCGACTTTGGACTTTGGCTCAGCAAACAACTTTTTTTAGTACTGCTCTTTTTTTTTTTCTTTTTGAAAAAGTAAGTGCTTCTCTTCTAAAAAAAACCAACCCAAACGGACTCTAAAACTGTTTTCTTTAATTTTTTGTAAATATTTTCAAGTTTTTTTGGACACAGTTAAGTACTTTTCATATTTTTTTTCCAAACACCCAACTACTACTTTTGCTACTTCATCATTTTTTTTTTCAAATAATTCTCACTTTTCTGTCCACACAAAATTTTGATTCTGAAAATACAAATGAGAAAACTAGAAATAATATATGACAAATATTTGAATTTAAGAAAAAAGAATATAATTTAGTGGAAGATAATCTCCTAAAAAACTAATCCCTTGATTCTTTTATTCAAATTTGATTTAACTCTCTAAAAACGTGATTCATAGTCTTTGTAACTTGATTACGAATCAAATGCTTGGAATTTCGAGGAACACAACGAAGAACGCCGTGAACTTGATTTAAACTTGATTAAGGGAATATCATTGATTTGCTAGTTTGACACATTGATTGTAGATCAAAAACTTTATTTGGATGATTTTCACAAAAAATACTTTGAACGTCGCCTTAATTACTGTGGATTTGAATTGGGAGAAACGCCAATACGTGGTTCTAACACTTTGATCGCGAATTGAATGTCTTGATTTGATGACTTTCGCGAATAACACCGAGAATTTCGCCTAAATTTTCACAAACCTTCTTGAGCTTGACTTGAGAGAATTTATGAACCTCCTTCGACTTCTTTGGCTCTGGAAGACTTCTTGATATTTCTTTTGAGCCCCAAAGTTCCTCTTTTTATTGTTGTTTATGCAGGGTCTTTGAATTGTTACTGACTTCTTTGATATTTATCTCTTTAATATAAATTATTTTTAAAGAGAAAAATGCTATTTATGTGTCATAATTTTATTGGCCCACGTGCCCAAATTAGCCAATTGTCGTCATTTAATTTGATTTGGACTTTTGGGCTGCATAACGATTTGATTGGTCGGAACACTTTACATTTGATATTTGGCGGCGCTTCATTCATCGTGAAATAAATATTAAAATATCAATTAAAATTAATTATTTAATATTGAAATTGAATTTATAAAATTTCAAAATATAAAAATATAAAATTTAAGTAATATTTAATACTTTAATTTATATTTGTCAATTTTTAATTATCCAAAAATTTAATCGCCAACATTTACTACTACAACATTTTTTCAATTTTTTCTAGGATTTAATTTTCTAAAAGTACAAGTATTGCAAACTGTTATTTGGTGAGAGGTGATTTCAAACAAAAAGTAAGTCGAGGCGAGAATTTGATTCTCTGTCTCTAAGACAAATTTGCCCCGTATAGTGCTCACGGTTTAAATGGCAATTGTCTCCCAAGATACAACGACTTTTCACGAGATAGGAGCAATTCAAATCTCGAGAAGGACGAATAAAAAGTGTTGAAACTCTTGAAACACGAAATAAGAAAGCTTTGGAAAGTTTGTGCACTAGAATGCAAGAAGTATAAAATGCTGATGGATGAGAATGATTGAATCTGGCAGAAGTGGGGCATATTTATAATATCCGAAAGGTTGTGGCCATTCACTAATAAGTGTGAATGGCACCCCTTGGATCAAACCAAGCCACCGAACCGGACCGACCCGGGTTTGCAACCGAGCCGGACCGACCCGCACCGGCTCCAATAACCCGAGACCTGATCCGTTTAACGTGGATTTGGGTTTGGTTCAACCCAAAATTTAATTCGGGTTTGGCCCAAAAAGATATGGCAGCCCAAGCCCGGCCGGACGGCGGCGGCGCGTGTGTGGGCTTTAGCCCGAACCCGCTTGGACCTAAGTCCTTGCCTGTTTACACATTCGGGTATCCCCAAGGGACCCTAACCCTTTGTGAGTTTTTGGGCTTTATTAAGTGGCCAAATTCCCTTCATTTTTCCAATGTGGGATAGCATTCTTAAATGCTTCCCAATCCTAGCTTCAACTATTTTAAGTGGCCAACTTTGACAATTAATTTCTCATTCACCCGAAATTGTATTCATTCGTGTGAATACACTATTCACACCTACTTTCGAAGT
This sequence comes from Petrea volubilis, assembly GCA_026212405.1. Classification (NCBI taxonomy): domain Eukaryota; kingdom Viridiplantae; phylum Streptophyta; class Magnoliopsida; order Lamiales; family Verbenaceae; genus Petrea; species Petrea volubilis. The sequence goes on along the minus strand of CM047871.1, from coordinate 10,906,952 downwards.
AGAACGCATTAATGCCAAATTCAACTTGTAATCCACTTAAATAATTTCTCAATCTTGGTCCAAAACTAACAAGCTAGGAATACAATTTTCTAACACAAACACCCACTTGAGTAGCTAAAACAGATTGAACGAATTTATTTCGTTGAACTACCTTAACTTTTTTTTTATAGAAGAATAAGAAGAAGAAGAAGTACCTTAGTTAAACCAAAAAGGAAAAAAAAAATTACCTTACTTTGACATTATTTACACATTTTCGGGGAAATTCTTCATGTATCCAATATGGGCCATAGGTATACACCAAATTATTCAGATTATTTTATATTATTAATCTGCTTTTTTTAAAAATATTAATATATAAAATACAACACAATTTGAATTATTTAATTCATATATGGAGCTCAAAGATTGAGTACATACAAAAATTTTCCGGCGTTTACGTTAAGATGAGCACATTGCAAATGTTGCGGACGGGTATGCTATTCTTGCTCTGCTTGAGGGTTTTTTTTTTTTTTTTTTTTTTTTCCGAAAAAGTTGAAATTTTATTAATAATTCAAAATGCGTACATACATGATTCCATCATTTCCCATGACATCGTCAACATTCAAAACTGCAAAGAAAATAAGGAGTACTACTCCTTTACAAACATGAAAAAACGAAGAATTCGAAAATAAGAAAATCAAAGATGACAGATTGCCATGATTGCCTAGAATTCAAAAGAAGGGTCATCATCATCGTACTGTGCTTCCCAGTCGTCACTCGACTCTGACTGTAACTTAAGGCTTTGACTCCAAAATTTGGCATCTCTACTCCATGACATCAGCTTGCGTTCGCCCGAGTGAGTTCGATGAAGTGGATATACCTTTTTCTTGGCACATTCCTCCAGCAAGTATTCATCTGAGTAAATGTCCTTTACATGACGAAAGTTCGGAGTGTGCGATGATGGCTCTGCCAATGAGCTGGGATATTTGAAAGTATCATGGAGATCCTTATTGGTGGAACAAAGATCCAAAGGGGATGGCGTCGCGAATGGGGTTGTTGTGGAGTGTGATGACTCTGGAGGAGGGTTGATTGAAGTAATCGAGGGGCATGCATATTTGTTGGGCTGTTCCATAGTAGGTCCAAGAACAGCTCCAATTTGTGATTTAATTTTGGGTTGCCCAAAGTTATAAACCAGACACCTTAAATCATCCATCGACTCACCGGGAAAATGGTATTCCTCCTCAACCTCAGCACTTACCTCCTCTATATGCACCTCCTTGTTCCCATTACATTCCTCTTTATTTTGAAGTTCAGAAATTACATGTTCCTCCCCTGGAACATTTTCACTGTTCACCGGAACAGCCATTGGTAGATTCGCACTATAACCATCTTCCCCCTGCTTCTCTTCTGCCCCAAGCTGGTTTTTAAAATGAAAAATAGCCCCTTGCAGTTGTTTCCCTTGGCTTTCTTTCGAAAAAACAGCAACACCCCCTGGTTGGCTTCCCTTGTTATTTTTTGAAATTACAGCAGCATCCGTTGGGAGGTTTCCAATATTACAGACACCTCCCTGCCGCTCTTCTATCCCTTGTTCTATGGATCCATCTCCCTTTACATGCATCCGTTGGCTATCTTTCAAGATTACAGCAGCGTCCACTGGGTTGTTCCTTTTGCCATTAGCAACTTCCCATGGATATTTCTGAAAATTACGATCACCCCCCTGGGCAGCAGACTGCTGCTGCTGTACAACAGCAGTTTTGCGACGGTTTCTGCCTCGTTTCTTTTGCGTTTGGTCCACAAAGCCAGCTCTCTCGACAATCTCATCAACGACTGCCTCAATACCCGCTTCAACCTCTTTATTCGTGGCCTCAGGCTCAGTTAAACAGTCCGATAGAGCAGCAAATTTGCTACCCAAGACAAAACCATGATCCCTATCTCCATCAATCAACGTTGTCCCACCCATATTACCCAAACTACAAACATTTTGCCTAGTCTCCTCCCCATTAGGCAAAACACCATCAACAACGTTATCCACAACATTATTCACAACCTTAGGCCTAATCTTCTCCCCATTAGGCAACATGCTAACATTATTATATTCATTATCCACACCATCAGCATACACAACAGTCTCATTAGCTTGAGTTTGAGCTTGGTTTTGCAAGTTCTTGTTGATACGGTCCTTGCGCGACGGTCGGGGATTATCCCCTTTTATGTAACAGGATTCGGGATGATGGCCAAGATGAGAGCACTTCCCACAATAATCCGGAATATTCTCATAAATGATCTCTTGAAGAAAGGGTTTACTTTCTCGCCCCGTCCAAAGTTTAGAAATGCGGGGCTTCAACAAGTCAATCTCAGCACATAACCGTGCCTCCCTCGGTCGAAACCCTCTTTCGGTATGATCATCGAGTTGGATTGGTGGTCCGATTTCTTTAGCAATGTCAAGTAAAATGTTTTTCTTAAATAAATGATATGGCAGGCCAGGTAATCTGATCCAAACGGGCACAATCGAGCTCTCAATTTCGGGCGAGAAATCCGGTGACCATTTGAACATCCGCATAGGGAAGCCAGCAAAAACTATTTCCTTCCTCAACCAAAGCCTCGCAAAATCATTACAATTAGTGAACTGAATAAGAAGGTGCCGAGAGTCGAGGAAGCCAAATCGAAACCTCCCCGCAAGACGAAACGAAGACAAACCCAGTTGAATTTGCCGTAAACTCGGCACCCCGAAGGAAAATTTCCCCACCAAAGCGAGTGGGAACGTGTTGGCCAGTTTATCATATGCCTCATCAGGAAAAAGAACCGCAGGAATATCATCAATATAAGTGTGCTTACCCAACATGGCAGCATTTGTCGCTGTGTCGGGAGAAGGCACCGAATGGTGGAACTGAGATGAATGAGATTTTCTGCCCTCATGCCCAGACAAAGGCCCAGCAGGCTGTTTTTGGCACAAGGATGGATTTGTAACTTCAAATAGGCGAGGCGGAGCAGGTGGCGGCGCGGCCACCGTGGTTGGATAGATTGGGCACGCCGACAGCGAACCAAACGCCAAAGGGGGCTGAAAGATGGAAGAAGCAATACCCGGTGCATGAAAGGGTAAATCAGATCTGGGCTGAGATGGGACTGAGCACGGCAGCGGCGGCGGCAGCCCAGGCAGAACAGCGGGCGCGCCCATGCTTTGAACAAGCCACAACGGCACCAGGAAAAAGGATGGGTTTTAGCGGTGGTAGCTGGAAAAGGGAATCTGAGTTGGGGAAAAGAGGGAGTGTGAGGTAGCAAACTCAAAACAACCGTCAATGGAATGGGAGATTGCCGTGGAGGTAGATCGGAAAAAGCGGGATAGACGGGAAACCGAGCTTTGAACTGTAAGAAAGGGGCGATTACAAGGGCGGTGGCCGCCGGCGGCGAAGGCGACGCGCCGCCGGCGACGGCGGTGGTGTGAGGCTGAGGGTGGCAGAATAAGGGCTGAATCGAAAATGGTGGGTTTGGGGAAAAAGAAAAACTCTAGAGAGAAGGCAGAGCATTATTTTCTAGAGAGAGAAAATTCATTCTTGGTTTGAATTAACTTTCACATCATGCTCTGCTTGAGGGTTGAGACAGGCGGGCGGCATTGATTTTAATATTTTACGAGAAGTTAGAGGAAGGTGGTGAAGGCATTTACACAATGTTCTCCATTTCAGATAAATTTATGCTATGTTTGGAATAAAAATTTTGATGAAAAAAATACGAGAAAAATAAAAATAATCAAAAATAAAAATAAAAAGTATTATCATTTGAAATAATTAAAAATATTTTCTTTATATTTTTCTTATCAAAATTTAAGAACCAAACAGAGGGTCAATATCTGAATTAGTTCTTGTTGATTTCTTTTTACTGTTGTTTCACGTGTATTAAAAAGCTATGTTTAATAGTTTTTATTTTATTTATTTTTTTGTCTTCAGTTAATAGTTGTAATTGAATATTAGGAGGTCGCTACTTATAAATTATATCTATACTGCTAATAATAAAATTAGGGGGTTTCATAATTGTTTTCGTGTCTTTTAGTATATCCAGTATCTACGATACTTTCTTCTCTCTTCACTAATAGATATATATATATATATATATATATATATTTATTTATTTATTTATTTTCTCTTTATGATCTCTATATATCTCATCATCGTTTTCCAATCAATTTTTCATTCTCCTCTAATAACATCTTTTTAACTTTTTTTCTGCTTTTTGTATCATATAATTTTATTTTAATTTAAACTATTTTTTATATTAGAGTTAAAAGACATTAAAAATAATAAAAAATATGTATTCGCATATGACTTAATGGTAATAAGAACTAATATGTTAGTTGTAACTATTAACAAATAATGAAACTCCTATAGTAACAACTTAATGGAAAAAAAATAGGCAGTGTGATGTTGTGACAAGAATTCTATTGTCACAAGTTCTCAATATTGGTGTGTCACTAATTAAAAATAGTAACAAGGAAGACACTATTTTGTTACTATTGATATATTGAAAATTATTCTAATGACAAAATAAATTTTTTTGTCTCTAAATGTATATAATTAGTAACACTTTTGCATTATCTATATATATTGATACTTCTTAAAATCAATCCATTGGATCCAAATACTATGAGACAACTCAAGAACAAAGCCCAAATAAAATACCTCAAAGACGGGTTTAAATCACCAATTTAGGCCCAAGGTTCACATGAGCCAGGGCCATTGCAAGAGGCCCACAACAGTGGCCCAACCGTCCAGCTTATTAGCAAGTTGGACCGAATCCACAACCTTAGTCAATTAAGCCACACAAAGATAAGATTTTAAGTCTTTATCATTTAAACCACCAAATTTATAAAATAGGCTCATAATTATCACTACTAGAAAAACTATTTTTTGTGATCGAATTTTGTGACCAAACTTATTCGTTCACAAAAAAATGAAGAATTGCAACTGCTTTTATGACCGATTTTATAGAAAAATGAAAATCTCTTCGTGATTGCCCCATCGGTCACAAAAAGAAACATTTCGGTCACAAAAAAAATATAATTTTTTATTTACTTAAATTTATATTACTGTTGATTTTTTTTTAAATGTCAAAAAGAAAATTTATTATTGCCACTGCAACTTTGTGACCGAAAATATCGGTCACTAATATTTTTTTAATGAAAAAAGATAGTTGTACCAACTTTCATTTTCCAATGAAACTTTTCTTACTGATTTTCCGGTCACAAAAAAATCTATATCTTTAAAAAATTTGGTGATTGCAAAATTGGTCACAAACTTTTTTCCCATTTGAAAGAATATTGTGATCGATATTTCGGTCACAAAAAAATCCATATTTTTTAAAGAAATTTTGTGACCGAAAAATCGGTCACAAAATGTTTTCCCAGTTGAAAGAAGATTCGGTCACAAAAAAAAAAAAACCATATACTTAAAGAAATTTTGTGACCAAAAAATTGGTCACAAAACAATCTATTTCCCCCCCATTTTTTATGTTTAAAAACTTTTGCGACCGAATATTCGGTCACTAAATTTTAAGCACTTGACAGAATTTTGTGACCGAACTACCGGTCACAAAACTTTTTTGTCCATTTGAAAGACTTACAAAAAATTTATATCTTTAAAGAACTTTTGTGACCAAACAATCGGTCACAAAGTTTTTCCATTTGAAAGACGTTTTGTGACTGAATTATCTGTCACAAAAAAATCTATGTCTTTAAAGAAAATTTGTGACTGAAACATTGGTCACAAAAAACTTATATCTTTAAACAACTTCTCGATCACAAAAGTTTTCAATTCGAAAGAAGTTTGTGACCGAATATTCGGTCACAAAAAATCCATATCTTTTAAGAACTTTCTCAAAATCCCAAACAGCCATACACAGGTGGGATCAACCCATAAACAATTCTCTTGAAAATCTGTTATCTCTCCTGATCGAAGAAACAACCTCGAAGATTCCTTGGGTAGGTTAGTACAAAGCCACCACTATAAAAGACCCCTATCTCTCATTTGAAACACATTCTAAATCGAGCTCTACTTTACGCTTTCTAATCTGCACACTTCACTCCACTTATGCTCACAAATCTAGCACACTTTGAGCACAGAATGCTCAGCGACACACAAGCCTCCCCTACCGTCAATATTCCTGCCTTACTTTGCATTGTATTGCAATTTATTTTTGCTTTATTTTTTTTAAGGCACATACTTACTTAATGCTAATGCTTTTTTGCAGATTAGGTCCCAATCGTCGATAGACCCTTCCTCGAAAAATAGGATTCCCACACTCAACGTTCCATCCTACAAATTTTCTAGTCATCCCAAAATTTAGTACGCATCATATATATATATATATATTGTATAATTCACAGATCTTGAGACTATCCAAGTAAGTGCATATGTGGATAGTCTCATTAAATTCTATTTTGCCATCTATGAATTCAAATGCTCTCTATATGAAATTAAATAATTATATTTGTAATTCATGTTTATATAAACAATTATCCAGAATTTAAACAATGATGGGTTAAAATTTTAAATTAAATAAAAAAATTAATATTTTATTTACAATTGTTATCATTTACTTTAGTAACAATTAAAAGTTTTTATTCTACATAAAATTTTTAAAACTTCCTTGTCCTAATTATACTAAAATTAATATTGAAATTGAACATATACAATTTTAATATAATTATGGGATAATTTCACTAAACTACCCTAAACTAGACTAAATCACAAATTAAACTATTGATTTTTTAAAACTACCTAGATAATCCTGAGGTATGTCTACTAAATTGTAATACTAATTGAGATGTAAGAAAGAAAAAAATGCCCTTAGATCTTTTATTACTAAAAAATGATAAATTATACTAAACTACAATGAGGTATGACAAAATTACAAATTTAACTCTAAAGTTTAGGAAATTACCTATGTAAGAAAGACAAAAATGCCTTTAGATCTTTTACTACTAAAAAATGATAAATTATACTAAACTACAGTGAGGTATGACAAAATTATAAATTTAACCCTAAAGTTTAGGAAATTACCTACATAACCGCATGGGTTTGCATACTAATTATTTTTAATGCTAACATAAATTTGATAAAGGCAAAAATTTCCTCAAATCTTTTGTAATGCATGCCTTTTTTTTTTCCATTGAGAATGATATTATTTGGTAGATTAGTTTTTCATTGAGAATGATATTCAATTTATCATGTATGTGGTATATTACGAAGATTAATTAAAATGTGTTTAGTGTTTTTTGAAAAACTTTCAATTTTTCAATGCAGATTCTAAGGTTTGTATCTTCTTCTTTTTATTCCTTGGTTATCAATGATTTTGTTTGTTAAGTTGGTATAAAATATTACAAATTAATCAGACCTTATGTGTCAAAATATTATGAAATAAACTATGGACAATTTGCAAAATTTGTTCAAATTTGAGAAAAGGGTAGAAAAGGAAACAAATGTTGAAATTTAACGATTTTGGGTAAAAACCCTAACGACAATAAACGGAGGGTCACAAGTGTATAACGTTTCCATATCTCATCAGGATTATCTAGGTAATTTTCAGAAATTGAGGCTTTTATTTGTAATTTGGTCATACCTCAAGGTAGTTGAGTGTAATTATCCCTATATTTATTTATCAATTTATGCTATAAAAAAGTTAATTATCCCTATAGAAATTTATGAAAATATATACATAAAACTATATTTCTCGTGCTTTGGCACTGGGCTAAGTACTAATTACTTATCATATTGTCATCAATTTACTCCTTTTCTTATAGTGAATTTAATATTATTAAATTTAAATATATAATTAAAATATATCTTATTTTTGTTTTATATATGCATTAATTGCGCTCGACTACTATTTATAATAACTAATGGGGTTGGCATACTCAATTTAAGTCACTACCAGAAAACAGTGATTTTGCCTCGGATTTTTAGCCACGGACGAAATCCGTTGCCAGTAGCTACGGAAATGGCCACAGATTATGGAAAAAAATGAAAACATATGGCCACGGATTTTTTTTCGTGGCTAAATACACAAAATTCCGTGGCTATATAAATTTTTTGAAAAAAAAAACATAAATTTTTTTGGAAATTAAAAAAAATTTGTTAAATCTTTATGGCAATGGATAAAACTGTGGCTAGTATATATTTAAATTTTTTTTTGAAAAACGTATTAAATGGCTACGGATAACTCCATGGCCCCAAAAATTATTTTTTTTAAATGTATTAATAATGGCCACAGATAAATTCGTGGTCCAATAATAAATTAAATTTTTTTTAAAAAAAAGTTGGACTTGGCCATGGATAAATCCGTGGCCAAGAAATAAATTTATTATTATTTTTCTTAAATGCATAACGGCCACGGATAAATCCGTGGCCAAGAAATAAAATTAATTTTTTTTAAAAAATGGATATTATCCGTGGCCAATAAATAATTTTTTTTAAATTTTAAATAGCTCGCTTAAATCGCGCGGCCCGATATTATGGGGCATTAAAATGTTTGAGCCATTTCAAAATCGTCAAATTTTCATCACGGTTCTTATGTTTTCCCTTCTTATGCGTTGAAAATTGCAGTTTGATCAACTAGTGTAAAATAAAAATTTTATTACATGCTTAAATTTTGATAATATAAAATTAAATATATACATATATATGAAAAACTATATATATATATATATATCACTTGCCAAGAAAAAAAAATATTCGGAGTTCCTATCGGGTATTCCGACAAATGACATGCCAAATATAAATCATTTTATTTTTTTTTTGTTTTGTGAATCCACTAATGCTATCTTTAATTTTAGCTCCCAATGAATGATTGGATTGCTTCCTTAAAGAATGAACCGAGCACCTTGAAAGCCACGTAAAAGAAGAATCGAGTCCCAGTTTAAAAATGTAAGACCTCTATGATGTTCTCGTTGTCATCCAGTCAGGCACAATAAATCAAGATGCAAGGAATCAATTTGATATGCTAAAATTCATTTTACTAAACATAATTTTTTATTTTTTAGATTAATTTTATCATTTGTGGAATTTATTTTTCTTGGTTAGAACCCATAAGTGTTTTAGGAATGAGTATACATTCTACCTCAAGGCAAATTTCACAAGTAGATAAAGAAGTATGTTGCATTGTATAATGACACACACAAGTATACGTATCGCACAGGTAAGATAAAAATATCGATCCCACAGGGACTAATTCCTAAGCAATTTTCCCATCCTTTTTTTACACAAATTGTGATTTCTTAATTCAAGCAAATAAAAGTAAAGGTGAAAGAGTTAAGAAATTTGGGTAGAGTAAAATAAAACACGGTTGCACAACTACGGAAGATTATCAAGTGAAAATAACTGAGGTCTTTAACTTCCCCTTGTATGTCTTTGAATAGATTCTTTTAATCCTCTCTATCAAGTTACAAAGCATGCTCAATAATCCGAAATTCTGTGTTATCTAAACTACTCTCTCGAGATAGCATAAACCTTATTAACTAGATTAATCCTCTATATCTCTATGAGAATTGAACCTAGATAATAACATTAAGAATTAATTTCGAATAATTACCCAAGGTAAGTTGGTACTTTCGTCATTCCTACGAATTATATTCCTAATGGAATGATAAACTTAGGTTGTTTTGTTCAGTTCTAATCATGAAATCCTCTCTCAAGATCAATTAAGGTTAACAAATCAATTCTAATTGTGGCCAAACACTAGAACGCATTAAAATCAAAACAAAACAATTGAGATGCAAAGCACTTAATAGATGTTCATAGGGTTTCAATAAAAACCCATGCAAGGTTCCATTAAAGACTTAGAAAAGGATCTAGTTCGGCATACAAAAAGAATCCATGTCAGAAATTACAAAGAAAATAAACATGAATACAAAAAAGAGATGAAAGAAGAACTCTTGATGGTGATGCGAATCTTCTTCTTCAGCCCCTTCTTTTCTTCTCATCTAGCCAAAAATCTCCCTTTCGTTCTTTATTTTTCAGATCCCCTTTTTTCATCCCACTCTTCTCCTTTTTAAGGTAGGAAAATCAACCAGAACATCCAAAAATGCAGTTTCCAAATATGTAACTCCGCTTAGACATGATTATGTGCTGCCTAGGCGACTATCTCACTTGAATTTGGGTTGTATTTTGTTCATTGCCGTCCAGGCGGGATAATTTACCTCCTAGGCGGGGTCTCCAACGGTTTGTTTTTTGCCCTTTTTTGCAATTTTCGGTCTCCAAAGCTTATCCTGCGCAAGAAAAAGAAGCTCCACAAGCTAAATAATATTTTATTGACCAAACACCAGCAATTTAACATAGATTGGATTGAAATTTACAAACTAAGGCGCCAAAATAACTCTATGAACTAGAATTATCAAATTACAATCAAATAAAGCTGCAAAAGCGCAAGAATATTATGGGGAATTGTTGTCCATTACGTTAGAGTTCACAACAAAGTTGAAGCACTTGGAGAGTACTCAAGCAATGCTTAAAGCATCACCTTTCATTTTACTTATTTTTCTTGTTGTTATCTTGTTGAAATAGTGCACTTATATAAATATGTAGTTTAAAATGAACAAAGTTTGAATGAAATGCTACTTCAAAATTAGAAATGTAATTTTGGTGTTCAATCAAAAGGCACCCACAAAAAGTATGTTCATGTGATTTGTTCAAGTGTGCATGGTAAAAATATATTTCAGGGCTAAAAGTTGTCTATACAAGGTCATCAACAAACAAGTTCATAATGTTGCTCCTTCCAAAAACAAAAAAGACAAACTCTAAAATCCTTGTTTTTTTTCCGTGGTACATGTTTTCTACTTTGGTTTGTATGATGCTGAAATTTCCTTAAGCTTTAAGGAAACAATTGGTCTTCTAAAGGTGTTTGAAGGCTGATCTTCAGGCTTCTTACTAATCTTCTTTTGGGACAATGAAGTTGAATTCGCTTGTTTTCTTTTTCTTGGAAATGAACATGATGATAGTAGAGTTGGATGAGGATTACTTCCTTGTAGAGGCACAAAACATTCCTACGGAAATGCATCATTTAGTAAACATGCTAGAGCCATTTTGTGAATAATAATGAAGTGAGTCAAATAAGCAATTACTTGATTTTCTGGATAATGAGTTTCAGGCATGTGTTTGTGAGTCATTTGTGAATGTACTCTAACTTGGCATCGAAAAACAATCATTATAAAATAACCTTTTTTTTCTATCTTAGGAAACCGGACCCTATCACACCAACATATCTAACGGTATAGGCAATCACTCAATCAACCCCCCACCCCCCACCACAAAGCACACATCAAAATCAACAAATTCACTAAGCACCATTATACGCACATTATAATTAAACAAACAAATCAACCTCAGCAACAACAAACCAACTTTATTCATCCACAAAATCTTACAAACTTTGAAGTAAATGTAATAATGAAACAGTCAAAATATTCCATAATAACATAATTTTGGGGACTACAAACAACTAAATTGACCAATTAGACATGCGGGGATCAACTGGTCAACAAAGACCACAACAAACACGGTATACACAGTTGAATTCCAACACAACCACCATATTTAGACACAAAAAGCAAAAAAAAAAAAAAAAAAGAAGAAAAAATCATAATTTACACAAGTAGACCGACAAAAAGGAAACCCTTATCTTACACCATTGCTACGATAAATCTTTTCAAAGTTGTCAATTTGCTCATACATAGTAAAAAAAACCCCTCTTTTCTACAGAGGAACTCAATATTGTTCTTTACCCAACTTCTCTTAGTAATTTCTTCATAAAAATTCAAGAATCCAAACTAAATTTTTGAAAATAAAAAACCCTAATCCCTTTTTCCATTTCATCGTTTTCTTCATCCCTCTAACCCTACCATCCCCTCCCCCCGAGTTGAAATAAAAAAGTAAAAGTAATTCACTATAAAGTCAATAAGAGTAAAATAGGGATTTATAGCATAACTTAACAGCGTTAATCACAATTCAAACTGGTGCCAAGCGGTTTGGTTGATACTAAACCGGTGCAGTAGCGGTTCAGTTCAAACCGAACCAGTGCAAATCAACCAACAGTTGCAGCATTTTACCCCAATAGCCACAACCTTTCAACTCTAATAAATAACCCTTTTGCATTTGTTATTTGCATTAACATAATTCGAATTCACTTTATATGTTCTGTATTTTACTCCTAAAAAGTCTCAAAAAGCATTCTTAACATCTAGTGAGTTCAAAATACTTTCTAAGTTCGCTATTTCTCAAAATTTGGAGTGTTCCTATTTTGAGAGGTAAGTTTTTGTAACTTTGGAGACGATTGCCAAGAACTCTGAGCAGTAGTGTGGGACAATTTTTGTGACATCCCAATTTTTGGTCTAACAACGATATAAACCGGTTCTTATAATATACACGCATGCTTTCTAATATTTCATGTTTTGTATGATCCTTCTTTTATATGTGAATTATGTGAGATGATAATTACATGATTTTTCAAATTTCAAACGAATTTGACATTCCAACACAATTTTTGAAATCTTTTGTTCTAAATCGTAATTTTTGAAAATATAACTAAAACATTTTCAATTTCTGGAAAATATATATATAATTTCAGATTTATAAAGCTCAAATTTCATCATTTTGGAATTTTTCTAAATTATTTATGAATTTTCGAATTTTAGACCTTAAAACTCTAATTTTATGCCCTAAAATCCAAATTTTCGATTTTTACAAACATAAATAAGTACAAATTCGAATTTTTAATGAAATAATAATATGATTTCAGATTTTATAATATTAGGACAATAAAAATCAGATTTTATTTGATTTTATTTGATTTTGTGTTAATATTTTATTAAAATATCTTCCTACATTTATTTGGTGAATCTAGCAAATCTTATACTTGGAGCATTCTAATGAGTTTAGGGCTTGAATCATCATTTTAGGATCACACATAATATAATTTAGGGTACAACTCATATTATTTAGGGTAACACTTGTGTAACTTACAACCACACTTAGATGTGAACATAATTAATGATAAGCCTAGTTGGAAGATCACATTAATTAACAAGATAAAACCTAATAAAATAATCTTGTTTCTTGGCCAACAACTATAAATAGGAGGGGGGTGATCTTCATTTCCATCACACAACACAAACACAAACACAAAAACAACACAAAATCCCGCCTAAAAACACCCACCCACACTCACTCCACTCTCAACATACAAAACACTCCCTATTTATAGCATATCTTCCCCACCTATATATACATCCACAAAAACTTCTTTTTTTATACATATATACCTATTAGCCTTCCATATACTCCCTTATTTCCCTCACATACGCTTGAAGGAGGAACTCAAGTGATCTAGCCGAAACAAATCTATAAACTTGATAAACTCCTAAGGTGAGTGCTTTGTCAATTCCTTTTTGGGGCTTTGAACTATATGATATAAATATTATTCGTATAGCCTACCTTATTGAATTTATGCTATCAAATCTTTCGGAAAATGTTTTCCATACATATAAGACAAGTTATTTTCAAAAATATTGCATTCTCTGATATTGCCAGTTGTCTCTGTCCCGAAATGATTTTTGACACCTTTGGGATATCATATTTTAATTATATTTCTATGTATCCTGGGTGTAAAAATAAGTTCTTGCTTTGTTGACAAGTTGTGAGCCATATCTGTTCCGTTATTTCCGTTTACCCTTGGGGACACCCTTGGGAAGTTTGGGCCCAGGTACTTATTAGAGGAATTTATCGGGCGGAACGGACCGTCGATGGAACCTTTTATATGATACCATTCTGTGAAACCAATTTCTACGTACAGCCGGAGGATGACTGTAGTAGGGATTGGAGCGATGTATTGCAATGACGCGTGATACATCTCCGTCTTGTTTAGTATCGAGGTGACTTCTCGACAAAGGAGGCATAAGGGTTTCTATTATGATTTATCTGTTTTGGGTAGTCATAAGGTTGGAGACTCCGTCTTGGGCTCACTGTCCGTATTACTCAGTTCAGTTATTATTATCAAGTTACATTTCACACTACGTGCACTTTATTATGGTTTATCTGTTTTGAGTCTCATTTTCAGTCAAATATATATCTATCAATATGTGGCCTCACTAAGTCATTTGGACTTAACCCCTCGTTTCTTTTTGTTCATTGCCCCAGAATCAGAATAATGGGCGTGCATAGGATGGTTGCCGCTCCTCCAGTTGTTATATTAAAACTTCATTTCACTTTGTCTTGCTATATAATCTGTAGTTTGCTACTTGATGCCACTAGTTGGCTATTTTGATGTTGTACTCGGTTGCGCTACTTGGTTGTACTAAACATAGTTATATATATTATCCATGTTGCATATTTTACTCTACCTCCACTGCGTATTGTTAAGTTAGGCGTTTGTACTGGGTATGAATTTCAAAATTTGTGCTCAATGCGATCGTCAGTGGTCTCCAACCGTATATGAAGATCCAAGCGGGAGGGGTGCCATAATTTTATCCTAAAGATAGAGAGTTCATGTGACATCCCGATTTTTATACATTGAAATTATATATATAGATCTATAATACCCCGGTACTTCATATTATATTCAAAAATTACAACTTATTAATTTATTTAAAAGCCATATATATAAATATATTTATAAATTTCAAAAATATAGCTATATATACATGTAATTTTCGAATTTATATGTATATATTATATAATAGGTCATGTTTTATCATATATATATACATAGTTATCAAAAAATGTCATTTTCTCCTAATAAATATTCTTAAATGCTATGATTATGATAAGATTAGATAAGATTATAATAAGATTGGATAAGGTTAGATAAGATTTGATAACATTAGATAAGATTATGATACGATTGGATAAGATTATGATAAGATTGGATAAGGTTAGATAAGATTTGATAAGATTAGATAAGATTTGATAAGATTAGATAAGATTGGATAAGATTATGATAAAATTGGATAAGGTTAGATAAAATTAGATAAGATAAGATGAGATTATGATAAGATTGGATATGATTAGATAAGATTATGATAAGATTTGGATAAGATAATAATAATTAAAAAATGACTTAAAGTATATAATAATCCTATTTCTTGCAACAATTGTTATAAATAGGGGAGCTTGGCACCCCATTTTCATCCCACAACACACTAAATCCCGCCTAAGGCACACGCACCCACACTAACCTTGCTCTCAACTTACAAAACACTCCATATTTATAGAATATCTCCTACCCATGTATATATATATACACATAAACCCTTCCTTTTTTCATACACATACACATATTAGCCCCCTATACATCTCCTTAGTTCCATAAAACACTTTTGAAAAGGTATTACCAAGTTGACATAGTCCACCTAATTCATAAACTTGGTGAGACAATAAGCTCTTAAGGTGAGTGCCTTTTACATTCCTTGCTGGAGCAATGAACTATATGCTATAAATATTATTATTTGTATAGCCTACCCAGTCATATTTATGTTATCCAATCTTTCTGAAATTATATCTTGCTCCTCGCGTTTCAACAAAATACTTCTCCAAATTGTAAGTCAAGTTATATATAAAAATATTGCATTTCTGATATTGTCAATTATATCTATCCAAAAATGATTTCTTGACACCTTTGGGATATCATATTTTAATTATATTTTTATGTATCCCGGGTGTAAAAACAAGTTATTGCTTTATCAACAGTTTGTGAGCCATATCTGTTTTGTTATATCTGTTTACCCTTGGGGACGCCCTTGGGAAGTTTGGGCCCAGGTACTTGTCAGGGGAATTCTATCGGGCGGAACGGACCATCGATGGAACCTTTTATATGATACCAATCCGTGAAACCAATTTCTACGTACAGCCGGAGGATGACTATACTAGAGATTGGAGCGATGTATTGCACGGACGCGTGATACATCTCCGTCCAGTTTAATGTCGAGGTCGCTCCTTGACGAGGGAGGCATAAGGGTTTCTGTTATGTTTATCCGTTTTGGATAGTCATAAGGTTGGAGATTCCGTTCATGGCTCACTATCCGTCTTGTTCAGTTTGTATGTACGCTCTTCATACTACAATGCACTTTTCCGTAAATTATTACTTTATTGGTTTTATGGATCTTATTTTTTGCATATGTACTTATCTTTATTTGGCCTCACTAAGTCATTTGGACTTAACCCCTTGTTTCTTTTTGTTCATTGCCTCAGTTTCAGGAAATTAGATTGAGGGAACTCGGTTAAGGCGGTTGGTGTGTCACAAGTCATTAGTATATAGGCCTTTATTTTGTATAAAAGATTTGCTAGTTAAATGGGAAACAGAAGCCCGCTATTTAAAGTGTTGTACTTTGATAGATTATTACCATTTAATTCTATGTATGTCAATTGCGTGTTTATTTTATCGCAATTTTGTTATTGGGTAAAATAAGTATGCAAGTTTCGGATACCACTCGAAAAAAAATAAGCACTCCGCAGGACCGTTGAGTGAGCCCTACTCGTATAGGAAGATCCTAGCAAGGGGGTGTCACAGGTGGTATCAGAGCCCAGGCTAACTACCTGGGATCCTCGGACTAGGAAGTGTGTGCCACGGGATAGTGGTGTCTTTGGTACTAGAATTATGATGGATCATAGTTGGGGCGGCCGACCAACAAGTGATTCATTATAATTATGGTCCAGAGACGTAGGACTATAAGGGTTTAAGAAAATGATTAACTGAGATAGTGCAAGAACTAGTACTGCAAAATATTTTGAGTGCATAGATAAGTAAGCAACTAAGGTCGGGGTAGACGTCTAGTCGTTTCTTTTGTTTTTTTTAGACTAGATAATTATGTGTATATGTGCTCCTTAAGTAATATCCTTGAACCTACTATTTGCATAAAGTATAGGCATAGTGTATTTTTGAGATATGTAGTTTTGTGCGAATCTTTGTGTATGCTTTAGTAAACAGTTGATGCATATGTTCCTTAGATTCGAATCTATAAAACTTAAGAATATTAAGCTTAACCGTAATAGACAATTGCATCATGAAAAGATGCTACGTGCGAGGGAGCAACCTCTTGAGCCCACAGGAGTCACCTCTACATTCCCAACGCCTGGCAACTTGTAATGATCCTGATATTCCTTTATATTTTATTAAGCACAAATAGTAATTTTTACATACAAAATAAGAGAGTTACAATTTTCAAAAAGAATACAAAAGCGACTTTATTGTGTAAAAGGCCTCCAAACGCTTCCGCTGCGCCACTCTGATCTGCTATCTCATTTTTGTCTAAACATATTTACGTATAGAAGAATCAACATGACGGTTGAGTAGAAATTTCACTTA
This sequence comes from Petrea volubilis, assembly GCA_026212405.1. Lineage (NCBI taxonomy): Eukaryota > Viridiplantae > Streptophyta > Magnoliopsida > Lamiales > Verbenaceae > Petrea > Petrea volubilis. Next base: position 10,889,636 of record CM047871.1, on the reverse strand, counting down.
ATCACATAAGGTGCTCGTGTGTATAACATGTGCACATAGTCATAATATCTCACATAATATTTCACATAATATTACCTTTCGAGTCACTTATTAGTGACTCCCTTATGTCTCCCACAGTACAAGATTCCAACCGTTCACATCGTTAATCCCCATATTCCATCCGTCCACATCGATTCCATCCGTTCACATTGATGGCTATATCTCGAGATTATGCCAATTCCCTACAACCAATACCAATACATGGAACACTCCGTCCATGTAAGATGGGATGGATGCGGAGAACTATTTTAAGACCGGCAAGCCCATTGCCGCCCGGCCGAACTCAGCCCCATCCACACCGAAAACACATTTGGGCCCGGCATGCACAAATAAAGAGTTCCACATATTGTCACATAAAGAACATACTTTCATACTTATAACTTTATATATAAAAGCATAGTAAGAGCATATTTTGCAATAATAAACGTACATGCTTTTATACTAATTTTAAGAATATAAAACACGAATATAATTAGAAACATGCTTTCTAATAACTTGTAGTAGCATAATGAAGCATAATATCATGATAATAAAATGATAAACTAGCACTAGAAATTAACTTATGTAATTAAGGAAATTCCTACCTTCAAAAGTTTTTAGGGAAAAAGAGAGGATATAGAAGGCTTTTTAGGTATATATGTAGGTAAAAAGAAAGGTTTATATATATACATATGTGGGTGGAAGATATTTTATAAATATGGAGTGTTTTGGGTGTTGAGAGTAAGGTGAGTGTGGGTGGGGGTATGTTAGGCGGGATTTGTGTTGTGTGTGTGATGGAAATGAAGATCACCCCCCTCCTATTTATAGTTGTTAGCCAAGAAACAAGATTATTTTATTAGGTTTTATCTTGTTAATTAATGTGATCTTCCAACTAAGCTTATCATTAATTATGTTCACACCTAGTTGTGGTTGTAAGTTACACAAGTGTTACCCTAAATAATATGAGTTGTACCCTAAATTATATTATGTGTTAGCCTAAAATGATGATTCAAGCCCTAAACTCATTAGAATTCTCCAAGTGTAAGATTTGCTAGATTCACCAAATAAATGTAGGAAGATATTTTAATAAAATATTAACACAAAATCAAATAAAATCAAATAAAATCTGATTTTTATTTCCCTAATCTAATAAAATCTGAAATCATATCTTTATTTCATTAAAATTCGAATTTGTATTTATTTATTTTTGTAAAAACCGAAAATTAGGGTTTTAGGGCATAAAATTACGGTTTTGAGGCATAAAATCCGAAAATTTATAATTAATTTAGAAAATTTTCAAAATTATGAAATTTAATCCTTATAAATCTGAAATTACATGTATATTTCCCAGAAATTAAAAATGTTTTAGTTATATTTACGAAAATTGTGTTAGAATGTCAAATTCGTCTAAAATTTGAAAAATCATGTAATTTATTCAAAATTGCATCTTCTCAATGCATAAAAGTCTATAATATTTATTTATATTATTTTTGAAAAGTCATAATATTTAACAGATGAATTTTCCATGGGTGGTAATCGAAATACGAAAATTAACACTTTACCGTTCAAATTGTAAGTTAATTTCAAAAGCATATTAAAATTTGAAAACAACAAGGAATAATAATATTTCCAAGAAGCAAAAGATTTTAAATCAATTATTTAAATATTAAGGATTACCGGGGTCGTCACACAACTGGTACTGATATGTATCGCTCTAGTTAAAATCTCTAGTATATCTGTTGCAATATCTATTTAAGTATGTTATCCTTTGGGAAGTAGAAAAAAATAATAATAAATAAATAAATAAAAATAAATAAATAAATGAATTATCATTAGAAATGAATGGTGAACTTTGGCAAATAGTATATATGAAGAACCCAGCATCGGCTAGTAATATTGGAAATCTCGAATACAAGAACAAAGTGTTTGCAATTAGAAGCTGTTAAAAAGTACGCTTTCAGTTTGGTATCATTTAGTTAGAACGATAAATGATCCCAGCTATATATCATCTAATTTCTTTTCTAGACTAGGGGCTCAACCTGACATTTATCAAATGAATTAGAAGTAACCACTACTCAATATTGATGAGTTATTTGATTAAGTACAAGGGGTTTCGATATACTCCAAATTGGATTTGAAATTAAGTAAGCATACGAGGGGGAATTTCAATAGACCATGGGAAAATAAGAGCAATTATGGAATGAAATAATGATATAAGGTAAAGCTATTAGGAATGATGAATTTAAGTATAGTTTTCTATTTTGGGCGAAGTGTGTACTAGTTAAATGACGATTCTCTTTTGATAATTATGTTTCTTAGCCAATTCTTTTCGTATGTTCTCATCATTACTTATTCAAAAGATCTCTAGAATTCATTTTGCTTGGAAACAACTTTCTCCATAGGAGATATACTTTTTACTCGAACACTTGAAACCTATATTCTCTTTGTAATTCATTTCTAAAACTATAAGTTTGATTATTATCTATTATTTCTACCCCTACGTATATTCCCAATATCGATAGTACTTTTTACAACCTATATGCATCGTTTGATATGAACAAAAGAAAAAGCCAATTTTTTCTTTGACTTTCTTTTAAAACGATAATTTCAATAGCAACTACTGCCTTTTGTTTTACAATCATTCTCTTTTACTTCTAAGGCACTCTTGAAAGTTTCCTCAATTAACATCCCTTTTATCTCCTCCTTGAGATGTTCGTAATATGGGGAATTTCCAAATTATTTCGCTTCTTATTGAAAGCTCGAATCTCCTAAGAGTCACGCCAATTTGATTTTTTCTTTACTTCTAAGATGCCATTCAAACTTTTACAGACTCTTGCTTGTATTAGTGATGATCCACCAAAAGTCTTTTATTCTATTCTCACTTTTAAACTCCAAACCTGAGAATTTTTCGAAGCTAGTCTTAAGGATTGATGAGCTATTCTTGATATCTAATTCTCCCTGTATATTCTTAAATAATATTTGATTTGAAAATATTGACAAATATCTTGCAAATCCTACTACATTTATGAGTCACTTCTTCCACTTGTCAATCCTATGTTCATTAGTTTTGTTTTCAGCTTTGCCGACATATTTTAGATTTGATTTGTATCCAGTTCGATTATTACAACCCTTACTAATACTGTAAGTGTATCTATTGGATCTCGGGTTCGAGTAAGTTATGTATTGGGATCTAAACCTTATAGTGTGAACATATCTTTGGAAATACAATGATTACAAGGACTTAGTGTTGAAAAGGGATGCTAAGATTTTGGAAGGTAGAAGCTTATGTTTAATTTCTAAGAACAAGAGTAGTGTATAACCTAGCATTACCCCTTTCCCCGTATACACTTCATCAATACATAAGAAGTAGCACCCGGATTCCTCATGTGTATTGGGTTGTGGAGCCCTCGAAGATGATATGGATTTGGCTCACAATGCGAAACCAATAAAGATTCTAGAATCCAAGGAATGAATTTTGAGAAACAAGATCATTTTGCAAGTAAGAATTTTATGGAAGTATCTTGGCTTTGACAAGACTACATGAAGGGCAAGACATGAATTTCGAGGACGAAATTCTTTTTGAGGGGGGAAGAGTTGTGACATCCCGATTTTTATACATTGAAATTATATATATAGATCTATAATGCCCCGGTACTTCATATTATATTCAAAAATTACAACTTATTAATTTATTTAAAAGCCATATATATAAATATATTTATATATTTCAAAAATATAGCTATATATACATGTAATTTTCGAATTTATATGTATATATATTATATAATAGGTCATGTTTTATCATATATATATACATAGTTATCAAAAAATGTCATTTTCTCCTAATAAATATTCTTAAATGCTATGATTATGATAAGATTAGATAAGATTATAATAAGATTGGATAAGGTTAGATAAGATTTGATAACATTAGATAAGATTATGATAAGATTGGATAAGATTATGATAAGATTGGATAAGGTTAGATAAGATTTGATAAGATTAGATAAGATTTGATAAGATTAGATAAGATTGGATAAGATTATGATAAAATTGGATAAGGTTAGATAAAATTAGATAAGATAAGATGAGATTATGATAAGATTGGATATGATTAGATAAGATTATGATAAGATTTGGATAAGATAATAATAATTAAAAAAATGACTTAAAGTATATAATAATCCTATTTCTTGCAACAATTGTTATAAATAGGGGAGCTTGGCACCCCATTTTCATCCCACAACACACTAAATCCCGCCTAAGGCACACCCACCCACACTAACCTTGCTCTCAACTTACAAAACACTCCATATTTATAGAATATCTCCTACCCATATATATATATACACATAAACCCTTCCTTTTTTCATACACATACACATATTAGCCCCCTATACATCTCCTTAGTTCCATAAAACACTCTTGAAAAGGTATTACCAAGTTGATATAGTCCACCTAATTCATAAACTTGGTGAGACAATAAGCTCTTAAGGTGAGTGCCTTTTACATTCCTTGCTGGAGCAATGAACTATATGCTATAAATATTATTATTTGTATAGCCTACCCAGTCGTATTTATGTTATCCAATCTTTCTGAAATTATATCTTGCTCCTCGCGTTTCAACAAAATACTTCTCCAAATTGTAAGTCAAGTTATATCTAAAAATATTGCATTTCTGATATTGTCAATTATATCTATCCAAAAATGATTTCTTGACACCTTTGGGATATCATATTTTAATTATATTTTTATGTATCCCGGGTGTAAAAACAAGTTATTGCTTTATCAACATTTTGTGAGCCATATCTGTTTTGTTATATCTGTTTACCCTTGGGGACGCCCTTGGGAAGTTTGGGCCCAGGTACTTATAAGGGGAATTCTATCGGGCGGAACGGACCGTCGATGGAACCTTTTATATGATACCAATCCGTGAAACCAATTTCTACGTACAGCCGGAGGATGACTATACTAGAGATTGGAGCGATGTATTGCACGGACGCGTGATACATCTCCGTCCAGTTTAATGTCGAGGTCGCTCCTTGACGAGGGAGGCATAAGGGTTTCTGTTATGTTTATCCGTTTTGGGTAGTCATAAGGTTGGAGATTCCGTTCATGGCTCACTATCCGTCTTGTTCAGTTTGTATGTACGCTCTTCATACTACAATGCACTTTTCCGTAAATTATTACTTTATTGGTTTTATGGATCTTATTTTTTGCATATGTACTTATCTATATTTGGCCTCACTAAGTCATTTGGACTTAACCCCTTGTTTCTTTCTATTCATTGCCTCAGTTTCAGGAAATTAGATTGAGGGAACTCGGTTAAGGCCGTCGGTGTGTCACAAGTCATTAGTATATAGGCCTTTATTTTGTATAAAAGATTCGCTAGTTAAATGGGAAACAGAAGCCCTCTATTTAAAGTGTTGTACTTTGATAGATTATTACCATTTAATTCTATGTATGTCAATTGCGTGTTTATTTTATCGTAATTTTGTTATTGGGTAAAATAAGTATGCAAGTATCGGATACCACTCGAAAAAAAATAAGCACTCAGTAAGACCGTTGAGTGAGCCCTACTCGTATAGGAAGATCCTAGCGAGGGGGTGTCACAGTTCAACTCTCGCTTCGACCTAATACCATAGCCTAATCACGCCCAGCCTACAAAAGCACTACTTCCCAACAATTTTAAGATGGAATTTTATTGTGATTTAGCTATGGCCTCAACCTTTGCTCTCGCAAAAAAAATCGGAGAATTTTTTTTGGGATTGACTTTGAGAGGTGGCAGCAAAAATGCTATTTTACCTCACAATATTGAGCCCAACAAGGTTCTTGAAAGAGAATGCGCCCTTGGTGTCTGAAAATGAGACAAACACTGAGAAGAGGGTTGTATATAATGTATGGAGTCAAGGTGACTGCTTATGCATGAATTATATTAAATGCACTGGATAATACATTGTACGAAATATATGGTTCGTTCAAATTGGTTAAGGAGTTGTTGGAATATTTGAAAAAGAAGTACAAGATGGAGGATACCAGCTTGAAGAAATTCATCGTCGGCAAGTTTCTTGACTTCAAAACGGTGGACTTCAAAATTGTTATGAGTTAAGTCCAGGAGCTGCAGATAATACTACATGATATTCATATTGAGGGGATGCAGCTGAGTGAATCTTTCTAAGTAGCGGCGATGTTAGAGAAGCTTCCACCAACTTGGAAAGACTTAAAAAACTATCTGAAGCACAAGCGAAAGGAGATGGAGCTTGACGATTCAATCATTCAACTTCAGATTGAAGAGGACTATCGAAAGTTTGACATCAAATCTAGCAACCTACTAATGGAGGCAAAAGTAAACCTGGTGGAAGCAAATGCTAGCAACAAGAGAAAGTGTCCTAGAGGAGGTCAAAAAAAAAAAAAAGCAATGCCAATAAATTCACAGGTGGTTGGAATTCTTGATCTAATATTTTTTGTTTTCTTGTGCTCTGCACGCATTTTTTTTTCATCTTTAATGCAAAACTAGTGTACACCATGATTGTCAACGAAAAATATGATGTTTATAGCTTCGGTATGATTGCTCTGGAAACAATTTTGGGTATCATCCGAGGGACTTGGTCCATTGCATAACATGCAAATCCACAGTGAACATAGTTGTCCAGGATGTTTTAGACAAGAGGTTGCCTCCGCCTACAGACCAAAGGTTACCCTCAGACGTGGTGGTGAGCATTGCATTGGCTTGCTTGAGTCCTGACTCAAAATATCGACCTATATTAGGCCTGGCAATGGGTAAGGTTTTATCCTACCCATACCCATTCTTCTCTACCCATACCCTACTTATACCCTAAAATTTTAGTATCTACCCATACCCTACCCAAACCCATTCTTATATTAATGTATGGGTTATGGTAGGATCTTACCCGTTCATATCCTATGGGTAATCATACCCAACGGGTATTCTTATTACATTTTTTTTTGTGAAATTTTTACTATCAATTTTATATATTAGTTTCAATTTGCAAATGTTTTAGTCCCCAAATTTTCAGATTTTTCTATGTGCATATGTGTGATATTTCAAATATTTGTGTGTGTTTGAGTGTGAGGGTGTTGCATATGCGTGTGAGTGTGTGTTGTGTTGTGTGTGATTGTGTGCTGTGTTGTGTGTGTTTTAATATGCGTTATGTCTACTGTGTTTTGTGTGTGTGAAAATATATATGTGCTGTGTGCTATATTGTGTGTGTGTGTGTGTGAGAGAGAGAGAGAGAGAGAATGCATGCTGTGTGTTGAGTGTTGTGTGTGTAATATATATGTAATATATTATTTATACTAAAGTTAAAAGATAATTTCATTAGTTTAAAATTTGGATTTTGAGTCTTTTAACTTGAAAAATTAGGAGAATGATATGTTTTTCAATATTATTTTCAATTTTTTTGAATATAAAAAATAATTTTGATATTTATTTAAAACATATAAATTGTATATATATACATATATATTATTGGAAGAAATGATAAATGAGGCAACAAACATATATATAATTTGGCTTTATTCGTGAATAGATTGGTTATGGGTTCGAATCTTAAAGAGCGTAAATGGGGAAAACTAAAAAATAAATTTTCTTTTTAAACAAAAAAAAAACAATCGAACAAAGTTTATGAAATATAAATGTAAAATGCAAAAAGAGAAAAAAAAACCAGGTTGTACCCTACTCGGAACTTTGGGTCGATTTGGGTCTAAACCTATTGGGTCCCAATACGGGTCGAGTAAGGAACAGGTAAGTGGCTTTAATATTGGGTATTTATAGGGTATGGGTACGGTCTTACCCTAAGAATTTCTTGTTCAGGGAACACCAAAATTAGCACTACTAGAAAACAACGATTTAGCCACGAATTTTTAGCCACGGACGAAATCGATTGCCAGTAACTACTGAAATGTCTACGGATTCAGTAAAAAAGTGAAAACATATAGCCACGGATTTTTCTGTGGCTAAATAAACAAAATTCCGTAACTATATAATTTTTTTTTAAAGAAAAACATAAATGTTTTTGGCCACGGATAAATTCGCGGGCATAAAAAAAAAATTTATTCTAAATTTACATTATAGCCACGGTTTTATCTGTGGCTAAATTCAAAAAAACAAAAAACATTTAAATCATCATGGCCATGGATAAAACCGTGGCTAGTATATATTTAATTTTTTTTTTTGAAAAACATATTAAATGGCTACGGATAAATCTGTGGCAAATAAATAATTTTTTTTAAATGTATTAATAATAGCCACGGATAAATCCGTGGCCCAATAATAAATTTAATTTTTTTTTAAAAAGTTGGACTGGATCCGTGACCAAGAAATAAATTTAATTTTTTTAAAAAAATGCATAGTAAATTCGTGGCCAACAAATAAAATAATTTTTTTTAAATGTATTAATAATGGCCACAGATAAATCCGTAGCCCAATAATAAATTTAAATTTTTTTAAAAAAAAATTGGACTTGGCCGCGGATTTAAATTTACTTTTTTTAAAAAGCATAGTAAATCTGTGGCCAACAAACAAAATAATTTTTTTTAAATGTATTAATAATGGCCACAGATATATCCGTGGCCCAATAATAAATTTAATTTTTTTTAAAAAAAAAGTTGGACTTGGCCACGGATAAATCCGTGGCCAACAAATATTCGTGGCCATGGGATTATTCGTGGCCAATAAGTAAATTTATTTTTTTTTTAAATTTTAAATGGCTCGCTTAAATCGTGCGATCTGACATTATGGGACATTAAAAGGTTTGGGCCATTTTAAAATCATATTATTTTTATCACGGTTCTTATATTTTCCCTTCTTTTACGTTGGAAATTGCAGTTTGATCAACGAGAATACGTTTTTATCTTTCACTGATATATATGAATGACTTCGTACTTCGGTATCAATGTACGCTAATGTTAATTAACTTATGTAGGAATTATAAAAAAAAATGGACTTTCGAGCAGATTGATTAGTGTTGAAGTTGTATTGCTCCAATCGTAGAGTTCTGTCTAACCTAATTAACGAAAATGCACGATTCAAAAAAAGTCAACTACAAGTTTTGACTATTATCCGTGGCCCAATAATAAATTTAAATTTTTTTTAAAAAAAAGTTGGACTTGGCCACGGATTTATCCGTGACCAACAAATAAATTTATTTATTTATTTTTCAAATGCATAGTAGCCACGGATTTATCCGTGGCCAATAAGTAAATTTATTTTTTTTTTCAAATTTTAAATGGCTCGCTTGAATTGCATGACCCAACATTATGGGGCATTAAAAGGTTTGAGCCATTTCAAAATCGTATTATTTCATCACGGTTCTTATACTTTCCCTTCTTATGCGTTGAAAATTGCAGTTTGATCAACGAGAATATGTTTTTATCTTTCACTGATATATACGAATGACTTCGTACTCCCGTATCAATGTACGCTAACGTCAATGAACTTATGTAGGAATTATCAAAAAAATGGACTTTCGAGCAGATTGATTAGTGTTGAAGTTGTATTGTTCCAATCGTACGGTTCCTTCTAACCTAATTAACAAAAACACACGATTCGAAAAAAGTCAACTGCAAATTTTGACTATTGGCCACGGATAAATCCGTGGCCCAACAATCAATTTAATTTTTTTTTAAAAAAAGTTGGATTTGGCCACGGATCAAGAAATAAATTTACTTTTTTTTTTTAAAATGCATAGTGGCCACGGATAACAAATAAAATTATTTTTTTAAAAATGCATAGTGGCCACGGAATTATCCGTGGCTAACAAATAAATTTATTTTTTTTTTAAATTTTAAATCCATGGCTAAAGGCAAAAAATCTGTGGCTAAGTGAACAAATTTATACACACATTTGGATTATGTGTTGTTATGAACAAAGTTATTTGGATTATGAATTGTTATGCCCAAATTTGTTTGATTATGGATTGTTATGAATAAGTTTATTCAATTGATTGTTGTGAATGTTGTGTTCTGCGCAAGTGCACGCAATCGTACAAGTAATATAAAGTGAGTAGAGTGTCGAATCCACAGGGATTGTGATTTAGCCCGTGAAAATAACTTGTGTTTGTTTAGCTAAATGGATCAAATTGAGTTGTGGTTTTGATTTTCTAAATAAATCCTAATTTTCTTAGTAAAAATAACTTGCGAAATACAATAATAACAAATAACCAAAGCGAGAAAAGCAAGTGCAAGGTGGTTTCATTCATGTTATTTGCTATTCTAATCCAATCCCTAAGTTGAGTGGTTTCGTGGTTGTGTGAAGCCTAGGAACACATATATCCACAATCTCTCTCGAGCATTGAGGAATTAATTCATACAACTCCTCTAAGCCTAAGATTAACCAATTCTCATTCAATTAATCCCAACTTTAGAAGTAATTTGTATGAATTTTTAAACACTGCCTTAAGGCTCAATCAAAGTTAAATTCATTCTCATGCAACTTTAACCCAATTGATCTCGTCTAATTAGAGCTATTATCGTGAATCGTCTCTCGACCTCATCACGATTCTCAAATTCGCTAATTAGGGGTGATCAAACCCTAACCACGTATTAAAACATTAAACAAGAATCACACAACAAAGAAAATATACGAAAACAAATTCAAACTCATGGGATTTTCATAGAATAGCAAAAACGATGAACTACACCATCTTTACACTTAATTGAAATTAGTTCATAATGAAATTAAACATAAAAACAAAATATGGAAGAGAATTCATGAAAAGAGAAGAATGAACTTAATTGCTGGAAATTTCAGGCACAAAACTCCTTTCGTTCGGTTGTTCTTCGCTTCAATCTTGATTTCTCCCTTCTTCTTTCTTCACAAAATCCCCCAAAAAGATGAAAATTGAACCCAAGAAGAAAAGAGAAAAAAATGAAAAATCAAAAATTGATGAATGTCACAAGCATCCAAGAATTCTAATCTATCTAGATCTGAAAAAAACATCTCCCCTTGAATTCAGCTTGAATCTGGACTCAAAAGTGGTAGAGAAATGTCTAACAAATCTTTCCAAATCAGCACCTCAGTCAAAAAAGGAAAGTTGTTAATTGCTGTCGCAGATGTTGCGTATGTACGCAAAATATTCTGCTTACATACGCAAATTTACAGATTTGTTTTTCTTCAAACTCCCTGGCCTTGGGTAAGTACTTAAGATTTCTTGCGTACATACATATTTTTACAACCATTTTTCCTCTGAATTACTTGCATTGGGTTGTTACTTGAAAGAGTTTGCGTAACTACGCAGCTTTTGATTTCACTTTTCATGCCCTTTATGGTCTTTTTCCCATCTTACCTACAGAACAACGATTTAGCTCAAACTTATGCATAACAAGGCTCGAAGTGAGAAAAAAAAACGTGATAAGTCCTACCAAATAAACATAAAAATTAATTATAATTACGGACTTATCAATGAATAAGTTGGGATTATGGATTGTTTTGAATAAGTTTGGGTTATGGATTGTTTTGAACGCGCTTGATTGGATTATGGATTGTTATGAATGTGTTTGCTTGGATTGTTATGAATATTTTATTTTGGGTTGAATTTTGTTGTTCTTGTAGGGTTAAAATTGGGTGAAATATGTTTGATAGGAAGAATGTCGAACAATGTTTGAAATAATTTAATGAGAGATAAGTGTTTATGTATTGTGATATTAATGAAGCATGCTGAACAAATATTTATTGACTAACTTAATCTATCTAGATGTGAAGTCTAACAGTGATGTTAACTTAACTTCGTTCTTTGTTTACAGAATATGGATATACGAGAAATTCGATGTTGGATGTATAATAGGTTAACTGTTGATCGGAAAAATCACACCAAACAATTTATGAATGGCCTTAATTAATTTATTCAATCCGCAATTACACAACTGCAGTATATAGCTGATAAAGGCCTCATTAGGTGTCCGTGTTCAAAGTGTACTAATAGAAAGTATAAGGATACTAGTAATGTGCATTTCGATTTGATGAAATTTGAGTTTTACTTCACATGGGGAGTTAGCTCTAGAATCTCAAAACGTAGAGGTCAGTGGTGCTACTTCTTCGAATCAGGCTAACTTTTCGTATGGACTCAATAATTACGAAAATTTGGTATATGATGCTATGGGTGTGAATGCATCACACCATCGTATGCATTATCGGCCCGATTTGAATGTCAAAGGTGGTCACGATGCTGAGATACCGCGAAACAATGATCAATATCCTAATATGCAAGCCCAACAATTTTATGACATATTAGAGGCTGCGAATCGACCATTGTGGCCAGGTTGTGACAATCAGACGGAGTTATCAATGACTCTTCAAATGATGTCATTAAAATCCAACTACAATTTATCTTAGGGTTGTTTTGATCGAATGATAGAACTTGTGAAGTTGTCAAATCCGTCGGATAATCATGTTCCTAACAACTATTACAAAGAAAAAAAATAGTTAAAAGTTAGGTTTAACATCGGTGAAGATTGATTGTTACAATAAAGATAATTGTTTAGAGGAATGTAAGTATTGTAGTCATCCAAGATCTAAACCATCAAAAAGTGGTAGTAAAAATTGTGTTCCTTACAAAAGGATGCACTTACATGCCTCTTATTCCAAGATTGAAAAAGTTGTATGCTTCTTCAAAATCAACTGATTAAATGAGGTGGTATCATGAGCACAGAGGAGAGCCTGGTGTTATCTATCATCCATCTGATGGTCTGGCGTGGAAGCTTTTCAATGAAAAGCATTTTGAATTTGCTGCTGAACCACGAAACATTAGGCTTGGATTATGTGCCGATGGATTTAATCCATTTAATCATACTTCGTATAAGCAATACTCGTGTTAGCCTGTGATTGTTACTCCATACAACTTGCCGCCAGAATTATGTATGACTACACCATATATGCTTTTGACATGCTTGATTCCGGGACCACATAACCCAAAAGAAAGGATTGATGTGTACTTGCAACCTCTAATTGAGGAGCTGAAAATTCTGTGGTTAGAATGAGTTGAAACGTATGACATTTTCAAAAGGCATAATTTTCAGTTACGAGATGCCTTGATGTGGACTATCAATGACTTTCACGCTTATGGGATGTTGTCTGGATCGATGATATCGGGTCGATTGGCTTGTCCTATATGTATGCGGCAAACAAAGGCATTCGGATTGAAAAATAGTGGGAACATTTCTTGGTTCGATTGTCATCATCGGTTTTTGCCTGACACTCACCCATTTAGGCAAAACAATTATGCATTTTTCAAAAGATGCCGTGAGCGATCAAACCCTCGAGCAGTAATGACAGGTGATCAGACGTGGGAAGAAGTGCGTGGATTGCCGAAAGTTACCGATATACTAGTCAAGCATCCAAAATTTCAAGGATATGGCGTGCATCATCATAGGAACAAACAAAGCATTTTTTGGGAGTTGCCGTATTGGAAAGACAATTTGGTTTGCCATAATTTGGATGTCATGCAGATTGAAATTTTTTTTTAGACAACATACTCAACAATGTCATGGATATTAAAGACAAGACAAAGGATAATGAGAAGACAAGATTGGTTTAGTTGAGTATTGCAGGTGGCCTGAATTACATTTACAAATGATGGCTAATGGTAAGGTGCTAAAACCAAAAGCTAGTTACACCTTGACCACCGAACAAAAACGCTATTTATCACACTTGTTCACGCTATGCATCGAATTGGGGAGCGTGTGTTGATCATTCGAGGCTCAAGTTATATGGTATAAAGAGTCATGATTGTCATGTGCTCATGCAATGTTTACTCCCAATAGCATTTAGCGCACTCCCACAAAATGTTTGGAAGCCCCTAACTGAAATAAGTCAGTTCTTCAGAGATTTGTGTTGCACAGAGCTTTGCGAGGAAAGTTTGTCGCAATTGGATAGGAATATCCCTTCGATTTTATGCAAATTGGAAAGCATTTTTCCTCCAGCATTTTTTGATTCCATGGAACACTTGCCTTTTGAAGCGACAATGTGTGAACCTGTTCAATATAGGTGGATGTATCCATTCGAGAGGTAATTTTTTTTTAAAGATTTGCCAACCTCAATTTAAATTTTCTTTTTTGAGATCCCAAAAGTATTAGTAACTTTATCGTACAAAATACGATTACAGGTTCCCACATAATTTGAAAGGTATGGTGAAAAATCGTGCAAAAGTGGAGGGCTTAATATGTGAGCGTACTTAAATCAAGAATCATCATACTTTACATCTTATTATTTTGAAAGCTACAATCAGTTGAGGAGTACAAGAGTTAGGCGTAATGAGAATAATGGAAGTGCTGAAGAGATATCCTACACCTTGTTAGTCTGCAATCAAGCTGGTAAGCCCGGTGTTAAATGCGTGGAGCGATTTTTGAGTGATGATAATTTGAGAAAGCCCGCATTACACATTCTTATTAATTGCGACGAGGTCGTACCTATCATCAAGTAAAGTATTTAAAAAACGTCCCGATTAACTTATTAATATTTTTATTAAATTCTAACTCCTAAAAAATCTATTTTATTATATAGAATGTATAGGTTGTCAATTCGGTACCACTGGCCAAATTTAACTGACCAAGAAGTTGAGGAGTCGGTCGAGGCGAATTTTGTAGAATGGTTTGAACAATATATAAGTACTGTTTTAATTAAAATAAAAAATGTATATATACTGGTTTGTTATAAATATTATGACAGTGTAATTATTTGTGTAGGTTTATGATCCCACAAATAATATCGCTAATCAAAATTTATGTGACTTGGCATGGGGACTAAATCGTAAGGTTAAGACATGGCAAAGGTACACTGTAAATGGATATGCCTTTCTTATAGATGGGAACACACAACGTATGAACACTTACAATGTTGGTGTTTGTGTTCAGGGCGACGGGGCTACAAATTTCTATGGTATACTTAAAGAAGTGATTCAGTTAGAGTATCCCAGTGTACCTGAAAAGAACGTTGTCTTATTCAAATATTATTAGTTCGACTCTGTTTCTAAGAGGGGTATGAAAATACACTCGCAATATGGCATTGTAGAGATCAAAGTTAATGAGAGATACCCAAAAGACGATCCATTCATTATTGCACAACATGAATCTCAAGTATATTATGTACCGTATCCAGGCACAAGGAGGGATAAATTGAATTGGCGTTTTATAATTAAAACCAGATCACGAAGTAGAGTAGCCAATCAACAAATTATTACTGATGATTTATTGCAAGAATCTTCACCCGATGCGAATTATGTGCTCAATAATGAACCTACGGGTGTTTTGGTAGATGCTGATGGTCCACTAGAAGAGGTGGTTTTTCACAATAATGCATTTCATAATGAACTTGAAGATGATGAGATACGAGAGGAAGCAAACAAGTATGACTATGATGAAGAGGATGAATTTGATGAGGAACTTGATAACGATGACGACGAAGGGGATGATGCGATTGAAAACGACGATGATGATGAAGATGAAGATGATGAGAATGAAGACGATGAATATGATTTTGATTTTAATGGTCGATGTAGTTAATGGTTTCGATTGGTTGTCATGAATTATTCTGTGAAATGTTATTATATATTTGATGCTTGTAAATTATTAGTTTGTATTTATTAATTGATGTGTGATCAATTGTTGTGCACTTTGTTAACAATTTATTAAGTTTCTCGATTATTTGTTGAGAATTCTAAAACAGATGGCTGGGAGATCAAAAAAGGCAAGGAGAAAGTATCGGACACAGGGTCTAATCGGTATATGCCTCCACTGATCAATCTCAACATCAATTTAGGCAGTTCGAGATCAGATCCTCCATCCCCTGCCTCAGGGTCCGCCCCATCGACGCCGATAAATGAAGGTCGATCCACCGATATGTCTCAAAACAGTGATACCGGTGGCCATCAACTTCTAATAATGCCACGAAGAAAAGAGTAAGTGACTTGATTTATATAAGTTTGCTTCTTATCAATAAATAAATATATATTCTATATATTTTACGTGCATTGCAATGTATAATATTGTTTTTCCACTTGTACAATCGAGGAGAAATGTATCGAGGAGATCGGTCGGATAATTGAGAATGATTTCAAACGACTGCTGCCTACTTGGAAAAAGATCCCCCTAGATGTTCGTGAGATGTGGTTTGCCCAGTTTAAGGTATGTCTATTTACTTAACTTAAATGAAATTTGACTATTATTACAATTTGTTCGCATATGATTTTTTTTACTTGGTTTTTTTAAAGAAATTCTTTTGGCGGCCTGATCATTCGAGCCGAGTTTGGAAGAACTTCGAGCATAAGGGTTCGGAAATTTTGAAAAATCGATTGGCTAAAGCTCGTAGGGACAACTGTAGGCCTAATTGGATAGGTGAGGAATCTTGGAATGCTTTACGGGTCATATGGGACAGCCCAAAGTTTCAGAGTATACGTGAGCAGAACAGGGCAAATATATATATATATATATATACTTTATTAAAAATTATGTACGTTTTAGATTTGGAAGCAGACAGTTGGCGGTCCAAAGAAGGGCCGTTGGTATGGGGTTGCCGGTGGACCCTCTACCGTAACAGTTGAGTCTTCCGGCTCATGGACTAACTTACTTGGGTTGACCCCAAGGCAGAGGAGCTCAAACAAAAGATGAGCGATTTAGAGGAGAAACACAGTCAGAAGATGGTCAAGATGGAAGAAAAGCATAGTCGAGAGATCTCCGCCCTTCAGAAAATCGTGTCCCTAATGGCGGCCAACCTAAAAAACTCACGCGTCGATTAACTCCGCAGTATAAGAAGGGCTCTACTTCGTCTGCTCCTATCGCTCGGGATGAAAATAATGGCGATGATGATGATGACGAGGATGATGGAGAGGATGATGTTCCAACATTTGACTTTTTAAAACTTTTATATATGTATTATTGTATGAATTCATGTATTAAACTAGTAGAATAATATTAATTATTAATTATATATATGCTATATGGACATTGATATACAGTTTGTTAGTATTTAGGTTTGTTGGTATTTTGAATTTTGAAAAAACAAATGCAGGTTTTGGGGTGTATTAAAACAAATTAATTAGTGAAAAAGTCTGCACAGTTAGCGACGGATTTTTCCATCGCTATTTTTGTTATTTTAAAAATTAAAAAATATGGCCACGGATTTATCCGTGGCCAAACTAATAAAATTTTTAATTTTTTAATTTTTTAATTTTTTATTTTATAAAATCGGAAAGAAGGCCACGGATAAATTCGTAGCCAAATCCATTAAAATTTTTAATTTTTTTTTATTATTGATCCATGGCCATATTTTTATTTATTTTTAAAAAATCCAAAATATGGCCACAGACAAACTAATAAAATTTTTAAATTTTTTTTTATTTTTGACCACGGATTCAAACTAATAATTTTTTTTAATTTATCCGTGGCCATATTTTTATTTATTTTAAAAAATAAAAAATATGGCCACAGATTTATTTGTGGCCAAACTAATAAAAATTTTAAATTTTTTTTAATTTTTGGCCACGGAATTATCCATGGCCAAAAAGAAGAAAAATCTGTGGCTAGATATTTGTGTCCAAAGTCCGTGAGCTGTTTTAGCCATGCCATATTTGGCCACGAAATTTTTCCGTGGCCAAATCCGTAGCCTTTTTTTTTTGCCACGGATTTTGGCCAAAAACCGCGACCAAAACCTTATTTTCTAGTAGTGTAGCTAGGCCCCTGGATAAAATATCCATGTTGGAGTTGATGAATTAAGGCTAAAATTGTTGAAGAATAGCTAGCCCTAGTTACATGTAATCCAAGGCCTGGGAACTTAAATTTGATACTCTGTTGCGTTCCTTTTGTTTATGATGATTTATAGTTTAATGTAGTTGATCAGTTTATTGCAAATGTAGAAATGATTAATCAATTAATTTTCCAAAGTTAAAGATTTATTATGTTTATTGAAAAAAATAATTACATAGTGTTTTTTTTTTCGAAAGGAACACTCTATTAAAGAATCAAATCAGAGTTTAAGATATCACAAAGGTGTACAGGAATATTCGTATCTCCCTCAAGGTGAGAATATGCGTTCCTTGCTAAGGCATGAGCCAATTTATTGCCAGAACGGCGAATAAAAGAAAAATCAATAAAGCTGAAGCAACACCTAAAAGATAAGATATCACTAATAATATTACCGACTGTAGACCAGTCCGGACCATTCTAATTAAGCCGCTTGATAATGCTCAAACAGTCGCCCTCAAGACAAACATCCCTCCACCCCCGTCGATGCGCCAACTTAGTAGCCTCAAGAGCCGCCAAAACCTCTATATGTTCTGCATCAATCACTCCTCGAACTCTAGTAGAAAGCCATCCAACACATTGACCCTCCCCAATGCGTGCCACTACCCCAATCCCAGCTTCTTTCTCCATCACAAACAGGGCACCATCAAAGTTTAGTTTGATCCTTCCACTTCGAGGTCTACTCCAAACTCGTTGTTGCTGCCCCGGAACATCCACAACCTCCTCTTGATTGGAGTTACAGAAAGCTTCAAAATAAGAAATTGCCAAACTGAGCAAGTTCAAGGGGATTCAGGCAATCCCCTTCCATAGTCTTTTTATTTCTCCCCCACCAAATGCACCAAATCAAAGTGAGAAACCGTCCAAACTCATGACGATCACAAAATGAGTGTACCCGTTTAATCCAATCATACCCATCACTGCCCCATGAAAAATTTTTAGAGATTGCAAAATGTGAGCATCCCCACGCTTGTGTAGCGAACACACATGAAATAAGGGCATGCTCAATGGTCTCATTGCGATCCCCACAGAAGGGGCACATTGCAATCTCCCCACAACCACGTTTACGTAGATTCCCGGATGTGGGGAGGCCGTCACGTGCAACGCGCCATGCAAATACCTTGATTTTTGGCGGAACGAACGCCTTCCAAATCAGTGACCACTCGCGTGAGTGAGGGGACTCAGAACTTGAACTGGCCGCTTGGGAGAGTTGAGTAGTAGCAATATAGTAAGCACTTCGTACCGAGAATACGCCTGTCTTCGTACCATGCCACACTCGCACATCTTCATGATAGTGACGACTGATAGGAATACTAAGGATGGCATGGACATCTACCTCCCAGAATAGTTGCTTAATGAGATCTTCATTCCATTCCCGCGAATTGGATTCAAGAAGCTGCGAAACTCGAGTGATCATACCAGTTGGTTCCCGAGGGGAGAATGGGCGAAATGTTGATGGTCGCAGTAGCCATTTATCCTCCCATATGTGAATATTGTTCCCCTTTCCCACTCTCCAGCGGACACCTGCGGAAAAGCAAATCTCGTGACCCAAAAATACTCCGCCATGTAAAAGATGGACGGAAACCAAGTTTAGCTTTAAAGAAATCTCCATTTGGGAAGTACTTACCCCATAGAACTTGACTCATCAAGCAGCCCGGATCATAAATTAATCGCCAAGCTTGTTTTGCCAAGAGCGCCAAATTGAAAGCTCTCAACTCCCGAAAACCCATCCCTCCATCCTGTTTACTGGCACAAAGAGTAGACCATGCAGACCAGTGAATTTTTTGATTATCCACACTATTCCACCAAAATGCTCGGATAAGACCCTCAAGCTGCACAATAAACGTATCCGGTAATTTAAAGCACATCATAGCATAAGTTGGGATGGATTGGAGGACTGACTTAATAAGCACTTCTTTTCCAACAGTAGAAAGGGATTTTGCTTGCCACCCCTTGATTCTATTCCATACCCTCTCTCTGATCGACGCAAACGCTGTTCGTTTCGATTTGCCCACAACTGATGGGAGACCCAAATACAAGCTATGACTTTCCACTTGACGGATACCCAACACCTCAATAATCTCCTGCCGGGTCGTAGCCACTACGTTCTTGCGAAAGACTACAGCCGATTTGCCAATATTGATCTCCTGTCCAGAAATTGCCCCATATTTATCCAAGACTGATTTAATACTCACAGCTGCATCTTTAGATGCTTAGCAGCAAATTAATGTATCATCTGCAAAAAATAAGTGAGAGACCCGAGGACCCTGCTTGGACATAGCAATCCCTGTAAGGTTATTGCGCAGCTCCTCCACCTAGATAAGAAAGGAAAGGATCTCCGCACAAAATAAGAAAAGGAACGGAGAGAGCGGGTCTCCTTGTCGGATACCCCTCTCTGGTTGCAGAAAACCAAAGGAGCCACCATTCAAAAGAAACGAGAAAGACACACTCGAAATACAAGACATAATAAGATGAACAAACCTAACAGAAAAACCAAACTTAAGTAAAACTCTCTCAAGAAACGACCACTCAACTTTGTCATAAGCTTTGCTGATATCAAGTTTCAGTCATGAAGCCATGTTTGCCTTTTTTTTAAAGTTTTAGGAAATGATTGATTTCAAAAGCAACAATCACATTATCTGATATCAATCGGCCGTGGACGAATGCTGACTGGGTGGGAGATATGAGTCTAGGCAGTAAAGGTTTAAGACGGTTGGCAATACATTTAGAGACCATCTTATAAACTGTGGAGCATAAACTAATCGGACGAAATTGAGTCATAAATTCAGGGTTATTAATCTTAGGAATATGCACGATGTATGTATAATTAATACAAGTCATATCCGCACCAGAATTCAAAAAACGCAAGGTACAATCAATAATATCAGGGCCAATAATATGCCAATATTTTTGGAAAAATAATGGGGGAAATCCGTCGGGACCGGGTGACTTAAGGGGGAACATGTCTTTGAGAGAAGCGATTACCTCACTGGCGGTGAAAGGTGCATCAAGGAACCGTCTCATCTCGTCATCCACCCGTGGCGTTAAGTTGTCAAGCACATCATCGATCTCCCGGATCAGTGGGTTTTTGGACTTGAACCCCCTCAATAATATGCCAATATTTTTGGAAAAATAATAGGGGAAATCCGTCGGGACCGGGTGACTTAAGGGGGAACATGTCTTTGAGAGAAGCGATTACCTCACTGGCGGTGAAAGATGCATCAAGGAACCGTCTCATCTCGTCATCCACCCGTGGCGTTAAGTTGTCAAGCACATCATCGATCTCCCGGATCAGTGGGTTTTTGGACTTGAACACCCCCTCAAAGTAGCTCGAAAGACTACTCATAATGCAGTCTGGATCTTCTACCCAGTTGCCATTGTCATCCTGTAATCCCAAAATCTCTTTTCGGTCCTTCCGGAAGGACGCCCTCCGATGGAAAAAATTCGTATTTTTGTCACCTTCACGCATCCAATGCCCCTTCCCATGCTGTTTCCAAAACACCTCCTCTCTTAGAGTTAATTCCTCCAATTTTCGTCTAAGGCCATGTTCCTCCAACTTGATATTAGCAGTCACAATACCTTCCCGGAGTCTAGAGATTTTTTGTTCCACTGCCTGCCTTTCAGCCCTCGGATTACGAAAATTTATCCTGCTCCAATTTCGATAGGTTCGCCCGGCAATTAGCAAGAAGGCGCTCAACTTCATTCGGGACAGCGGAGGTCCGAGCGTGTTGTCAGTTTTCAGTGATAACCTGGCCACACTCGCTATCACGCACCCACATTGCCTCAAATCGCCACGGTTTTCTTCCTATCTTCAATCTCTTAATAGGGGGCATTAATTGGATAAGTAACGGGCAGTGATCCGATGCTGAATTCGATAAGTGAGTAACACAGGATGTCGGAAACTCCTGGAGCCATGGTGAATTCCCAAAGGCATAATCCAGTCTTTCACGGATAGTAGAAGGATGAATCTGATTATTTGACCAAGTATACCGAAAACCTTCGAAAACCAGCTCCTGTAGGCCAGCCATGTCAATGGCTGACCTAAATGCAAGGATTTGACTCAAAGCTCGTGGACGACCCCCTTCCTTCTCACCTTCTGATAAAATTTCATTAAAGTCGCCACAACATAGCCAGGCCCTTTGTTGAGACTGACCTAATTGCCTAATCAAGTTCCAGAACAAGCCACGGTCTTGCGTCACCGGTTCGCCATACACGCCTGTAAATCGCCAATCAACCCCATCCGTGACGAACATAACATTAGCATCTATATGGTATTTGGAGAAGCTCACCAAGTTTACCAACACGTCCTTTTTCCATAATAGTCCAAGGCCCCCACTCCTGCCCCTAGCTTCGACACCCACTCCAAAGCGATTCAATCTAGTCTTCAAACGTTCAAAACCCATATTATCAAGTTTTGTTTCTGAGAGGAAAACCAGAGGGGGATTAGTCTCTCGAAGGAGAGTCTCCAAACTTCGAACTGACCAGGGCCCCCTCAAGCCCCAGCAATTCCAGCATAAGATTTTCATAATGATTGGCGGGACTGCACCGCAACCGCCGCCGGAAAAGTGGAGTCATCTAGACCTTCGCCCACAGTCTGCTTTTTAGCTCCTTGTTTCACCCCATCTTCAGAAATTACATCTTTAGTAGCTTTGCGTTTGTCTGAAATCTAGATGAATTTATGAGGTTTGTGGTGAATTTTGATAGGTGAAAATTTTCCAGGATTAAATCTTGTAAAGGTTTGCTGGAGCGCATCTGAACAGTTGTGGGTAAATGGACGATTTTCCTTATCAGTGCAATGAAGGGGTGATATGGGAGTAGGTGACGGATGGGGATGGGTATTAATTAAAGGAAAGTGATTTAGAGAAAATTGGTCAACCAAAGTGGGCGGTGGAAGAGGCTGATATGCTGAAGGCATAGCAACAATCTCAAGTCCAATCCTGGGTGGAGATGGGTAATTGGGTTGGCTCATTTCGGACAGCACAGGTCTTGGTGAGGAAGCACTAATTGGGCTAACACTTGGGCTGCGAATTATAGGAGATAGGGGTCTGTGACAAGGTGGGTTATGGCCCGAAATTGGTATTGGGCTCGGGTGAATAACAAGGATAGGCTTTGGGCTGCAAGACTTACCAGGTTGTTGGGCTGAGTAGGCTGGATTGGCTGGCCAGTTATCGCGATTGGGGCTTGGACAAGAGTAATGTGGACTATTGATGCTGGGTCTAGGAATGGAAAGAACCGAATTCCTGTTATGGCCAAATCCCAGAGATACCGCCCCATTCTCATGACAGATTTCCTTCCCTTTGCTGGACGTGAATTTTGGCCTTGAAAGAGTATTATCAGCACGTGACAGAATATTAGCCTGCCGATAATTCCTCCCATGAACTGATTCTCTCAGCCACGCGCCGAACGGGACATTTTCGCCGAGGTCAACGAAATCATCAGCCAGTTGGAGTTCACAATTCCGAGCAATATGATCGAGTTTACCACAGAAATAGCAAAAATTAGGTAGGCGTTCGTATGTGAATTGGACTATCAATTCCTCACCATCCCCTCCACGGATTTTCAGAGCTCATTTCAGCGGTTGATTGATATCGATCTCTATCGGTAAGCGCATCGTATCCCCCTTTACATTGTCCTTACTGGGCTCGTCCACGGCCACATATCGCCCAACCTTGTTCCCAATATATTCTGCCATGTCTACATTCCTCTTACTAACCGGAAGGTGGTAGACATGAATATGAAATAAGCACCAATCCAGTGGTTTCTCCTGGGGATCCTCGTCTTCGTCTAATGGGGCAGTGACAATAAGTTGTTTTTCAAAAGCCCAAGGTGCCCCAACCAAGAATCGATTATGATCAAAGCGATGATCGAATACAAACAAGGATCGGCCTTGTGATAACTTTCGAATGTCCACACCCTTGATTGGATTGATGGATCCCTTCATAGTAATCTTGAAATACTCAAAATTGATACTCTTCTATGAAATAAGACGCCCCACCGCATAAAACTTCCTCACTCCTCCCTAGTACCCCTCCACGCATTAGCCGGAACAATATCCGATGCTTCCTCCACGTCTTGCAAAGATAGTGCTCTCGCCATCCTCTCAAGTTCACTGTCCATTCCCACTGATACGGCAGAGAGACGTGAGATCAGATCAAAAGCTACGTAACCGAGACGGTGCCGCACCCGCCAAGAAAGAGATCTGCAAAAAGACCAGGATTAGTGAAGGGGGGGGGGGGGAAATAACTGAAAGTAAGATGGAATAGATTTAGAAATAGATAGGAAACAAAAGGAGGGACAATCCCGATGGAGATAAGTAAGAAAAAACAAAGAGAAGGAGAAGGCAAAGCTATCACACTCTAGCCCGGATATCTGCAAGCCCTGACTCTAAAAAAAACTCTCATGTCGAGAGGAAGAAAACTCTCATGTCGAGAGAAAAAACTCATGTATTTGAACTAATATTACATAGTGTTGAATAAGATAGAATTAAACTTTGCAAAGTAGCAATATCAAGTTTAAAAAAAAAAGAAAAAAGAAAAAAAGAAAAACGATGATCAATAAAACTGCACCTGTAGGACTATATTATTGTCCCTCAATATTAGGAAGATGAAATAATAAAATTTTTTTGACTCAATATTTAGGATAAATCAATAATAGTGCCAACCAAGATAAATAACCATTTAAAAGTTATTATTTCTTTTATTAATTTAAAATCTTCATAATTCCTTAATCATAATTTTTCTAAAAGAGAAATTTCCTAAGAGCTGTCACCATCCAGCAAGGAATTTCCAATTATAGACGAACCATATGAATGCTTGACAGGCTAGACTTGTTGACCGGGCAAGTCATGACTTGAACATTTATCTCATCTCACCTTCTATTAAAAATTATTAAATTGTATATGATAATATTAATATTTTATTTTGTTGTGTAACATAATTTATTTATTTTTTTAATGATTTACAACACAATTCAGTGCTCATTCAAGTAGCATTAAACGTATTCTCAATTTTGTAGTGAACCACTCAGTTATGGACGAAGCAGGGAAGAATGACTAAAAGCAAATAGTCTGAATTGCTTTGCAGGTTACATATGATAAGGATATTGATAAACTTAACGCAAAATTCATAATGTCATGGCAAATTTTGTTTAAATATATATTTTTTTATTTTCAATAGTCAATGAATTAAATCATTATAAAATTTACTTCCTAATATGATTAGCATAATTATTGCGAATGGCAATACTTCCATCTAGACTCTCTCTCTCTCTCTCTCTCTCTCTTTCTACATTATTACTCGTGTGCTCATCTATTAAATAAAATCTTTTATTGTTTGTGTGTTTTTTTTTTCATAAAATTAAAAGAAAATTAATAAAATAATTGGATGACATATTTGATACTGAAAAAAAAAATAGAAATAATTATATGATAATCTAATTAATTACTCTTAAATCATGAGATTAAATTGAACAATCATTTTTTTCATTAAATAATAATATTTTGATTTTTATATGATTATATAAATAATCTTGTATAAAATCAAAATTTTAAAAAATATCTCCAAGAAAGTGAAAAAAAAATTAGTTGAATTAGTAGTGCCACTACAAAATCCATTCAACTATGATATTATACCGGAAGAATTTACTTTATCACTAATATTAATGATTTGAAAAATTATAAATTTTTGTGAATTGTCTCAGCAATTGAAATTAACTAGAGAAGTTCTCATAATCAACGGCGAATGTGCTTACTAATAAAAATAACAAAATTTAAAAATTTAAAAGGATTAATATAAAAATAAATGAAATGAAATTCGAAGAAAGAAAAATATAGTATTCTTTCGCTTTTGGAATATTAGATGATATTAATACAATAGAAATTAAAAATAGCTCTTCATCAATTGATTTGGAAGCCAAGCCCACTAAGTCAACTGGCTGGTGCGATTACTATTTCAATCCTAAAAGCATGTCCATTAATCATTGCGAGTTACCTGGAATAGCTTGCAACAGTGATGGCCACGTTGTCAGAATTAAGTTTACCTGGTGTCGAGCTGGATGGAAGGATCCCCATTGAGATAGATGCATTGTCAAAATTAACTTATCAGAATTCGCCAAATTAGAGGCCTTGGACATATCTAACAACCGGAAATTTGGTTCCATTTTGCCTGGAGTTGGGAATCTTTTGAGTTTAGCAATTCTCGACTTGAGTAGAAATAACCTTGATGGAAGCATCCCTCTTCCCATAGATGCACTAACGAACTTAACATACCTCAACTTGTCTTTGTCTTTGTAGGGATAGGAAAATGATCTAACCTAGTTACTAACCTTATGCCAACTACCTAGTTTGGAGTGGTTGTCTTTGTCTTATAACGAAATCAATGCTTTCATTCCGATAAACATAGGAAATCTAACAAAACTAGTGCATTTGGACCTTGAATCTAACAAAATCAGAGGTGAAATCCCTTCTTCCCTATATCAACTGGCCAATTTGGATTGGTTAAGCATTTCGTCGATCCACATTAGTGGCGGCATACATAATGAAATTGGGAAGCTAATATTTTTGAAGAATCTTAACCTTTAGACCAACCAGATACATGGTGTCATACCCAAAATATTTGGGCAATTTCTTGAACAGCTTGAATATCTTTCTTCAACTCAACTTGGAGGCGAAATACTGGCTTTGAAGCTTGAGCGAAATACTGACGTGCGTTGTGGCTATGTCAATCTTTCCCACAATAATATATCTGGGGGGTGTCCTCTATCTCTTCTCAGTTTGAGCGATAGTGACTAGTCCTATAATGCTTTAGAAGGTCCTATTCCACTTGGTGTGAATTTCCTAGCAGTTCCTTTCTTCCAAATATTAAGTTACTTAACTACTACATAAAATTTCTACTTTGGGATCATGATCACATGAAAGAATCGCACAAAAAGTAAATCAGGACTTTTCTTCCACTTGCACTATTATTCGTTCTTGGTGGATGCCTATTGTTCCTCTTTAAAATAAAGGCCAAGAAACCAAACCCTGAGCCTCTTGTTACAAAGAATGGAGACATATTCAAGATATGGAATTTTGATGAAAAGATTGCTTATGAAGACATTATTGAAGCACTAGAAGACTTTGACATCCGATATTGTGTTGGCACCGAGATACGACAGTGTCTACAAAGCTGAATTGCCTCATGGAAGAGTTCTTGCTTTAAAAAAGCTTCATAGATTTGAAGGAGAGAATCCAACATATGACATACAAGTGTTTCAAAAATGAGGCTAAGATTTTGTCAGAGGTAAGACACCAGAACATTTTGAAGCTTTTTGGGTTCTATTTACATAGGCATTGCATGTTTCTCATCTACGATCATATGGAGAGAGGTCGCTTGTTATGTGTCCTAATGGATGGAACAAAGCTATGGAGTTGGATTGGGTCAAGCGAGTGAATGCGGTGAAGGGTGTCGCTCATGCGCTTTCCTATATGCATCATAATTGTAGTCCACCAATCCTACATAAATACGTCTCTAGTAGTAATATACTATTGGATTCTGTTAGAGACCCAAAATGCTCACCTGGAACACATGCAAGAGCAACGTTTGGAACATAAGAAAAGGGAAAAACGTGAAGACAAAGAAAAAGGAGGAAGAAGATCGCATAGGCAAACTGATACGTTTTCATTAATAAAGTCGTGATTACTGTGTGAGAAGGAAGAATAAGAAAAGCGCGTTAAAAGTATAAACGCGTTTCTCCAATTGTTAGTCACACGTTTTAGTTAGCAGTTTAGTTAGTCTTAATTCAAAAATTAGTTAGATTGGTTAGTTATAAAACTCAGAAGAACTCTAATGTAATTCATCTTCTCACTCTCAGTGAATTATATGTTGGTTCCCCAATTCTCTCTCTCTGTGTGCGTGGGTCTGTGTGCGTTTTGACGTCTCGAGGATTTTTTCTGGCTTTAATCCTCCAGATCAATTCGTGAACTCCTTCTCCCAGCGTTGTGATCTTACAAGTGGTATCAGAGCACCGATCCCTGGTCGGTGGTGCTGGCCAGATCGAAGCATGGCAGACGGAATTCAGACGCGAGCGGCGGAGCTCCGCCGCGACGTAGATGTACTATCGGAACAATTAAGAGTTAGCAACCAAAATAATGAGAAAAGCTTCGATCAATTGCGCGCAATGATGACCTCTATGGCGGCAACGCTAAACGCCTTCCAAGCGAATGGCGGCGCGAGTTCGTCACAAGCTCCAATCGACGAAGCAACGGTGATGCGTGGGGGAAACGGTGTAGGCGTGTACTAGATTCCAACTCGCTGTTCGAGCGTAGAGTTTCCTCGATTTTCTGGTGAGGATCTACGTGGTTGGGTCTACAAGTGCGAGCAATTTTTTGATGTGGACCATACACCGGCCGATGCAAAAGTAAGGCTAGCCGCTCTTCATCTGGAAGGTAAAGCACTCCAGTGGCATCAGATGTATGTGAAGGCTAGGTTGACCAGAGATACGCCGGGGTGAGAAGAGTACGTTAGAGCTCTCAATGACAGGTTTGGAACCTTAATATTTGAGGATCCAATGGCGGAATTGATGAATTTACTGCAGGCAGGTACAATTGGGGATTATTTGGATAAATTTGATGAGTTGGTGAATTGTTTGGAGCTGAATGAAGCCTATGCAGTCAGTTGTTTTCTGGCGGGACTTAAAAATGAAATTTCAGTGCCAGTAAGGATGTTCAAGCCGAAAACCTTCAGGAGGCAGTTAGTTTAGCTAAACTACAGGAGCAGGCAGTATCCTTTCAGTCTCGAAAGTTTAGCCCCGCTCCAATTTCTAAACCCCCTCCAGTTTTGTCTAGAACCATTTCAAATGTCTCTCAGCCTAGATCACCAACTGTACTCACAGGCAGCGGTCACCCCAATCTCCAAAATGCAATGGCTAACAGAACCATAGGGTCTAGGGGTAGTGTTGGACCAATTAGGCCCTCTAGGAGACTCTCACCGCAGGAGATAGATGAGAAGAGAGCGAAAGGGCTGTGTTTTTGGTGTGACCAAAAGTTTGAGCGTGGACATGTGTGCCCCAAGAGAAGACAACTGTTTGTCTTAGAGTTGGAGGAGGAAGAGAATGACACTGAGTTAGAAATATGTGAGGAAGTAAAGGAGATGAGCAGTTTGACGAACCGTCCCCAGATGAGTCTCCCTCTCATGTATCAGTACACGCACTCACTGGAGTACACGATTATAGAACCATGAGATTGAATGGTAATGCCCATGGCAAAGTCATTCATATCCTGATTGATACCGGTAGTACTCACAACTTCTTGGACATGGAGACTGCAAAGAAGTTGGGGTGTAAGTTGGAAGCTGTCAAGCCTTTCTCGGTTACTATAGCTGATGGCAATAAAATCTTGAGTACACACATCTGTAGAGACTTTAAGTGGAGGATGCAGGGGCAGGACTTTACAACAGACATGATGACCTTACCTTTAGGTGGATGTAGCATAGTTTTAGGAGTACAATGGTTAGTCACTCTAGGAGACATTAGATGGAATTATGATAAACTAAGAATGGAATTTGTTGTGGGAGATAGGAAGGTGGCTTTGAGAGGAATGCAACCCCACTCGGTGACCATAATCGATGGTAAGAAAATGAAGAAAGTGTTACAAAAACCTGCCTCCCTTTCCTTGATGTGTATAGGACAGTTGCAAACACCAGAAACAGGGGTGAAACCGAAGGTGCAATTTCAGGAAAACTTAGGTGAGTTACTGACTGAATACCAAGATCTTTTTGTAGAACCTAAGAGCTTGCCACCCCCTAGAGTTGAAGATCATAGGATACACTTAGAAGAGGGAGCCAAGGCAATATCTGTGAGGCTCTACAGGTATGCACATATCCAAAAAACTGAAATTGAAAAAATAGTGCAGGAATTGTTGGATTCTGGGGTAATTAGACAGAGCCACAGTCCTTTTTCATCTCCCATTGTGTTGGTTAAAAAGAAGGATAGTAGTTGGCGACTATGTCTGGATTATAGGGAGTTGAATAGGATAACAATCAAGGATAAATTCCCCATACCGGTGATAGAGGAACTTTTGGATGAGCTAGGGGGATCTAGAGTGTTCACCAAGTTAGACTTGAGGTCTGGATATCATCAAATCCGGATGCATGAAGCTGACATTTTCAAAACGGCATTTAGAACACACCATGGCCACTTTGAATTCTTGGTGATGCCTTTTGGCCTCACGAATGCACCTTCAACATTCCAAAACCTTATGAACAATGTCTTCTAGCCATTCCTTAGGAAGTTCGTTTTGGTCTTCTTTGATGATATATTGGTGTACAGTCCGGACTACTCCACCCACCTGCTATACTTGAAACATATTTTTGACACACTTAGACAGCATACACTATTTGTTAAGAAAAGCAAGTGCCAATTTGGGGTTTTCCAAGTGGAATATTTGGGGCACATAATCAGTATGGAGGGTGTGGCAGCTGATCCGGATAAAATCAGAGCCATGAAGGATTGGCCTCCTCCTACAACTGTCAAATAGTTGAGGGGATTCTTAGGGTTAACTGGATATTATAGGAGATTCATAAAGGGGTATGGAGTATTAGCCAAGCCCCTTACTGATCTCTTGAAAAAAAATAATTTTCACTGGAATAAATCATCCCAAACTGCTTTTGAAACCTTAAAACAAGCCATGTCTAGTACACTAGTGCTAGTGTTGCCTGATTTCACTAAGGAGTTTGTTATAGAAACTGATGCATCACAAGTTGGAATAGGGGCTGTCTTGATGCAACAAGGTAGAGCTATAGCTTTCATGAGTCAAGGATTAACTAGGAGGAACTTGGGACTGTCTGTGTATGAGAAGGAAATATTAGCTATAGTGAAGGCAGTTCAGAAGTGGGGGCCTTACTTGATAGGTAGACATGTTAGTATAAGAACTGACCACCAAAGTTTGAAATATTTGCTAGAGCAGAAAATCTCCACCCCTAGCCAACAAAAATGGTTGAGTAAGTTATGGGGTATAATTACACCATTACTTACAAAAAAGGGCAAGAGAATGTGGTGGCCGATGCTTTGTCCAGAGTACAGTTCCCTTCTAAAACCAATCCACCTACTAAGACTCAAGTTACTTCTTTGGGTTCTAGTGAACACCCTTTTGTACATCAACTGCAGTAGTGTGAAGTTGAAGGGGCTGACTTAAGTGAGTTTTTTTCCAATTCTCATTTGTTATCTATCACCAGTCCCACCTCTGAACTTTTGGCCGAAATCAAGACCAGTTGGAAATCTGATCCAAAGATACAAAAACTCATCCAAACCCTCACTGCAAACCCCAGTAATAAACCTCATTACAACCTGGAGAATGGGATGTTAACCAGGAAGGGGAAACTGGTGGTGGGGAGTTGTGAGGAGCTTAAAAGAAAAATATTAGATCTTTACCACAACAGTGCTGTTGGGGGCATTCAGGAGTAGAAAGGACTTTACACAAAATCAAGCAAGGGCTGTATTGGAAAGGAATGAAAGGGGAGGCGCAAGAATATGTGAGAAGCTGTGGTGTGTGCCTGCGGAATAAGGGTGAAACTTGTGCTTCGCCTGGCTTACTCAGCCCACTTCCTATTCCTGAAAAAGTTTGGGAAGACATTAGTATGGATTTCATTGATGGATTGCCCCTTTCTCAAGGCAGAAGCTCCATATTGGTCATAGTGGATCGGCTCAGCAAATATAGCCATTTCATTGCACTCAAACATCCCTACACTGCCATGGTGGTGGCTCAAGCTTTTTTGGACCAGGTGTACAAGCTCCATGGCTTGCCAAAAACTATAGTGAGTGACAGAGATAGCATATTTAAGAGCAGGTTTTGGCAAGAACTTTTTACCAAGCTGCAAGTGAAGTTGCTGACTTCTTCAGCGTATCATCCACAAACGGATGGACAAACGGAGGCAGTAAATAAATGTGTTGAGTGTTATCTAAGATGCATGGCAGGAGAACGGCCTAGGAAGTGGGTGCAGTGGCTGCTATTAGCGGAATGGTGGTACAACACCACTTACCAAGTTTCAATCAACACCACGCCATACGAAGTCCTCTATGGGCAAAAACCTCCACTGCATCAATTTTACTTGCCTCTCCATTCTTCTTTGGAAACGGTGGACAGAAGTTTGCAGTATAGGGAGGCAACAATCAGAATGTTGAAACAACAGTTGTATACGGCTCAGAATCGAATGAAGCAACAGGCTGATAAACGGAGAAGCGACAGGGAATTTGCGGTTGGGGATGCAGTTTATGTCAAGCTCCAACCATATAGGCAGTTTTCTATAAGGACACAGCAGTTTCATAAGCTATCTCCACGTTATTTTGGGCCCTTCAAGGTGTTGCAGCGGATTGGCTTGGTGGCTTATCGCTTGGAACTTCCCGTAGGCGCTAAGATACACCCAGTATTCCATGTGTCACAGCTGAAGAGGGGAAGGGGAAACACACTATATAGTTCACACTTACCTATACAAATCACAGCACACGGACACGTTCTTTTAACTCCTGAGAAGATTTTGGATAGACGGTTGGTCAATAGGCATAACAAACCAGTGACTCAGGTTCTTGTTAAGTGGTTTAATGCAGGTAATGAAGAAAACTCTTGGGAAGATCTGATGCAGCTCCAGCAACGGTTTCCAGAGTTTGACCCCTTTGCACAGCTGACATCCTTGCGGACAAGGATGATTTCAAGAGAGGGGCAGTTGTTAGAGACCCAAAATGCTCACCTGGAACACATGCAAGAGCAACGTTTGGAACATAAGAAAAGGGAAAAACGTGAAGACAAAGAAAAAGGAGGAAGAAGATCGCATAGGCAAACTGATACGTTTTCATTAATAAAGTCGTGATTACTGTGTGAGAAGGAAGAATAAGAAAAGCGCG
This sequence comes from Petrea volubilis, assembly GCA_026212405.1. NCBI lineage: Eukaryota > Viridiplantae > Streptophyta > Magnoliopsida > Lamiales > Verbenaceae > Petrea > Petrea volubilis. Next base: position 10,856,999 of record CM047871.1, on the reverse strand, counting down.
TTAAAAGTATAAACGCGTTTCTCCAATTGTTAGTCACACGTTTTAGTTAGCAGTTTAGTTAGTCTTAATTCAAAAATTAGTTAGATTGTTAGTTATAAAACTCAGAAGAACTCTCATGTAATTCATCTTCTCATTCTCAGTGAATTATATGTTGGTTCCCCAATTCTCTCTCTTTGTGTGCGTGGGTCTGTGTGCGTTTTGACGTCTCGAGGATTTTTTCTGGCTTTAATCCTCCAGATCAATTCGTGAACTCCTTCTCCCAGCGTTGTGATCTTACAGATTCAAAGCTAAAAGCTCGTCTATCTGATTTTGGCAATAGTAGATTATTGGATCCTGATTCATCCAATCAAACAATAAAAGCTCAGTTTTTAATTGAGTTCGAATTCAATAAGAAAACCTGATCTGATTAACTATCAAAAAAATTGAAACTTTAAAATTAAGTAGCAATATATATATATATATATATTCTTTTATAAAAAATAAAATTCTAACTATGTGGAAAATTGTTTTAGAATATGTATAAAACTATACATTATATTGTTGAAAAAATTACTTCTAAAAATAAAAAGATAGTGCATTATTAATTATTAGAATTGATATATTGCATTCTATTTAAGTTTTTTTTCCTAACATTATATATATAAGGTTATTAATCTAATAAAATAATATCGTTAAAGTTTGGATTCAGATCTTTAACGGATCGAACTGTTTGATTTCATATTCTATTCCTTTATTTAGGATTATGGATATTTATAATCGGATTCGATCCATTAGATATTTTAATTGATTGAATATACTAAAGTTTGGAGTGAAATTAGATCAAATTCGGATTAAAATGTGCTCCATTGATAGTCCTGTGGGAGTTTATTCCGCATTGAAAAACTCAACCGAATATTTGAAATGGAAGGGGGAACCCATGTTTCTTGTATTGGACTAGGGCTGTAAACGGATATTAAACGGAGCGGATATGTTGTATCCGAATCCGTATCCGATTAAATTTTACTGTATCCGTATCCGAATCCGAATCCGTTGGATATTGGCAACCTATATCCGAATCTGCATCCGGCGGATATTTTGCGAATTCGGATATATCCGTATCCGTTTAGTATTTTTTAAAATATAATATAATTATGAATTTTTGGATATCCGAATATCCGAATCCGCTAACAATTATCCGAATATCTGTTTAGATATCCGAATCCATTTATCCGAATATTTGATTGGATATCCGAATTCGTTTATCCGAATATCCAAATCTGTTTATATTTTATCATTAATACAATTAATATAATTCATATTATTCATTCCTATTTTTCTATTTATTCTTATAATGTATATAAATTAATAAATAATCTAATTAAATCATATAAAGAGTGAGAAGAGATAAGGATATAATAATAATAATAATAATTTAATATAATTTATCGAATACGGATAATGGATATAAGTAAACGGATATATCCAACGGATATACAATCGGAGCGGATATTAAACGGAGCAGATATCTAATTACCATATCCGTATTCGTTTATTACTCGGATACCTATAATCGGATACGGATATATCCGTTTTAAACGGATGCAGATAATATGCCTCGTAAACGGATGCGGATGCGGACGGTAATCGAATTTTCGATTTTCCATTTACAGCCCTATATTGGACTATGGGCTGCTATTTCAATGTGTTGGACAATGTAAATTTGGTCCAGGGTCCATGGGTTTTGTGATTTATCTATTGTTGATCCATTTCGGGCTATTAATGGGTCGAATTTGGAGCGAAATTGAAAAATTCGAATTTGATAAATTCTCAATATTCGAATTCAATAGGAATCTTATAGGAATTACAATCAATAGAATCAATAGTTTGAGCTTGAATCCGATAAAAATTTGAAACTCAATAAGTTCCACTGAATAATAAAAAAACTTCGGAGGAATAATTTGCCGAAATTCCACTGAAATTTTTTTAAGTAAAAAAAAATTCCTCCAAAAATTGAAAAGCCACGAAGGTTTATCCGGCAGATTTCTTCCACTGAAACTAATTATTTCTGTCGGAATTCCTTCGAAAATACCATTTTTTTGGAGTGAGAAAATTCGATCCGATTTACAATTAAAAAATTAAAACTTTAAAATCAAATAACCATTAAAAAAAAGTACTTAAAAAAGAAAATTTTAATTAAGTAGAAAATTATTTCAAACTATGTATGAAAACTACATATTATTTGGTGGTTATATTAATTGGGGTAAGGTTTGATGTTCCTCGAGTGAGTATGCTCTCGGGTATTTTTTCAAATTGCTGAAGGAGAATATAAGTTGTATTCTAAATTGTTTAAATTGAAGTGAAATATTTACATCGCTATAAGTGATCCATCGGTTCACCATGTAAATTGTGTTGTTTCTTAACACTTGTTGTTTTCGAAACATACCCAGTCACTTGTACCATCTTCAGAGGGTTCTACAGAAGGTGAAAAGTTGGCTTTTCTTCGCTCAAATATGGAGTAAACATACCTCATCTAAACAATGGTGACTCAAGATTACAAATTGTGTATGCATTTACTCCAACATATGCTTGCTTTGCCAACTTTACGAGCTAAAGCTGAAAGATACATAATGCAGTCGTTTCACCACACCAGATGACGAACATATTTCAGCTACATCTTGGCCCATCTTCTCGAGGCCGCTGACTAAAACACCAATATTGAATTCTTCACAATCGGATAGTATTTTGGCGACATAAATAATCACACATAGTCCATGCCTAAATAATGCAGAGATCAATTCATAGTCTTTATAGAAACATATTACCAACAGAAGCTTACTCTTCAAATTAGGCCCATGGTTCGCCGTCGCACCGCGAAATCGGCCGGAACGGCAGTTGCCATTCCATCGCGATGGAGTGGAACCGCCGCGGGTATGTGTCGGAGACGATGGGGCGATTTATCGGCCAAATCGGTGTTCCACTCCAATTTCTTGGACTTGAACGCCGATTCGGATCGGAACGGAGGAGGATATCAGCTATCTACAGGAGAATCAGAGAGGCACACTTTGAGATATGTGAGTGCTCATAGCCGCCGGCGTTGTTGCTCGCGATTAAAGGGGACGGTGGCTACGAGGCCCACCACCACCGAGCATGGAAGTTGCATGCTGCTGAATCTGGGTATTCACTTTTCAGATCTGGCTTGAGATTTTATGGAACAAAAAACAAAATGGAAAAAGCAAATGGAAGAGAGTGTTGAAGGCCTGGGTTCTGGAGAAGAGATGAAGCGCGATACTGAGACAGAGAGATAAGTAGAGAGAGCTTCTTTTTGTCTGATTTTGTGTTTTTGGGCCAGTAGACTTCTTATTTTTTTTATACACGATATCAATATTTATAGCCCATATTTATTTACTACAACCCATATATATTTATATATATATATATATTGTAGCCCATGTATGTATAAGTATTACAGCCCATATATTTTTTTATCAACGTGGTATTGATCACATATGTCACATTTGTAATGAAATTATTTTTTACTAAATAAAATCAAGTTGTTACAATACTTTGGATATTAATAATTTAGTCTATTGTATTTTTGTTAGTTACTATATTATGTAATATCAAAAATGATGTAATATTCAGTATTTCAAAAATAATTATATGTTTTTTCAATAATTTTGAATATTTTTTAAAAATTTTATTTAAAAATTCCCGTTCTGAGCTCGACCGTTCCGCGACGTGGCATCGGAACTGGAACGATAGCCTCCGTTCCGTTCCCCGCGACTGTTCCGGCAATCGTGCCTTTCGCCATAATGTACTGCAGTAACTTGCTTGAACTACTGGTGTGGGATGCTTTCTAATTCTCTTTCAACCTGATGGCACCAAGAATCGGGCACTGGGGATGCCATGGGAGTTGGGGTGTCAGTGCTCTGAATCTGCATGGTGGCTCGAGCATTCTGTTTTTTATTCCAAAGAAAAACTGGGGCGGCAAGAGTCACTAGACACACACAAACACAAGGTACTAATTGTCGATCTTGCAGCAGATATCATGCTGGTGTTGTGATCAATCGGGTATATATAATATCGGTTGATGAGCCCGATAATGAGAAGAAAGAGAATAAAAGAGGATGAGATGATAGCACCAAGCCAGAGCCAGCTGTTTAGGCCTAAGACTATGGAAACTAGCTTGTTTGAAACACTTGGCTTGAACCAGATGGTATGGGGCACTTTCTGGTTGTCTGTCGAGGGGTTTCTATCTCTTGTGATGTAGACTTGTATTTGTATCTGCAAACAGGAAAAGTCGTGAGAAGTTTCGAAAAATGGAAGGAGAATATCGAGCATCGTGAGCTCTGCTGATTTCTTGAAAGCAGCCACAAGGATGATTCTTGGGGTTTTTCTATTTGTGTTTGCTGTGAAAATGAGTTCTCTTATGATGGATATGGAAGGACTGATGCTGCTACCTCCGCTCACCAAGACTAGCTTGTCGTGCCTACACGAATAGAGCAAAAAAAAAGCCTGAATTAGTCAAAGAAAGAAGTGTGAAGGGGGAGCATCAAATCTAGATTTGACATTATATAGTTTTCCTTTAATTCTTACCTTAAAATTGAGGGTGATGGAGGTGCATATGGTCCTTCCGCAGAGACCTCGAGACGATCCATAGGTGTGGGAGACGAAAGTTTTTCATAAAGCTTCTGAGACCAGCCTTCACATTTGATGACAACACTGAGTCTCTGAGGATCCATGTTATTATTTGAGGTGATTGTGAATGGATGCCACTGTAACTTAGATATGCTCTTCACATTGGCAAACATAATACTCGAAGGATTGTAAGTTAGTCCTGTCAATGGAACAGACACCAAAAAACGAGCATATTATTCATAATCCATATATCAGCATGCAGAGGTACATTAAATTACATCTTTACTTGGATCTTTGGAGGAGTTGAATTCCTCAGCTTGACAAGGCAGAGCACAAGCTGAAATCAAACGAACCCTTTGCTGAGATTGTAAGAATCTCAGAAACTAGTCGATCAAGAAGAGGTAGAATCCAGGTAACATGATGCAAGCATAAGAGAAGCCCACATGAAAAACAAAGAAAGGAATAAAAACAATGTAGAGATGACGTGTGTAGTAAGAGAGTTCAAATAGTTTTCTCCTAACATGAGATGAGCTTGTGGTCCACATGACAAGCTTGTGGTCCACATGACAAG
>CM047871.1:10711714-10851788 GCA_026212405.1 Petrea volubilis | reverse complement strand
ACCATTCTCTTCCTCATCGAACGTAAACGTATTGTGGTAATTTTCAGCAATCACGGCTATCAGGCTGCGGTGAGTCAACACGACTGATGTGGCCGAATTCGTTCTGGCCACATGTGCGTTTACTCAGCTCACACATTGGATCCAGCTCAGCACATACCGCCTTCCTCCTGTTGCTGCGTGTCAGACCTAGTTCGATCAGGCTCCATGATCCTTTCTTGTCGGCCTAGTTCGGTCAGACCTCATCACATCTCCTCGACACATATTGTCTCCTCGATGTTAAGACATTATCAACGTCGACCTACTTCATCTTCGGAGTTAGCGTCCTGACGCTCACATCGAGGAAAGGGACGCATCCCATGCCCCCACAGCGCGTCCTGGGGAGTGCCCATAACCAGCAACGGGGTTGGGCCGGCCTGACTCTGGTCCGGCCCACTTATTTTTTATTATTATAAAAAGTACGGCGATACTATTCATTGGGTAAGACATCTTTTATCTACTAATACGCTGATCACTACTTACTATTTACCTGCCCGAATCCTGACTTGAGCGTCGGAGGGTCTTCGCCGGAGACACTTCCGGCTAGTCTCACGTGTGCTCCATCCTTGCAGAATAGAACCCGACCAGCATTCAGACACTCTTACTCGAATCTACCTGACCGGATACGGACACTTATATTCAGATCAAGGTGACGTGTACCGCAGCCTAAATCCGACCACATCATTTTGGTGCTAGAGGAAGGGCCCTATTCGAGCAAGTGAGAAAATGGTGGACACACGAAGGACGGGAACAGAGTCGGCGGCCCCACAAACCACCACCAATCTGGGTCCCGAGACTCACATCGTCCCACCTCATACTGTTTCGCAAGTCATTGGGCCGGCGCCTACACCTCCCGCCGGGCAGAACCTCGTCGTTCTGACGGCTGATCAGTTTAATACGCTCTTACACGAGATCAGGCGGGTGAATCCAGTCCCCGCCCCAGCTACCACTGCTGAAGACCCTCATCCGATGAGGGAGGAAATTCGCCCCCCGCGAGGTGTTCGGGCAACCGACGCCGAGCGGGACGACGTTCGGGTGCGTGAACGAATCCCCGCCACAAGGGAGGTCCGCAGAGAGAGATGGCCTCCGCCTCCTCGGATGGATGAGGAAGTTGATGAATCCTCTGTGGGGGCATCCTCAGGTCATCCTGCGCGGAGTCACAGAGATCGGTTGGAAGAGATCTCCCACCAGGCCACAGAGATTCAGCGGAGGATCGATGAGGTCCGCCGGGGCGAGAGATCCCGTGACGATGTTGGGGAGCTGTCGCACCGAATGGAAGACCTCAACCGGAAGCTCGAGGAGGTATCTCACCGCTCCGGACAGGGATCAGCACAATGATACTTCGTGCCTGATGAAACGGACCCTCTCTGTGCTGACCTTCAACGAGCCAGAGCGCCCAGAGAGGTCCGAATCCCTACCGACCTTCCCCGATACAATGGGGAAGCTGATCCCAAAGAGCACGTCATACAATTCAAACACGCCATGCGCGTGCACATGATCGACGATGACTTCGCGGCGAAGTTGCTGGTTACGACCTTTCAGGGAGTAGCCTCCCAATGGTACGTCCGCCAAGCCCCTGGTTCGGTCAGAAGCTTCGCCGATTTGGCAGTGAAATTCGTCAACCATTTCCAGACGAAAAGTCTGGCAAAGTTACCCCCATCCCACTTGCATAAGATTCGACAAAAGGATGGCGAGTCTCTGAGGGACTTCTTCAACCGGTTCAACACCAAGCTGCTCAAGGTAGAGAGCGTTCAGATGGACTTCCTCCTCGATGTGATCATGGTAGCCATCCGAAATCAAGCGTGCTCGGATCACCTGGCCCGGAAGCGCCCTGTCACCATGGAGAAAGTCATGTCCATTGCTCAGCAGTACATGAACATCGAGGATATGAGGTTCAAAAGAAGGCCGGACGTTGGAGAACGAAAGGACCGCCGATGTGACAACGAGCTCATCCCGTTGGTCATGTCGAGGAAAGAGATCTTCGCCACAATCAACGCCGGCGACCCGACGGTTTTTCGGAGGCCAAGGAAGATCCAGGACGCGGATGGAGCCCCTCCGAGAGGAAATAAGTATTGTGCGTTTCACAAGCAAATGGGTAACCATGACACCGAGGGCTGCTATGCCCTCAAGAAGGAAATACAGCGCCTCATCGACCTTGGCCGACCGGAGATCAAAAAATACGTGAAAAAGCAAGGACAGGGTCACAAGGGTGAGGGAAGCCGCCGACGCAACTCCCCGTCCCCCACGGACGATGAACCTGAGACACTAAGGAGAGCTAGATCTCGCTCTCCTCGAAGAGGCTACACGCCTTTGGGTCGGGACGACAAGCAACCCACCACACAAGACAATCTTCCGACTAGAGGAATGATACACACCATTGCAGGAGGGCCGAGCGGTGGAGACTCCAAGAGCAGGAGGAAGCATGTGGAAAGACGCCTCGATCAAGCCCGATACCGTATCGAGGAGCGCTATTACCATGAGAGGCTGCATGTCAACACTATATCAGAGGCGGGGTCGCCGACATAGGAGTCGCTCGAATTCTCCGATCGAGACCTCGTGCACATCCCTAAGACAGAAGGTCTCGAAGATACGCCGGATTACCCGATGGTCATTAATCTGGACGTGGCCAACTATTCCGTGGCCAAAACCCTGATCGATAATGGGAGTTCTGCCAATATCATTTTCGCCACCACATTCGCCAAAATGGATCTGGGAGGATACACACTCGCTCCCGTACAGACCCCTCTCGTCTGGTTTGGGGGGTCCGAGGTGGTCCCCCTCGGGATGATTCAACTTCCTACCTCGCTGGGGGAAGCCCCGAGGAGGAAGACCGTGATGATTCAGTATCTAATAGTCGATGCCCCGTTCGCCTACAACATTATCCTCGGGCGACCGGCACTTAACGCATTTCGGGCTGTGGTATCCACGTACCATCTGAAGATGAAGTTTCCAACCCCTGCTGGGGTTGGACAGGTCATGTATCGGATCTTGGACGCCTGGAAGTGTTATTCGGCCTCCATCAAAGGAAAGAAGACTCCGGCACCCCAACCAGTGGAGGCCGCCCCTTCGCGGATGGACATCCCAGAGTCTTCTGAAGTTGACCGGGCGAAGCGGAGGAGGCTCGAGAAAGAAAAAATGACGCCAGCAGAAGACTTCAAGACGATCCAACTCATAGAGGGCGACCCTTCCAATACCACCCGGGTAGGATTGAGCCTCGAGCCACATCACGAGGTCATGTTGGTCGACTTCCTCCAGTCAAATGCTGACGTCTTCGCTTGGAAGCCCTCAGACTTTCCGGGAATCGACCCCGAAGTCATTGTCCATCGCCTCAATGCGGACCCATCGTTCAGGCCGGTGAGGCAGAAAAAGAAGATATTCTGTGAGGCTCGTAACCGAATCATCGAGGAGGAGGTCAACAAGCTTCTCGAGGCGGGTTACATTGTGGAGATCCAGTTTACCGAATGGCTATGCAACGTGGTCGTCGTTGCCAAGGGCGATGGCCGATGGCGAATGTGCAACGACTTCACCGATCTCAACAAAGCCTGCCCCAAGGATCACTATCCCCTTCCTCGGATAGACCAACTCGTCGACTCAACGGCGGGGTGCGAGTTGATGAGCATGATGGACGCCTTCCAAGGCTACTACCAGATCTACATGGCCGAGGAGGATCGGGGGAAGACATCATTCGTTGTCTCGTCGAGGACGTATTGCTTCCTCGTGATGCCCTTTGGGTTAAAAAATGCCGGAGCTACGTATCAGAGGCTCGTGAATCTCATGTTCAAGGAGGAGATCGGGAGAACCGTCGAAGTTTACGTCGACGACATGATAGTCCGTAGTGAGCGGGAGTCCGACCATCTCGGGCACCTTGCTCGAGCATTTGAGATTCTCAGAAAATATGGCCTAAAACTCAACCCGAACAAATGTACGTTCGGTGTCCGAGGAGGTAAGTTCCTCGGGTACATTGTCAGCCATAGGAGGATCGAGGCCAACCCCTCGAAGATTCGCGCCATCCTCAACATCGAGCCGCCTAGATCAGTGAAGGAAGTACAGAGGCTAGTAGGGCGCATAATTGCCCTTAATCGGTTTATATCCCGCTCAGCGGATCGGAACCTCCCATTTTTTAAAGCACTAAGAAGGGTGCCGGATTGGAAATGGACGGAGGAATGCCAGAGCGCTCTCCTCGAATTAAAAAGATACCTGACCGAACCCCCTCTGCTGACGAAACCCGTCCCGGGGAGACCCCTTTATGCCTACCTGGCGGTATCCCCAAATGCGGTCAGCTCGGTCCTAGTGCACGTGGAGGATCGGGTACACCGCCCGGTGTATTACCTCAGCAAGCTCCTCCAAGGCCCTGAACGGAACTACTTGGCCATCGAGAAGCTCGCTCTCGCTTTGGTCTACTCCGCCCGGAAGTTGAGGCAATACTTTCAGGCCCACACCATTGTGGTCCTGACCAGTGAGCCGCTGAAGCAGGTATTGGCCAAACCCGATGTCTCTGGTCGGCTCGTAAAGTGGGCCATCGATCTCGGAGAGTTCGATATCCAGTTCCAACCACGGACAGCGATTCATGCCCAGGTTCTGGCGGACTTCTTAGCAGAAGTGGCCCCGAGGGCGGAAATGGAGCCAAAAACACCGTGGACCCTCATGGTCGATGGGTCCTCCACGAACTCAGGTGGGGGAGCCGGGGTTTATCTGTGGGATGAGATGGGCAACGAGCTCGACTTCGCCATTCGCCTTGAATTTCCGGTTTCCAACAACGAAGCCGAGTACGAAGCTCTCGCCGCGGGAATGACGATTGCTCTGGACAAGGGCGTGGACGAACTTGTCGCCTTGACCGATTCGCAGTTGGTGGCCGAGCAGGTCAATGGCAATTACGACGCCCGGGAAGCATTGATGACGAAGTACCTCGAGGAGGTCAACAAGTTGAAGGAAAGATTCGCCAAGTTCTCTCTCGAGCAAATTCCCTGAACAGAAAATGAGAGGACGAATCAATTGTCGAAGCTAGCCAGCTCGTTGAGAGGGACCAAAGAAAGAAGGATAACCCTGTTAAGTTCGCCAATACCTTTGACCGGGTTGAGGACGCGACAGTGCGTTCTCTCCGTCGAGCCCCCGGAGGGTTGGATCGCAGAACTAATCGCCTTTCTGAAGGATGGAATACTCCCCGAGGGACCCGTCGAAGCCAAGAGACTCCGACGGCAGGCCTCTCGATACGCCCTCGACGGGCAAGGGCGCCTGTTCAGGAAGAGCTTCGATGGGCCTCCTCGACGATGCTTGAACACGCAGCAGGCCAGGGAGGTCATCGAAGAGATACACCTAGGTTGTTGCGGAAACCATACGCGGCCAAGGTCATTGGCCAAAAAGGTATCACGGCCAGGGTTTTTCTGGCCTACTCTCATGCAAGATTGTTTTGACTTCGTCCGAAGATGCCGATCCTGCCAACTGCGCACCAACCTAGTCCACCAGCCTGCCACTCCGATGGTAAATGTGGAGATATCTTGGCCATTCGACCAATGGGGGATAGACATCCTCGGACCGTTCCCTCAAGCCCCCGGGCAAAGGAAGTTCGTGATCGTTGCAGTCGAATATTTCACAAAGTGGGCTGAAGCGGAGGCCGTTGCTAAGATTACCGACTCGGTTATCAAAATCTTTATCTGGAAAAACATCATCTGCCGCTTCGGACTCCCCAAGGTCGTCATTTCCGACAACGGAACCCAGTTCCAAAGTCATCGGGTGAGGGAATGGTGCTCTAGCCTCAAAATCGAGCAGCGTTTCACCTCAGTAGGAAACCCTCAGGCAAACGGTCAAGTTGAAGTCACCAACCGAACGATTCTCCACGGACTTAAGACCGCCTTGGCAGACGCTCAGGGCAATTGGGCCGACGAGCTCCCAGGCGTGCTTTGGGCATACTGGACCACTCCTCGGACTGCAACGGGCGACACCCCGTACGCCTTAGTTTATGGTTCCGACGCCGTTATACCTGCCGAAGTGCTGCACCCATCTGCTCGGGTTGCACACTTCGAGGAGGTCGCCAACATCGATGCTCGCCTGACCGAGCTCGACTTCACCGACGAAAGGAGGTACGCCGCCTTGCGGAGGTTGGATAACTTCCGAGCATCAACTGCACGTGCTTACAATCGCCATGTCCATCCCCGAACATTCCAGATCAGGGATCTGGTCACCAAGAAGGTCGAGGTTTCTCGCCCTGTGGGGAAGTTGGACCCCAAATGGGAAGGTCCGTTCAAAGTAACCAAGATTTGCAAGTACAACGCATACCACCTCGAGGACATGTCGGGGAGGGAATTACCCCGTCCTTGGAACGCCACGAACCTCAGACGGTTCTACGTATGATGATGGCCCGAGTAGAAACATTGCGTGAACAATCTCCACGGCGAACCATACATGTAATCACAATACTTAGCAATGTACCTGAACAATCTCCACGTGAGGAAATCTAGCCCGGAACCGGTCGGCGACCTCCTTGCCCAGCGGCGCTCCGCCGGACCCCAGCAACCGTAGTGAGGTCAAATCATACTTGCCCATCAAATCCGACTTCGTCATCGCCACCACAAGCGGCGGCGCCACCGGGATATACGTCACTCTGTACTTCTCCACCGCCTCCAGCATTGTCACAAAATCGAATTTCCCCATCAGCACCGCGGTCTCCCCCAGCGACGCCGCCCTTATCAGCATAAAGAAACCGAAAACGTGAAACAATGGCAGCGTGAAAAGCGACACTGGCTGGATATAACCACCATTCTCTTCCTCATCGAACGTGAACGTATTGTGGTAATTTTCAGCAATCACGGCTATCAGGCTGCGGTGAGTCAACACGACTGATGTGGCCGAATTCGTTCTGGCCACATGTGTGTTTACTCAGCTCACACATCGGATCCAGCTCAGCACATACCGCCTTCCTCCTGTTGCCGCGTGTCAGACCTAGTTCGATCAGGCTCCATGATCCTTTCTTGTCGGCCTAGTTCGGTCAGACCTCATCACATCTCCTCGACACATATTGTCTCCTCGATGTTAAGACATTATCAACGTCGACCTACTTCATCTTCAGAGTTAGTGCCCTGACGCTCACATCGAGGACAGGGACGCATCCCATGCGCCCACAGCGCGTCCTGGGGAGTGCCCATAACCAGCAACGGGGTTGGGCCGGCCTGACTCTGGTCCGGCCCACTTATTTTTTATTATTATAAATAGTACGGCAACACTATTCATTGGGTAAGACATCTTTTATCTACTAATACGCTGATCACTACTTACTATTTACCTGCCCGAATCCTGACTTGAGCGTCGGAGGGTCTTCGCCGGAGACACTTCCGGCTAGTCTCACGTGTGCTCCATCCTTGCAGAATAGAACCCGACTTGCAGAATAGAACCTGACCGGATACGGACACTTATATTCAGATCAAGGTGACGTGTACCGCAGCCTAAATCCGACCACATCAACGACACCTTTTACCTTTCCCGTGGTGCCGGAGGAGTAGAGTATCACGGCGGTGGCGCCGTCGGTACTGCCCATTGTGAGAAAGGATAGAGTAACGAGAATACACTAGAGATCAGTTCCCAGGTCAGAGAAATTATATTTGGACGTCCCATTGTTAAGTTCAATGGTGAGTTCTCGAATGGTCATGAAAAGCCATCAATGTATTTATAAGTAAACTTAACCCCAATTTATCCTCTTATGTTATCATATAACTATGGACTTTTACGTATGGTCATTTTATTTCTTGCAATTGGCTCTCTCTCTCTCTCTCCATATATTTTTGCTACAAAATGGATTGAGAATGAAATAATTTTAAGTCATATATTGTTAAAACATTACTGATGTCCCCAAAAATAGTTTTAAAAAAATATTGAGAAAACATCTTTTTTATAAAAGAGTTATACTCCAAAACACAGTGTGGAGTCCGTTGCCAATACACTAAATTCAATTGAACACTTCCCCAACTCAAATAAGACAATTGGACAGTACTGCCAATGCAATTGAAATAATTAGACAAAGCCCCTCACTTAATTGAGTCAATTAGACATTTCTCTCAGTTCAAAAATTAATTAGACATTTCCATCAATTCAATTAAGATAATTGGATATTTTCCCAATTCAATTAAGTTAATTGAACAATTTTCACAATGTAATTGAGTCAGTTGAACGTTTTCTCCAATTCAATTGAGATAAACCTATACTTTATTTAATAATTTACTAAAATGAATTATTTGTGCATTTCGGAAAAAAAATTCTTCATCATGCAATTTCAATCCTACATATTTCTAAGTAACTTTGTTATTTCAGAAAAAAAAAAAACGTAGTTGCATTGATATCACAATTTTATATTGCACATTAACTTAGACATTAATGGGATAGTCCGAGCTTGACACGGCCAAGTCCACGAATAATATTGTGTCACATGGAACATCAACTTTTTAATAAATATTATAAGCTTTCTCTCACTCACTCAGACCATAGGATCGTCCAGAGCTTTTGGCCTAATAAACATGTACCCCACCTTAAGGTGTTAGGAGTGTGATGTCAGCATTCGGATCTTGATAGGTGTACCCGTGTAAGTGAAGTGTGTGTATGATATATATATATATATATATATAAAGATATCTCTGTTCATCTAAAATTTCGAGTCTGCAAATACAAATTACAAGATAGAGAAAAAATATGTGACAAATATTTTAAATTTAAAGAAAAAGATATAATTTAGTGAAAAATAATCTTCGTAAAGATTAACCCCCAGATTCCTTTCTCCAAAGTTGATTTGATCCTCTAATAACGCGACTCGTAGGCTTTGTAGCTTGATTACGAATCAAACACTAAAAATTTCGATGAACACGATGGGGAACGCCGTGAAGGATTTGAATTGGGGAAAAAAACGCCGATTGTTGGTTTGACACCTTGATTTCAAACCAAACGCTCTGTTTGAATGATTTTTGCAAAGAACGCCTTGAACGTCGCTTTAATCACCGTGGATTTGATTTAGGAGAAATGCCAAAATGCAGGGCTAACACCTTATTCGCGGATTGAACGCCTTGATTTGATGACTTTCGCGAAGAACGCCAGGAATTTTGTCTTTGATCTTCACAAATCTTCTTGAGTTTGCCTTAAGAGACCTTCAGGATCTTCTTGACTTCTCTTGCACTTGGAACTTCTTGACTTCTCTTGCACTTGGAAACTTCTTGATATTTCTTTGAGCTTGCCAATAGGTGTTTATACAAGGTCTTCAGATTGCTAGCAATTTCTTTGATATTTATCTCTTTAATATAAATTATTTTTAAAGAGAAAAATATCATTTACATGTCATTATTTGATTGGTCCACGCGACCAAAATGCGCAACTTGTCACCATTTGATTGGTTTTGGACTTTCTGGATGTGATTTAATTGGTCGAAACACCTCATATTGATACTTAGAGATCTCTTTTTCGTCATTAAAATAAATATTAAAATATCAATTAAAATTAACTATTTAATATAGGAATTAAATTTAGTAAATTCCAAAATATAAAATATAAAATTTAATTAATATTTAATATTTTAATTTACACTCGTCAATTTTTAAGTAGGCGAAATTTAATTGCCAACAAATGCCCCATCTTTAGGGCTCGGCAAAGAACGTGCCGAATATTTGGGTTGGAGAGGCGAGCCTTGAAGTACTTAATTTGTCTAATTTACTTTCAAAGGGATCATAAGTAATTTCCCTCTTTTTCTTTTTGTTTTGTTTTAAAAGAAATAATTATGGACTTTTAAAAAATTAGACATTAATCTCTCCTCTTTAATCTACTCGGGGCTCAATTCTAAACTTCCAAGAAATTTGGCCCATAATTTGGCAACACAATTGCAAGTTTCAGCCCAAGTTACCATTGCCCATGAAATTCGGCCCAAGCTAGCAATTTGCAAGATTTCCCTTGCCCATAATTCGGCCCAAGTTGGCAATTTCAGTTTCAGAATTGGATTTCATTCCGACTCCAAAGGCCATTGTGGAATTATAAACTTGAATTGTTCTAGACTTCTAATTCTCTTTGGGAGAGAGAAACAAATCTGAACCAAAGTTGAGTCCTAATGTGATGATACTGATGGAGTGCAAGCATGATGATCTCACCAAATAAAGTCCCATTAGGAATCAATTTGAGAATTAGAATTCAATTCAATGATTGAGATTTTTGATCTGAACGCAAAGACCAAGACGAGTGCCTATAAATAGTTGGTGTGGAACCCAATTGCTATGCATTGAGATTTAGAAACAAAGCGCACCTCCCGGTTGACTTGAGAATTACTAAGGCATATTAATCTCCAAATCTTGCTACACTTTTCTTGCTCATTCATCTATGTTTCCTGTTCGACGAATTGGGGAAGAGATTATATTCAGAGATTCATCTTGTTCAAGCACCCCATTGTATTTTTACACAAATTTGCAAGCTCGTCACGACTTTTCTTTTTTTGTTTGAATTCAAAGCTGCTGATTTCCTTTTTTGTTGCTTGCGCGCGCGCGCGTGTTTTTTGTTAAACAGAAAGAATTAAGAGGATTGAGCAGCCTGCAGTTTCCTTTATTTTTTATACCATGATCCGCATTGGTGGGGTTACCAAATAAAGAGGCATCTGGAGAAGTTATTGGTTGGAGTATATAAAAAATCGCTCTCTTTTTTTTTTTTTTTATTCGGCTGACCCTTTTTTTTTTCTTTCAAGCTTGTAGCCTGCCGGAGTCTTTGTAACAAAGTTCTTGCAGAATCTCTATTTTCACCGCGTTTGCAAGATTCGACTTGCTTTTATTTTGAGTTTTCAACTAAAAACTTCCGTTTTTATCGCTTGCGCGTGCGCGCGCGCGTGTTTGTTTTTGTTAAACAAAAAGAATGAAGAGGATTGAGCAGCCTGCATTTTCTTTTATTTTTTATACCATGATCCGCGTTGGTCGGGTTACCAAATAAAGAAGCATCCAGAGAAGTTACTAGTTGGAGCAAATCAAAAATCGCTCTCTCTTTTTTTTATTTATTCGGCTGACTTTTTTTTTTTTTTTTCCTTTCGAGCTTGTAGCCTGCCGGAGTCGCTGTAACAAAGTTCTTGCAAAATCTCTATTTTCACCGCGTTTGCAAGATTCGACTTGCTTTTATTTTGTGTTTTCAACTAAAAATATTTTTACAAGAGAGCAGTTTGGAACTCAATGATAACACATATATTGTTTGTCCCTTTTGTTTTGGAGCAGGTTCCACCATGGTGTATTTTAGAGATACTTTGTCGGTTTCAAGAATAAACCGTTTGATGATTCTTGATAATGAAAACAAGCTCGTGGAGATGGGTACATTCTTGGCAGTCCATGCCGCCACTCTTGGCCGATATGCTAAGAAGCGGCCGAGATTGACAAACCCATTGCACATGGAGGATTGGTCTCGAGAAGTTTCTTTGAGCAAGACATCCAATGTGTGGACTTTGCAAGTAACTCATCACAAGCAAGCAAACGAGCCAAGCTTCTCACCAACGTTCGGTCGACGCATCAAAGAAGGCAAGGTAAAGTGGCCGAGATTGATGAACACGGAGGATCGGCCCTGAGAAGTCTTTCTTCGAGCAAGACATCCAAGGTGTGGACTTTGCAAGTAACCCATCACAAGCAAGCAGATGAGCGAAGCTTCTCACCAATGTTCGGTCGGCGCATAATAGAAGGCAAGGTCAAGTGACCGAGATTGATGAACATAGAGGATTGGCCCTGAGAATTTTCTTCGAGTAAGACATCCAAGATGTGGACTTTGCAAGCAACTCATCACAAGTAAGCAGACGAGCCAACCTTCTCACCAACGTCTGGTCGGAGCATCATAAAAGGCAAGGTCAAGTGGCTGAGATTCATGAACACAAAGGATTGGCCCTGAGAAGTTTCCTCGAGCAAGACATCCAAGGTGTGGACTTTGCAAGCAACTCATTACAAGCAAGCAGACGAGCCAAGCTTCTCACCAATGTTCGGTCGGCACATTATAGAAGGCAAGGTCAAGTGGGGTCAACGCTATTCAATTCGTCGGTGAATTCCAGTATGTCAGAGGCTATTGGGAGTGGACGAAAGAGATCCTCAACCAATACGAATACAAGTTGGCGATGATCAAGATATACAATGCGGTGCGTACTTTTTTGTTTATGCAGGACCACAACCCGAAGATCATCAAGGCATTTCGCGAGGCATGGTGTCCATCTACCAACACTCCTTTGACTTCTTCAGAGAATTGTCAACATCGTTGACGGATTTGCGCACCTTGGCGAGCCTTCCAGTGGCGGGACTTCTACACAACGAGGTGATTCCTAGCACCATGGAGCTGAATGGAGTTGACGACATGGGAAGAGATTCATTTCTCGCTACTGCAAGTACTTGTTTCATGCCTTCCACCTACTGCAAGAGAGTGCCAACAGAGATCAATATTCTCTAGTCACCATCGGCAATTGGGTGAGCTTTTGGTGCAAGAAGGACGTGAAGTATTTCCAACCACCGCCGTAGAGAGAGAAGTAGTCAGCCCGTTTGAAGCCAACTTACAATCCTCTTGACGACTTTGGTGCTCATGAAGGATGGTCCATGGTGGAAGAAGAGTTATCCTCGAAGCTTGGCATCACAGGGAGTTTAAAAGAAGACGTATATTTGAAGGCACACTTGGCTTGTTGGCTTTGCACGTTCGTCCTTCCAGTTGTAGTGTTAACTCAAAATGCCCAAGTACCTTCAAGATTACAAGAATTCTAGCGAGCGAGCAAAGAGTAGGCCTTGTAGTCCCTGTCTGGGTGAGAATATACAAGATCCTTAAAAGAAGTAGAGAGACCATTCCCACCAAAAAGAAGATTATTCAGTCATGAGGCATGGCCCAATTCTCTACCATGAAGTTGCAAGTAGATTGTGCTTTGGAGATTTAGCGCTCTGGTTAGCTCAAAAACTCATTGTGCGCACCACGTAGATTTATACAACTTCAAATGTAATTGGCTCAGAGGCTTTGTGACTGCATTTTGGAGATTTGACATCGCATGTGGCTCGAAGGCTTGAAGACCACATCTTGTAGAATTGTGGATCTGATCATTTAGTCTACTCAAAAGCTTGTTGACCACATCTGAAGATTTATGGACATGACTGTGCAGCCAGCTCATAGCTTGTTGACCATATCTGAAGATTTGTAGAACATAGAAGAATGCATATGAAAATGCCTGATGATTCTCCTTCTTCAAGCTTGGTGAAGTAATAGCTGCACGGGCAAATGATTCTATCTAAAGATCATGACTGAACTTAGAAATTGTCTAAGCTGCCTACGTACCCAATAAAGGGATCAAGTCATAACGTAGTTCAAAGATCAAGATGATTTTGAGGGGAGGTCGTACACAGTTTATACTCATGTAGGCCAGAAGTATCCATTACTTAGTCACCCTAGACTAGGTAGAGTATTTTTTATGTTTAGCCACATGCAATACCTTCAGTGGAGTATGTTAGCAGTTTAACCACATGCATTACCATTGATGGGCACCATACACAGTTTATACTCATACGAGTCAAGAGTGTGATGCAGTTTAGGCTCGTGGTCAGGAGCAGTCTCTTTTTTTTAAAAAAACTTTGTATACATTTTATAATCGTGTCAAGGAGTTGAACTTGAATTTGACTTTAGCAGGTTATACTCATGTTAAGGATTACACTTGAATTTGAATTTAACAGTTTATAGTCGTGTTAAGGAGTATACTTGAATTTAACTTTAACAATTTATACTCATGTTAAGGAGTACATTTGAGTTTGATTTTAACAATTTATACTCGTATTAAGGAGTACACTTGACTAACTTTTATATTTTTTTTTCATAAGACAATTTATGCTCATATCCAGGAGCGTTTGCAGCTTGAAGATGAAGATTATTTGGTCCCCGCCTCTTCTTGGGATGGCACAACCATTACATGATCCTTAGGAATTCTTGGCATTCGCCAGATCAGACAAGATTCCATCTCATTATTCCATTTGTTTTTATAATTAGGATGAGTACTGGCTTCCACCCAAACCTTGTCAGTTGTACAAAACCATCTTCACTGAATTTTTTTTGATTCATTCATAATTTGATGACGAGGCCTTGTTATTGGCATCTTCACAGTACTTGCATAAAAAGAGTTGACGATGACTTCAAGTTCGTTGGCACTAGGCATTTCAATTTTACAACCAGAAGCTAAATTCCGGCTTCCTACTTTATCAGAGGTAGTATGCACTGTTTCAATTTTTGGTTGAAAACCCTTTTCAGTGAAAGAGTCAGCTAAAGTCAGGGGGTTCCGCTTGCAACTACTTAACGATTTCTTTAATCCAACATGCTGAGCTGTGGAGCTTTTCACCGACTCATAGTGCTTGTGCTTGACTGGAGTCACCTTTCTTGACCATGTTGGATGAATTTTCTTAACGCAATGCTTTTGTATTCTTTGGCGCGTAACCAAATTCCAATCGCCACCATCATCAGTTGTAGTAGAAGGCTTTGTCCTTGATTTGGTGTTTGCATTAGTAGACACTTTTTCCACATGTGTTGCGACACTAGTAGTATTTGCGTCCGCAACATCTTCACTATCAAGAATTATCTTTCCATCCTTTACTAGTGCCATGATTTTGTCTTTAACCACAAAGCATTTTTCTATAGGGTAACTGATGACTCGATGATATTTGACGTACTTTCGGATTGTTCACCATCCCACTTTCTTCGGGATGCTTTGGTTCCAGTAGCTAAATCAGCTTTTTTTGCCAGCAACTCATCAAATATGTGGGAGACATCAAAGTTGGGGAATGGCTACTCCCTCTTTTACATCTCTTTTAGTATTAGCCAGCGTCTTTCACTTAGGATGTGTTGATTTCCTAACTTTCCACTACTTTTGTCATTGCCGGCAGGGATTTTGACATAAGTTGCCTTAGCGAGCATAGACTCTTTGGCAGACGACTCATTGTAGTCATTATTCTTCTTTAAACTTCTCTTTTCCTTCTACTGATCTCTCGCAGAGAAGTTGGTTCCATGATTAGCAATGCTGAGTTTCATGTCATGGGCACAGGTAGCTAGCTCTTCGAAGTTGCAAGGCTTGATTTTTTGGAGAATGTATAGAAGCCCCCAGTGCATTCCTTATATGCACATCTCCATTGCAGAAATCTCTAAGAGCTTGTGCTTACAATTTAGGCTCAGCGCACGCCACCGGGTGATATAGTCCACAACTAACTCATCCTTCCATTATCTTGTGTTGGTGAGCTCGATCATGCTTACGATGCGTTGTATGTTGTAGAAGCGGTTTAGAAACTCCTTCTCCATTTGATCCCAACTGTTGATGGACTTAGGCTCCAAATCAACATACCAGTCAAAAGCATTTCCTTTCAGCGAACGTACGAATTCCTTCATGAAGTGGTCGCCATAAGTTCTCATATTGTTGCATGCCTCTACGTAATGTGTGACATGCTGCTTTAGGTTGCCCTTCCCATCAAACCGTTGAAACTTTGGGGTTGGTGGCTTATCGGCATCCTTAGTGAGTCGATACATCTAGTGTAGGGCTTCGAATATGCTGGATAATTTTGTGTAGGGGCACCATATTGAGCTTTTATGGTGTTGGCAATCATATCCTATAGTTGTTGCACAGACAATGAGGCAATAGAAGTGATTGATTGCTCAAGCCTTCGCATGTGCTCATGTTCTTGAAGTGTTTCATGAGTTCGCCTTCCATTTGCAGCTCGAACTTGAGGAGGTTGATGCCGGTGACTTCGTTCCCTGACGTTTGAATGCTCCAACTTATCCATAAGCTGAGCGATTTGGAAGTCCTTGTCTTCTACACTCTTTTGTAGGTATGCTATAGCTTGGGCCATCTAAGCCAATTGCTCATCTACAGTGGTCGCCTCATCAAAGTGGAATGCTTTGGCTATAGACGTCGTTGGGCTTGGAGGGCTGGAACCATGGAAGGAATCAGTCTCGAAGACTCTAGCTTTGGTTAGGGATGGCAATGGGGTGGGTATGGGGCGGGTTTGGCCAACCCCGGGACCTGCCCCATCGAGGATTTTTTGGACCTGGGCTCGAACCCGTTCTGGACCCTCCGGGTCTGGGTTGGACCTGACAAACCCGATTTATATTTTTAAAATAATTAAAAATATTTTTTTAAGAAAATTGATATTTTTACAACTTTATAAACATAAAAAAATAATAATATTACTAAAGCACTAATTATTTACAAATTTTTATGAACATATTTTAATTTTTAAAAAAATATACATCGTTATCGCATATTTATTTCTATATATTTTGAAATCATAACTTGATTATTAATGTTATATAATTATTTTTATATACAAGAGTATAATATTTATTTTTTTAAGTAACTATTTATATAATATATACTTTTATGTATGAAATATAGATGTATATTATATAAATTTACATAAAATAATAAATAAAAATATATATAAATTATTAATCGAAAAATGAAGACCCGAGACCCGCCCCAAACCCGATTAGGAGCCTTTAAACCTGCCCCATTAGGAGCGGGTTCGGGTCCAGCCCGGACCTATTGCCATCCCTAGCTTTGGTTGAGTAGTGATCGATGGCGTCCTCAGCAGGCTTGTCAATACGGTCCCTTTTAGTAAAACCAACGTTATTCCTCTTGGGGGCCATTAAACTTGTTGAAAGATTGATTTGATGCGTTTGTAAGGAGAAAAAGAGATGAGAGGTAGGTTCTGTCCCACCGGGCGTGCCAGAAATTTGTTCACACAAAAGGTCGAGTCTGCAAATACAAATTACAAGACAGAGAAAAAATATGTGACAAATATTTCAAATTTAAAGAAAAAGAATATAATTTAGTGAAAAATAATCTTCGAAAAGATTAATCCCCTAATTCATTTCTCCAAATTTGATTTGACCCTCTAATAACTCGATTCGTGGGCTTTGTAGCTTGATTACGAATCAAACGCCGAAAATTTTGATGAACACTATGGGGAACGCCGTGAACACCATGGATTTGACTTGGGGGAAAAACGTCGATTGCTAGTTTGACATCTTGATTGCAGATCAAATGCCCTGTTTGAATAATTTCTGCGAAGAACACCTTGAACGTCACTTTAGCCACCGTGGATTTGATTTAGGAAAAACGCCAAAATACGGGGCTAGCACCTTGATCGCGGATTGAATGCCTTGATTTGATGACTTTCGCGAAGAACGTCGGGAATTTTGCCTTTGATCTTCACGAATCTTCTTGAGCTTGCCTTGAGAGACCTTCGGGATTTTCTTGGTTTCTCTTGCTCTTGGAAACTTCTTGATGTTTCTTTGAGCTCCAAATGACCCATATTTATAGGTGTTTATGCAGGGTCTTCAGATTGCTAGCAACTTCTTTGATATTTATCTCTTTAATATAAATTATTTTTAAAGAGAAAAATATCATTTATGTGTCATTATTTGATTGGTCCACGCGACCAAAATGCGCCACTCGTCAGTATTTGATTGCTTTTGGACTTTCGGGCTGCAAGACATGATTTAATTGGCCGAAACATCTCATATTGACACTCGGCGACCTCTTACTCGTCAGTAAAATAAATATTAAAATATCAATTAAAATTAACTATTTAATATAGGAATTAAATTTAGTAAATTCTAAAATATAAAATAGAAAATTTAATTAACATTTAATATTTTTATTACACTTGTCAATTTTTAAGTAGGCGAAATTTAATTGCTAACAATCTCAATAGTAAGTTAATTAAAAAAAAAGCACAGGATGGTATTTGTTTGAAGCAAGAAATCTAGTGTAAAATCCTAAATTGAAGAAATTTAAAATTAGAAAATTCCATTCTTACTGTCTCTATTGCCGTCTTCCTGTGGTGCTTCTTTTTTTTTTCCTTTGAAGAACTCAGCGTTGCAAAAAATAAAAAATCAATATCCTTATCTGTGGATTACGAAAAGTTTATCAATTGGTTCTATGTATTTGAGAAGGGAAAACTACGGGTGTCAAATTGGGTAGGTTGGGTGGGTTTGGATCAGACCGGGTCGCATTGAGGTATGGATATAATATAGAATATCTCAACCCGAACCCAACAAATCTGAAATGGCCAATCCCAACCTGATTTGATTTGGTTCAGGTCGATTAGTTTTCAGGTCATCCAACAACTCAACCCAACCCAAACCTAATCCAACTCAAACCAATGTTTTGTTTGACTTTATATATTTACAAAATTTATATTTTTTACAAAAAAAAATTAAACTACAAAAAGAAATACATAAAAGGATATTAATTTAATATTTTAAAGGAAAACTATATTAGCATAAATATCATCATGAAATCCCAAATCATATTATATAACTATAATATTAAGTTGAAATTTTGTGATTGATGAAGCAGGAAGTTTCTAATTAAAAACCGCGATATATTTTAAATAACTAATGAGAAGGAATAATTAAACTTTATACACTATTAAAATATTAATCTTAATGTGAACCATATTTATATTATTTATTTTATTTTATGTTATTTTTTTAAAATTTTCAAGAAATTAGTAATTTACTTTTTCCATTAATATTACTTATATTCTTTCACCAAATACATTGATAAATTATAAAATATATAATTTGTTTTAACTAATTAAGAATAAATAGTTATTAATATTATGAATTATAAAATATCAATCTAAATTTTAAATGATGGAACTGTTCATGGCATTTCTTGCATAAATCATAACAGAAATTGTTCTACCATATAAGTCTTTTGAGCAATATAAGTCGATTTTTTTTTTCATTTGTTTATAAAAATGGTTCAAGAGATACATATGTCTTCAATTGTGTTGAGAATATTAAATTATGATATTTGAAGACATACAACAAGAATATTCAGGGATTGCTATAGAAGACAAAAGTTTCTTTGAAGTTTCTGTATAAATCTTGACGTGAGAGATACTTCTTCAATAGATTTTGTTTGAAAAACGGAATTGTATAAAGTTTTCATAAAAAAAAAGGACTTTTCTATGGTTTCATGTAAATCTTAAGAAGGATATTTCATCAATGGAAGTCTTGTGTGAAAAGAAAAAATCAGAAAGTGTTTGGGAAAAATAGTCTCAGTTTGCCCACCGATGTTTATTGGAGAAGTAATTTGGGGGAGTTTATGGCGACTGGACAAAACTTTAATTCCTTTGGATGGTCAAATTATCACAAACAAAACCGATTAGTACTCTCAAACAACATCATCAAATCTTAGTTCAAGATAACTTTATGTATAATGTTATTATACATGAATTTTTTTAATTTTGTATAAGTAAATTAACTTTATGTGTAATATTGGTGCGGCACAATTATCGGCATCCACGTCATCTTATATGCGACTAAATGGATGGTCGAATGCCGCTGAGAATAGCCATGTGGAAACCCAGTGCCACGTGACATTCCCTCTGACGAAAAGCACCTCGTTCAGGGTCTTGGACCAAACTCCTCGATTGGCCCCTCCTTGGCAAGCCCTCCTAGAAGGACCTCACTGACCTACAATAGAGAAGCATCTCTAGAGCCCCACTTTTCTTCAAAATTGCCCTCTCAGGTGAGGTCATACTTTGTGAGGAAGAGCCTTCCATCTAGATCTCTGTATGCCCAGTGGCTTCTGTAGGCCATGGTTTGCCATAACGGTCACGGGGAACGGAACGGAGGCCACCGTTCCAATTCCATTGCAACATCGCAGAACGGTCGCGACCGTTCCGCACATTTTAAGTTATGAAAAATAATAGAATTATATATACAACACATACGATTTTTTTTTTTTGGAAATTAGCTCCAATAATTGTACCTCTATTTCTTATCTTATACAAAGAACTCCTTTTTTCCTTTTTCTTTTGCTGGAAAAGTCTGCTGCTTAGATTCCATTTTTAAGGTATTCTTTTTCTTGTCTCAATCTGTTTTCTTTCTTCGATTATGAACAATTTACAAAACCCCCTCTTTCTTGCTCTGTTTTTCCTTTTCTTACAGAATTGAGTCCGATCTCACCCATGATTTCCTCTATTTCTTGTTCGATGCTCTGTTTTCCTTCAATTAATAACCCACGATTTCCCACTGTTCTTCAATTAATTATACTAGGAGCACGATTTTGCCCCCCCATCATTCGACCCCCAAACTAACGTTTCCTCCATTGACATCGTCATCTCATCGGAAAACAACGTCATTATCTCGCCTCCACGTTCCGTTCCGGCCGTTCCATACATTCTATTGCCGGGACGAAACAAAAGAACTGCGGGACGGGCATTATAATGCCGTGACACCTCCACCCGCGACAAACACCGAAACAGCGGTACGGAGGCCGACGTTCTGGCTCCATTCCGGCGAACCATGGTGTAGGCACACCAAAGTGGACATATCCGTAAGTACCTACAGTCGCTGAAGCCGCTGAAAGCAGACATATTAGGTGCATTTAATGGGAAGTATGAAGAATATTTCTTGCATTAAATGCATTTCCATTCATTATATGCAAGATCCCATATCATCAATACCAAGCATGGTCGATCATGACTTTTTCTGACCTCAGACATGCATCCTTGGGAATATCCTCTGATGTATTTGGATATTGATGAGAGGCAAACTAATCAAGGCTCGCCACATTATTAAGACTCTGGCTTATAAATACCTTTTATTCAATGGGGTTTGTGTACTCATTTATTGCCCTAAATAATTAAATACACGACTCAACTCTCTCTATTTCCCCTTGAAATACCCTAATAACTTGAGAATTGGATTACTGGCCACAACTAGCTAACTCACGTGTGTTCATTCATTTGTTACAAGAAGGTAGCCAACATTACTCCGGGGACTCCTTGAACCTTGTCATCTTTTTTTGGATAGCATCAAACATAGGGGTGATTACAGTTTGATTTTTTTTTTTTGGACATATTTAAAACCAAATTGCCAGATGCGTTTTTTTAAAAATATTTTTCAAGTTGTGGTTTAAAGTCGTTTGGGATGGTTTGGTGTCGAATGACGGTTCTAAACACTAAAAAGAAATAATTAAATAAAAGTAAGAAAAATACCATCTTTCAATAAATAATTTAAATTTATATTAAAAAAATCAATTCCTAGCAATAAAAATTTTGAAATAAAAGCATAAAAACTAAATTTATATAGACAAGCTAATGATATAAAGTGATTTTGCATACTTAAAATGAAGTTCAAAAAAATAATATAGAACTTCTTAAGATTTTAGCATAATACAACATACTAAATGTTTAGTCAGTGTGTAATTTAATATTAAATGGTTAGATGCATTTGAAATGTTGAATGATTAAATCAATAACTAATAAATTTGGAACAATTTAAAAAGTGATTAGTAATTCATCTTATATGGTGAAGAGGTTTAGGTTAATAAAATATAAATTTTGACATATATATTTAATATATTTGAGCGGTTTGAGGTGAAAATTACAATTGAAGTAATTTTATGGTGTGATTTTGAACTTAATTGCTGAACTATGTTTTTGTTTATAAATAAAGTCAAAAAATTAATAAGAACAATGTGATTTGGTGCAGCGCAAACGGTTTGGATGTATTTTAGAAATTTATGTTCACCCCTAATCAAACATACACTTACGAATACTGGTAGTTTCTGAGTAACGTGGCTAGGAAGAGAGGGCGAGAGAGAAGATGACGAAACCATCTATCGAATTACTGAAGGACAAGTTATCACGATTAACCATTAAAACATGTTCGCTTGCGGAAATCAAAGAATCGACATCACACACTCTTATTTGCATAGTTTGGTCCCGCAAGACTTCTTGAAAGATATGTTCAAATTGGCATGGTGGACAATCTGGAAGATTCAAGGAAAGTACTTATGACACCCGCCTAGCTAGGATCATCCCATACGAGTAGGGCTCACTTAATAATTTTGCTGAGTACCTATTTTTCAATTGGTACCCAACACTTTCAACTTATTCAAGTAGCAACACCGCACACTCTACGTGTGTGCAAAATATAAAAAATGTATATTTCAATTTAGTACTTAATTTTTTTTAGGATCAAAATATAAATATATTATTAAATTTCTTTTATAAGAATACTTTTTTAAGAATTATTTGAAATAATTTATTAAATTATATTAGTTTAAAAATAAAATAATCATATGAAATAAAATTACGTGATAAAAAAAAAAAAAAAAAAAAAAGAAAAAAAGCCAAGTAATTGTAATTAGAGAAAGTGATTTGTGGGTTGAGAACATGGGTTTTTTAAATTGGATGTAATATTAAAATATTGACCTTTTTATTTGCTTATTTATTGCATGTGTTTACTAATTAAAAGGGTAAAATTGGCACATCAAAATTTGGTATCCGAATTGAATCCATTTCATGTGAATTTTTAATTTTAGCCATAATTTTACATATCTCTATTTATTTCATATAAAATGGCAAATTTTGTAAAATCACATAAATAACCACCATTTATGAGATAAAAAAAAACTTTTTTTTATAATAGTATAGATATTGCCCAGAAATCGATTATCATACAACAAAATCGAGATAGGACTAAAACACAATCAACTTACGTAAAATTGTAGGGTAACAAACTATCCAAGTACAACACTTCAAGTAGTGATCTTCCATTTCTTATTAAACAATCTAATCTTCTATATAGGATAAAGGACTATGCACTAATAACTTGTAATGCATCGATCGCCTAAACCGGGTCCCTTCAACCCATTTCCCTCAAACTGAGGCAATGAACAGAAAGATTTTGGGGTGGTAAGTCCAAATGACTTAATGGGGCCAGTTATAGTTACATATAGACATTAAAAGAACTTATAAGTTGTTAAAAGATGATAACGTGCGCCGTAGTGTGAAGCACATATGTACAAACTGAACAAGACGGATAGTGAGCCATGAATAGAATCTCCAATCTTATGACTACCCAAAATAGATAAAACAAAACAGAAACCCCTTATACCTCCCTCATCGAGGAGCGACCTCAACATTAAACTGGATTGAGATGTACCATGCATTTGTGCAATACACCAATGCAACCCTATCACTGTCAACCTCCGGTTGTACGTACGAATCGGATTCCACGAAATGGTATCATATAAGAAGGTTCATCGACGGTTCGTGCCGCTCGATAAAACTACTCTTGTAAGTACCTGGGGCCGAACTTTCCAATAGTGTTCCCAATGGTACAGTAGATCATATCAGGATAGAATGACTTACAAACTTTTAATAAAGCAATAGTTTGTTTCCACACCTGGGATATATAAAAACATAATTAAATATGATATCCCAAGGATATCAATAAATCGTTTAGGGACGGATAGAGTTAACACATTAGAAATGCAATATTTGCCGGATATAACTTCACTTATAACTTAGAGAAATATTTCGTTGGAATACAAAGAGAAAAATATATAATTCAAAAGAATTGGATAATGTAAATCAAATAGGGTAGGCCATACAACAATATATTTATAGCATATAGTTCAATGCCCCAGAAAGAAAAGTAAAAGCCACTCACCTTAAAACTTTTTGTCTCACCAAGTTTATGTCAACTCGCATTTGCCTAAATTTTGCATTAACGGGTATGGTTAGAATGTTGTGTCGTAATTACTCATAACTAGTAAGTATTGGTTAGAGAATAATACAACTAATTTGGGCTGTTAAAGTAATATAATACTTTCATGGTCATAACATGTAACCTAGATGTGATAAGTAACTAACTTGTACTTAACGATTACTATAAGTACATGAATAAACAATATTTATGCATAGGTGCATATTTATAGTTTTTAAAATAACTTTATTTGTATGCATGCATATAGTTTAAAAGAAGAACCCTAGTTTTTCAAATATGTATGCATATGTATAAACATATAGACAAGCCTTAAGTTGCTACATTTATGCATAAGTAAAGCATGTATATGAATGCTATCATAAACTAACTAAACATGAACATAAGAATGTCTAGGCATGAATCAACCACTTAAAATGAGATGAAATTATATCTAAAACCTATATGGAGTTTAGGGTAAGGACATACCTTTTAATAGTGTGTATATAACTCAAAGATTTCTCTTGTATATGTGTATGAGTGTGTTTGCAGCGGCAGCAATTTGTTGTGTGCAGTGTGTGTGTTGTGTTTTTCAATTGAAGGGGAGGGTCCCCCATTTATAGAGGTTTGCCCTAGACACACACATTATTAAATTGACAAATTCTTGGTCATTTTCAAGACATTTTGTTGTAGCAAAATTTTAGGTCATCTAAGTGTTCAAGTAAGATATGATAAGAGTTTAGGTGTAAAGAATTATATCTTTATTATACTTAAATGTGTGTTTTTGGCTAAATCATAGCCATTGATTTTTGCTTAGGGTTTAAGGGCAAGATTATAGCTCTTGGATTTGGAACAAGACTTGTAAGTAATTATCAACTTGTTCATGATCATTAGGCCAAGTAATTGCACACGTCTGCTTTCTTCTTCAAGTCATATACACAAGTGTCCTAGGGTTTATGATGATGAAGACAAGTGTCCGTCATATATTGAAGATTACTTTAACTAAAATTTATTGGTGCAAATGTCTTGCTTCTTGAAAATGGTAAAAACAAGTGTCTTGCAATTTTTGAAAAATCAAGATTCTAGACTTTATCTTAAATTTTATAGGAACAAGTGTCCTATGACTTGTAGTGGAAATGAAAATGACTATTCTCCTACAAATTATAAGAATGACATGTGCCCTAGCATATCTTGGATAATGAAAATGATTGATGCCTAGAATCTTATTTAACATATAATATAAACAAGTATTCTAACACATGTAATGAAATAATCCTATTATATTATTATTATAATTAATAATTTCAAAATTTATACATTTATATATATATATATATTTCTTGATTTTTATGTATATTATACACACAATATCAAATTTTATATGTACGGAAATATATTTTCAGTTTTCATACATAGACTATAAAATTTCAGTTTTGATGCGAGTATAGTATAGAAATCCGATTTTTATTAGTATAACTATAGTAATTAGACCTATATTATATATAAATACATATATTTGGGCTTTACACACATATATGATGTTTGTTCTTGTGTTCATATGTTATAGAAATCGATATATATATATATATATATGTATAAATATAGTTAGTATAACTATTTTGCATATATAAAAATCGGGATATCACAATACTCGTTCATCTATCTCAGACTGAATCTCTACTTGATAATGAGGATGACAAGAAAAGAATTTTAGAAGGACGGCCTTGGCTTTTTTAAGATCAAGTTGTGATTTTAGAAGACCTGCAACACGTCAAATTACTAGAAGATTTGGACCTATTTAGAACTCCCTCTTGGTGACTTGGCCTTAACTTCATTAATTGGAGCTTGACTCCTCATTAATAGCAAATGCCTTGCATTTAATGCTTGAAATATTGCTCTAGAGAGAGCATTAATGGCTCGTAGGATTGATAGGGACGGTTGCACATTGTCAAACCATATTTGATGGCAACGGATGTCCTTGCATGTCAGGGTTCAGTTGGATCCTCTTAGGGGTTGGTAGTCACCTTTTCGGTTTGGCTCCTAAGGAATATCGTGATTCTTGCCCTCAAGTGCATTTGTGTCCCTCGAAGGTGTTTTGTCTCTTGGGTACTCTCGGGGGGATTCAGGTAGGTGCGATGCCCTTGAAACTTTTGTTCTTGTGAGAGGCTTATTAGGCCCTCCTTCGAGGAGCTTTCTTGGACTTACCCATATCGAATGTGGGTTATGTGATTCCTCTAGGCTTTTTTGGTGAGATTGGACTTATCATCAAAGGGTTAAGACCTTATCGAGGGCTTTTCATCTCCCTCTATACTTTGGTGGAATTTCTTCTCATTCTAGAGATGACGTGTCTATGAGAGTAAGGGCTATCCATATCATTTGATTTGAATCAACATTTAATCTATTTTATTTTTAAATATAAGATAAATGTCGATTTTATTTTGGATAAACATAAATAATAAAAAAATTTATTTAAATTTATATAAACATATTTTAATTTCATATATGAAAAAGTAAAATTGAATGAATTATCCATATTTGAGTATTATAGGAAACAATTCACTACAAAAAAATCAGTTTTTTGTGACAAAATATTTCATCACGAAAGCAAGAAATATCGTTGCAAAAACCTATTGCGACAAAATTTTTTGTCACAAAGTTCGTCGCGTCAGGCCTGTCGCGAAAGGGTTATTGTGACAAATCTATCTTTCGTCACAAAAATGTAGCAACGAAGAACGAGTTCGTCACACGTTGCTTTTTCTTGTGACAAAATTTTTTGTCACATCAGGACTAAATTTTCGTCATTTGTTATCCATTTCGTCACAATAGACTAGTGATTTTGCTATCTATTATGACGATATATTTCGTCACATAATGTTGAAGAGTATCGTGAGTTCGTGACGACTGTTGCCATCGCAAAAAGTCGATCATTCATTTTGCTCTACTGAATATTTATTTGTCACAACTTAACTTGTGACAAACAGTTTTGTCACACAAAATTATGTACTATTCCAGTGCGTACCCATTGTGATCGAAAATTAGTAATAAATTATTGCATATTAACTTTTACTTATCACCATTAAACAATAATAACACAACTCCACTGAATCCAAATTCAACTTAAACTAACAAAAGATATTATATTAAATAATTGTGTAAATCATAACAAATGTTGTGCCGATACATTATGTTTAAATTTGCCACAATCACCTACTATCTAGAAAATCAACAACACTGTTGTATTCTTCCAGCCGTATCAAAGTAAAAATAAAAAAACAATGCAAGACTTGAGACCTACTATCCAAACATATCTATAACTCATCCATTTTCTTTCCGTTGTAGCAAAGTAAGCATCAATCTGCAACAGAATACCGATAAAAAGTTATCAGACACGATAGTGTAATCCAATATTTTAAAAATTAAAAAAAACCAAAGAAGAAAGTTATTAGACATTTTATACGTAATTAATCAAAGTATAGTTGAAGTTAGCATCATTCAGTAACTAAGTAATCGCAACAAAAAATGGAAAAAAAATATAGAACAAATTAACATAAAAGTTGAATTATCTAAGATCTGGATTAATATGAAAAGGCTTTTCTTAATAACAGAGATGACTGAAAAGTAATTATTTTTTAAATTACGCACAAATACTTCCACTTACGTCAAACTTTAGCCATTTAGCAATCCAATAGGCCCTCTGTTTTCATAGTCTCAAAACCTTTGGTCAAATGTCCTGAAGCTCTTATGTATTAAGAAATGTAGATGCACAAGAAAAAATAGCCCTTACAACACAGCATAGTTTTATGGTTTTTCAAGTATTTCAACTTTTCATAAGACATTGTGGGAATACACTCATGATAAAGCATAGTTTTAATTTTCAAAATAACCCACCTTTTTAAAAGTTTTTTAAAATACCCTAGATTATCTTTTCAAACCTCGGTTTTACTGTTCATGTGGGCCGGCATGTTTTCTTAAAAACCCAAATTTTAACCTTTATTTCACTAAAACCCTTGCTAAAGTATTTTTGATCATTTTAGTGCATTTTTACCTATAAAATTTCTTTAAAAACATGTTTAAAATAGTAAAACTCACAACCATCCTTGTTTACGTTGTCTAAAACTAAATCTTAAATTTTTAATTACTTATTAATTTTTCTTAAATTCATAATGTTAAATCAAGTAAACCCCCCTGATAAATTTGGTATCAGGGCCTAAAAGATTAATATAAAATATAAAATATGGAATATTTAGAATTATTAAAATTATCAATCATAAATCTTTTAATAACTAAAGAGCTATTTATATATTTACAGGAAGTAAATGATAAAGAGTTTAGTGATGATTTAAATTTTGATTTATTATCTTGTGATTTCTCATGTGATGAAACTGATGGGCAGTTACCTTCACCATGAAGAGTCAACTATTTCAACATACTAAAAGGTTCCAAAAGGTTGCAAAGAACTACAAAATTCTGATGTCTCTAGAGAATGCCGCCAAGGAACATAAAAATGCTAGAATAAGAGAACTGTGCTATAGAAAGTTAAAGGCTTATAAAACACGTAGAGCAGTCATGATTCTACTTAGCAATGCCTAGTTATTCCTAGCATAGGCTTCAAGTGGAATTGTATAAATATCAAAAAGAGGTGGATATTTTATTATTAAGGAATCCAACTTATCATAGAGGAGATGCTTTTAGAATTTGTTTTTTGACGACCAAAATACAACAAATAAATGAGGGTCTTAATGTTTTAAGTCAAGCATGAAAATAAATAAACATCTTAAACGATGGATACAAAGTATAAATCTAATTCTAAGTTTAAATATAATTCTCAAAGAATATAATCGAGAATATGAACACATTAAAACAGAAGAGAATAAAGCAAAAATACAAAGTTGCAAACTTTAAAGATACTCAACAAAATGTTCAAATACATTGGGATAGATATAAAAAATACAAATGGATAAAATAATTAAAAATATTGAAGAATTAAATACAGGAATGAATAAAATACTTGAATTACTATATGTTCTAAGTCAAGAATTTAAAGAATTAAAAATAGAGGTTCAAATCTTAAAGATTTGTAATTCAAACGTTGAAGATTTAATAAAGAATACTTGTCTAAAGAAAAATAAATTCGACAAGAAAATAAAAGAAAGAGAAATTATAATAAAGCCAATAAAAATTGTTAAAAATATTGTACATCCAAATTCTTTTGATGCATATATGTTGAATGTTGAATTACCTAAAATAATAGTTGAAGAAGAAGCCCTTAAAAAAGAAAAAGGTAAAGATATAGCTACATCATTTAATCCACCTAAAGAACAAAATTCTCAATCTGAGACAGATAAATGTGAATGAAATTAATGAATTAATTGATCAATTTAAAAAAAATAGATCTTTCTGAAATAGAGGAATATGAAGTGTTAGTTAACACAAATAATACAACTGGAGGCCCAATTGGTACAATAAAATCAGAAGATATGAAAATAGATGAATCAAAAATGATGCCTATTCCTAAATATAGAAGGCAATATTCTGATCATATAAAGAAAGATAAATATCATAAACATTTAGATAAATTCACTCCAGATAATAATTATAGTGAACCAATAAATCATGGAGGTTCTAAATTAAATATAGATTGCAAAGAAGACACTAAAAAAATCATAATTTCATGGGTAAATACTATGAAAGTTTTCTTTTTATATAACGCTGATGATACAGGGACATCAAATAGATAGATAGATTATTTAATCACTACATTTGATGA
The DNA here is from genome assembly GCA_026212405.1 of Petrea volubilis. Taxonomy (NCBI): domain Eukaryota; kingdom Viridiplantae; phylum Streptophyta; class Magnoliopsida; order Lamiales; family Verbenaceae; genus Petrea; species Petrea volubilis. Next base: position 10,822,498 of record CM047871.1, on the reverse strand, counting down.
AATTGTTTTCAATTGGTGGCAAGGATTAACTGAAAATACTAAAGCATTAATAAAAAAAATGTACAGACTAAATTAATAGATAATACAGAAAAAGGAATTGAAATTTTAGTTGCCTATCTTTCGAGTGAATTTCTAGAAGAAAATTGGCAAGAACTTGATAAAGAAAGCTGTTGCGTATTTTCCGCAAGTATACGGATCGCTCAAGTAATAAAATGAAAGTAAGAGTATCGTTCCCACGAGGAATGGGTTACTAAGCACCAAACTTATAAGTTTTCTATTGTTTAAACTTCGAAAATTTATCGGGATAAGATAAAATAAAAATAAACAACTAAATCAAAGCAGATAAATCAATAAAACTAGCTAGGGCCTAGACATCGTTGATTGAATCCCCCCTTGTGATCAATTAAACTTCCATTGATTTTTATTAATACATCTTTCCACAATCCAACTTACGAAAATATTTGTAATCTTCTTTCGAAAGTAAAACAAATGTACCAAGGAATGCTATGTGCCTACTTTCGTGATCACATACGGATTCCTTGGCCCATTGCGCACAAGAGTTGTGTTAGTTAAAAAGTCCTTACAAATTAACCTAACCGATTGCACAACAGCATGATTATTTCTAATCTATGCATTCCCTATGTCTATAACACAAATAGTCAGATTTTATACACACCCTTTCGTAGTCGAATATAAAATCTCAAAGCTTGTAAAAATTGGCCAAAATTTCACAAGTAATAAAAACCTTGAATCATAGATAGGAAGTACGTAAACTAAAAATCAAAGAAGTTCAATAAAAATCACAAGGGTTTCATCAACAATTTAGCCTAGAACCTTATGCTTTAATTAGCTAGACATAGCTACAATAAAACAAAAACAAGAACATAATGAAAGTAAAAGAAAACATAAGCAAACTCGGCTTTTGACGATCAACTTGATGGATGGAAGAGCTTGGCTTTTGAATTGTCACCCTTTCTAAGCTTTTGCCCTTGAATTCTCCTTGAATTCTACTTGAATTCTCAACTGAAAGGTCCCCCATTTTGTGCCCAAGACGTACCTTTAAATAGATGTAAAGCTGCTGATGTCAAAACCCTAACAAAAAGGGTCACTTTTTGGATAGATTGAATCGGGACGGCCTTCACCTGGTGGAACGGCTTAAGCCTTCCCAAATTGAAGGCTTTTCACACCCACTGGATGGGACAGGACGGCTTCGGCTGTCGGGACGGCTTAAGCCGTCCTATTTCGAACAGAAATCACCGTTTCTGGATAAATCGGGACGGTCAAGCTTTACGGGACGGCTTAAGCCGTCTTGAATCGAACCCTTTTGCTCTGTTCTAGACATATTGGGACGGCTTTGCTCGTGGAGCCGTCCCGATTCGATCGGTTTCCTCTTTTTCTGACTGGATCGGGACGGTTTCATGAATTTGCTATGGTTTTGGCTGTCTTGGTCTACATGGCAGCTTGATTTCAATCCCAATTTCCTAAAATAAAATCATGAAACTCTTGTGGGTACATTTGAGCATCAAAACTTTGAAAAATTTGTGATCTAAGGGTGCAATACAATTTAATTTGATCAAATTAAGGTTTTATTATAAATAGCACAAATTTGAACCGAAGAGTTTTAAACTCTTACCTTATATGAGATAAAACCTATGTAATTACCTAAGCAATTGCATACATTTTAAGCTTATCAAAAGCATTAAAGAAAAAGAAGAAGCAAGAACTAACTTAATAAACCTTAGAATTTGTAGCATGAAGAATCTAAAACAATATACATGTGAATTTAAAGAATATTAGTATACACAATACTATAGTCATGAAGATCAGAGTATATATCTCAACATGTACTTTTTAAAACTTCCACATCCTTGGAATAAATATATAATGAATAAATGGAAGGAAGAAAATAAAGATTCAATCTCAACTCTAGGAAGAAGGATTAGCTTCCTCTTTTCGGAGCTAAGGAAATTATGTAAATCTCAAGATTTATATAGAAGAACTAAAAAATTTTCACCTTTATATTGTAATGAATTTGAGGTACCCAGTCAATGGGGATTCAATAAAGAAAGAATTAATAAAAAGAAAAGAAGATTTCATAAAAAGAGTATAAAAAATACAATAATTTTCAAAAGAAAAATATAAAATTAAAAAGATGATATTTTAAAAGAAAACCTAACTATAAAAGAAATAAAAACCTTTCATAATGTCAATGTTGGAATTGTGGAGAAGTTGGACATAAATCACCAGAGTGTAAAAAACCTAAAAAGATTCGGAGTATTGAAGCCGAATTCATAGAACTACAAGATGAATCTGAAGTTTCAGATATAGAGAATTATATAGATAAAGAAATATACATTGAAAAGGAAGAATACTCCAGTAATTCTAAGAATGAATAAAGATATAATAGAAACTGAAGATTCAGATAAATAAGTAGAAGTTTATGAAGGATCAAAAGGTTATACTCAACGGATAACCTTTGATCAAGAAACTTTAGCAAAAATAAAAGGTTTCAGACTTGATGCAACTAATCCTACCAAAAGTATTTTTGCAACTTTTGGTAATCTAAGAAAAAGAGAAAAAATAAATATTTATGATTATCATGCTGTTGAAAGATTAATAAATGTTGAACATACAAAAGGGCAAATTAGATTAAATTTGCTTACTAAAGCCTCAATAAATCAAGCTTTAAACAAAATAAAAAACGTAGAAGTAAGAAAGAAGACAAAATATGGTTATCTTGGTAGAATTCAAATCTTAGTTAAAGCTCTATTTAGAGATGGAATAGATAGTCCTATGGTTATTTCACTTCATGACCAAAGGTTTAAAGATGCTAAAAATAGTCATTTAGGAACGGTCGAAGGAAATTTAAAATACTCACAATTTTATTTTGATTGTTATTCTAAATATCATGTTGATATAAATGATCAAAACATAAATGATACTTTAAGTTTACACTTTCAACTCTAAAAAGATTTAAAACTAAGAGATAAAAGTTAAACATTTAACTTTAACTATAGAGCAATATATGCTTTTTCCAATAGTAATTACGATAAAATATATCAAGATAAATCTTATATAGAAATTGATGATGAATGTCGTAATATAACTACAATAAAGTTACCAATGATAGAGAAAATTGAAGATATAAGAAATTATGAAGTTAAAATATATAGAAAACCTATCTAGAATATGGATCTAGTAGTGGTTTAACTCCACAAATAGATTTTGGAGAAAATATAATATCAAGAAGAAATGTTAGTAAGACACCTCTTACTAATATAGAATTCACCAAACAAAATATAACCAATACAATGGTTATAAATGGCAAATATTTTAATGGTCAAGAATATATTGAAGGACTAAATAAAATAATTGATACAGGAGGCAGTGGCAATCACCTTGCCAGACATAAAAATAAAGGATTGATTGCAAAGGTTGCTTCAACTATATTTCAATATAAAAATTTTGAAGGTCATTTAATAACTTGTTATCAAGAGGTACAAGTTTCAACAATACTATATATGAATATAACTCAGTTGAATCTGATATATTGTTAGGAAATGATTTCCTACAACAATTTCAGTTTTATTCACAGAATCTTTATTCTGTCATCCTAAAAACTAAATATAATCATTATTTAAAATTACCAAGAATAAATGAGTCATTCAGAGTTCAGCCAGCGAAGCTTGGTGGACCATATGATAAAATTTCGATAAAAATACATAATATAAGAATAAAAAGGATAACTCTTGAAGATGTAATAAAACAGATAAAAGAAAATTATAATGATCATCTTCTGGCTTTTTATAAGGAGTCAGATTTAAAGGCAAAAATAGAGTTAACTGAAAATATAGTTATAAAAGAAAGACCTATGTTGTATACAGAAAAGGATAGAAAGGAATTTGATAAACAAATAAATGAATTATTACATAAAAATCCACCTTTAATTAGAAGGAGTAATAGTCCTTTTAATAGCCTAGCTTTATGGTTGAAAATGAAGCTGAGAAAAAGCGTGGAAAACCTAGAATGGTAATAAATTATAAAAGATTAAATCATTTCACTAGGGCAGATAGTTATTATCTTCCTAATAAAGAAGTTTTACTAAATTTAGTTAAAAGAAAGAAATACTATTCTAAATTTGATTATACTTCAGGATTTTGGCAAATAAAAATGGAACCTGAAAGTATACAATATACAACATTTAGTTCTTCTCAAGGACAGTTCGAATGGTTAGTTATGCCACTTGGATTAAAAAATGCACCTTCTATATATCAAAGAAGAATGGATAAAATCTTTAAAAAATATAAAGACTTTCTTGTCGTTTATGTTGACGATGTTTTAATTGCTTTTAATACTTTAGAAGAACATAAAACTCATCTACTACAATTTGCTAAAGCTTGTAAAGATAATGGTATAGTTTTATCCGAAAGGAGAGCTATAATTTGTAAAGAAGAAATTGAATTTTTAGGTTAAAACTAAATAAAGAAGGAATAAAACTTCAACCCCATATATCTAAGAAAATCTATGAATTTCCTGATAAATTGGAAAATAGAAATCAAATTAAAAAATTTCTTGGTTATTTAAATTATGTTGAGGGATTCATAATAAATCTTTCTAAAAAGAAGCATGAGATTCAAAAATTGCTTCAAAAAAACAACACTAAAGAATGGAGCAATCAACATACAGAGATTGTTGAAAACCTAAAGGAAGAATGTAAAACATTGCCTGAATTAAAACTTCCTAATGAAAATGATAAATTAATTATACAAACGGATGCTTTAGATCTTTGTTGGGCAGCTCTACTTAAAATCGATCTCAATGAGATATGCAGGTATACGAGTGGTACTTTCAGTCAAGCTGAGGTCAACTATACAACTCATGAGAAAGAACCTCTAGCCATCATAAAAGGAATTCAGAAATTCTCTCTCTTTCTATATCAAAGACCTTTCAAAGTTCAAACCGATAATACCCAGATACAATCTTTAGTTTTCAATAAATTACCAAATATACCCCAATACAGAAGGCTACATAGATGGCAAGTCTTTCTGTCTTTTTATAGTTTCAAGATAGAGTATATAAAAGGTTCAGAAAATTTTCTAGCTGATTTCATTTCTAGAAATACAGAGTTTGAAAAAGAATGAGTTCTCCAACTCTAAAATGGATGAGATGGGTGTGCATTTCTTTTTAAATGCAAAAAGAGTGATTGTATGCACTATACATACAGCTAATCCACTATCTAATGGTTGGTGGTAAGGACTTCTCAAATCCGTTGAAGGGTGATATTTTCCAAAAATTGTATTGATGATACAGATCATCTTATAAATTCTTGTTTTTCTGCAGGAATAAATTCATAAAGAAAGATGGATCTTGATGAGCTAAAGAATGAGATTGATGATATTGTCTTGGTTTGTTAAGAAATTGTTGATAGCAATAAAGCTCTTAAAGATTTGATAGAATTGATTTTCAAAACAATGTTAGATATCTCTCAAGAAGGACTTAGAAGAGCCTTTTTTTCTTCAAGAAAGTCTATTTTTGTTTCTTAAAGATAGAAATAAAGAAAAAGAAAAAGAAAAAATGAATGATGCTAAAAAAGAGAGTGATAAAAAGGAGATCCATAAAGGAAAATATAAAGCAGAGTGTTCTGAAAGTCATGATAATAAACCATTATCTGATAAAGATTTTTTAGACTACATGAAAAATAAAGGAAAAACTTCTAAATCTCAAGGTGATGCTGAAGTTATTGAAATAAAAAACAATAAATCTGGAAGCTTCAACAACAGGGCTTCCAATGAAGAATTTGTTCCCACTAACAAATGGAAAAGAGAATATAAAGAAGTTGCTGAAGAAGCCTATAGATGGGAGAATTCTAGAACACTATTCTACTCTAAAAGATATAGTGTTAATCCACGAATCACCGCCATATTTGGAGTTGAGCCGCATAAAGTTTTTCAGCTTGCAAACTATGGATTTCTTGATCTGCTATATGTTGGAAAGGATCTAAATGAAATTTCAGAATTTGATAACCGCTTTAAATCCCAGATCAGTCAAGTTGCTAGAAATGGAGAAGTCGTACTCAAGTTCTATTCTATAGCCCTAGATACTGAGATGCGAATTTGGCATGAAGTCCAACACATGATCAACATAGATGTTATAAACACAAACTTAAAGATTGAAACTGGCATAAAGAATTTTCGATCTTTCAAGTTCACCAGCTCATGGATCACAGAACGAAGAGCCATGGGAATTAAAGTCATACAATCCATTGCTGAGTCTCTTTGAGAGCGACAATATGAAACTCTCATGCAGGCCAATAATTGGATTTTATTGAGGAAAGGAGGCCAAATAAAATCTCTACTTCTAAAGGAATTCCTCACTAAATTTATCAGATATGATTTCTTTTGCACACAGACTACAAGAAAGAAAGCTTGCACAATAATTGGTTGTTACAAATCATGATGTAAGTGCTTACGTCAGTGCAAGGAGTGACGGATGCCATGACGTCATCATCCACTAAAACATTATGGTAGACAGCTGTAGGAGACAACTTTTGACTCCTGAAGATAAAGAAGACAAAGGATTCCAGCGCATAAAGATAGAGACACCGGATGCCAAATAAAATTTTGAAGTCCGAATAGTTTACTTTATTTTTCTATAAATTGTGATAGGATTTTCATGTAGAGGCATCGAAAAAATTGAGACTGAATTCTCAATCTGAAAAATACTCATAGCACAGGAAACCAGTTTTTATAAATCTTTGTAAACCCTTTTTAAAGCATGTTTGTATAAATCCTTTTTGAAAGAAATAAAACCATTTTATTTTCATAAATATTCGAATCAATACAGGAAAAAAGGAAAATTTCAGGGGAAAAATCCGGCGGAAATCCAGCGGAATTTTTGCCGAAAAATGCTAAATTCGGCGGAATCATGTCCGCCAGAAAAAATGGCCCCGGAACCGCGTTTTCCACCCGAATTCCGCCGGATTTCTTACCGGGGGAATTTCCGACGGAATATTCCCCCGATTTTTCGCCGGATGCCGCCGGCGGTCCGAAATCGCCGCCGCACCGCCCGAACCCGCCGCCGCACTGCCTCCGCCTAGACCCGCCGCCGCACCGCTCCCCAGACACGCGCCGCTGCCGCCACCACTGGAATAGTATCCCAAAATATTCAAATATTTGCAACTGCAAGGATTTGAACTCGTGACCTCGTGGTTGAATGACAAGCACTCCACCACCGGGCTATCCCTTAAAGTTGTGATAAGTTTTTTTTTGCTTTATACATATTATATATTTGTTTAATTATTCTTATTTTAATTATAATTAAAATATAGTATAAATAATAATAGTTAAAAGATAACATTTGATACTATATAAAAATATATATTATATATATACTATATAAACATATATGTACCATATAAACATTTGTATACCTATAAATATATTATATATAATTAAAGATAGTATAATAATTATATGGTATACTAATTATAAGAAAAAAATAAGCATATGTGTTGAAAATCTCTTGTTACAAGAAAAAATATGTTAACTTAAAATCTCTTGTTTAACATATGATTTGATACTATATAAACATATATACTAATTATAAGAAAAAATTATTGAAAATCCGTTAACTTAAAACTATCAAATTGATGCAGATGTGTTGCAGATGTCTATTACATGTGTCTTATCCCAATCAACAATATATACATTTATTATATATGGAAAGTGATGAAGCAAATTTTAATATGAATCTGGTCCAAATCAAATTTGACATTTAATATATTTAACTCATTAAGATCTTATAAATCAAATTCGATTGTGAATATTCATAATACAAAATAAATGAATTGAATATGCATTTAAGTAATTTGATTTATCCACAATCACATCCTAGTTAAAATTAAATAAATATTGTTACATATATATAATATTAATAAAATCTCTTAAATAGATAGTAACATTTAGCATTTATTAACTGATGCTCTAGTTGTTATTTTTTGAAGTATTTCATTTATGTCATGTTAATTATAGTCATGGTTATAAAACCCCAATATCTCTTGTTAATTATAAAAGTTATTCTCTACATAATTTTTTTAGTACGTAAAAAAGTTATCAAGATGAAAAATATTATTTTAATAAAAGATTATTTATTATTGTTCTTGCTGTTCTTTTTGTTTTTGTTAAAATGTTGGTCTACTTTAGCAAAGATCACTCTTAACATAAGTTAATAATTCAAACCTTGCGAAAAAATGTGATATAAGAACTCCGTTTTGAAATTTATCAAACCTTAATAATTACATAAATACTTTAGATAAAATTGTAATGCGTTATTCTTTTATATAGCTTTAGTTTTAAAATGAAAATTTTGAAGTGCATTTTTGATACATAATTATTAAATTGCATAAATTTAGTTATATTAATATTCAAAATTATAGCTTTTTGAGAGTTATTTTATACATTCCCAAAATCTTCCTCACTTAATTTAGAAATCAATAAGTTGACAAGAGAATATTAAAAAAAATTAAAAAAAATTAAAAAAATTACGGGGGAAATTTTCTCCTTGATTTCCCCCGATTTTTAATTAAACAAATTTGAAAAAAAATCGGGGGAAATTTTCCCCCGGATTTCCCTCGGTTTTTAATTAAAAAGAATTCAAAAAAAAAAATCTAGGGAAAATTTTCCCAGGAATTTTCCTCGGTTTTTAATTAAAAAAAAATTAAAAAAAAAACTCCGGGAGAAATTTTCCCCGATTTTTAATTAAAAAAAATTCAAAAAACCAATCGGGGGAAATTTTCCTCCGGATTTCCCCCTTTTTTAATTAATAAAATTCAAAAAAACATTTGGGGGAAATTTTCCCCCGGATTTTAATTAAAAAAATTTAAAAAAAATCATGGGAAATTTTTCCCCGAATTTCCTCCGATTTTTAATTAAAAAAATTCAAAAGCAATCGGGAAAAAATCTGTCGGAATTCCCCCGGTTTGACTCCGGCGGAATATTCCCCCGGAATCCGGCATTTTTTCTGTAGTGAATGTCTGAAATTTTTCTGTAAAAATCTTTTAAGTTTGTATTTCTCCTATTTTTCCAAAATTCTCTAACCCTACGAACACCGTAGTGATTACACCGTTCGAGACAGCAACTGTTTGGAATAGGAAGCCCCGTAAAGCCAAGTGGGCATTTGGGCAAAAACCAATCAGGCTTGTCGTGGTAATTGAAGACGAGTCCAGAAGGAGGATTAAAGAATTGAGGACATTAAGGAGGTAATATACTTTTAAAAGATTTAAATAGTAAGATTTCTCTAGTTGATGTTATGAAAATGTATGATTTTAGAGTACTTCATCATTACTTATGAGTTTTGTGCAAACATATTTTACTATTTTTTGAGCATATAAAAATAGAAAAATGGGTAAAGATTTTGATATATAAAAAAATCAATTTAAAAGAAAAAATAATTATAAACAAAAAATAGTAATTTTGAAAACACTAGAGGATTACCTGAAGATTTAAGAATTCTTATTACAACTTATAATAATAAAGAAGATTATGTTCTTGATTTTATCAATAAAACTATAAACCAATAAATTCTTAATAAATATGTTAAAGATCTAGACCAACTAGACAAAGAATTAAAAAAACTTTGGGAAGAAGATAGAACAATAAAAAATTATATTCTTATGACTTGTAAAAATCGATAAAGAATAAATCTGATAAAATTCATATATCATGAAAAATGGGATCTACCTTACTTTTTCTAAATGGGAGGTATAAAACTATAAATAAATCTAAAGTTGAGGTAATAAAGCAAATAAAGAAATTTTAAACAATGAAATTACTATTGAAATAGTAAAATCACTATTTAAAAAGAGTAAAATAAAAAACCTTTTATAAAGAAGCGTATTTTGAAAATAAATTTGTAAAACTAGAATAATTTAAAAATTATTTCAGTATTATAGTGCTTACTTGTATAGTTTTAAAATTATATATATATATATATATTAACCACTTTTACTCCTTTATGAGTATCATACTGACATCGATAAAAATTTAATTATAACATGTTCAAAAGACGAACTCCACTTTAACAAAAATTTAAATATAAGTCCCATCGAGGGTACATGGTTCTCTAGATTTTAGTCCACGAATTTTTCTTTATTTAACTTTTGACAATGATTGCGCAGTTGAATTAACTTTTTTTCTTTTTCTTTTTTTAATTTTCTCAGGAAATAGTTAGTAATTAACTTATTCACTCGAAAAGGTCCAAGGGCCTTTAGCCTAAGGCGCAAATGAGTAGAGCCGGCTCGTGAATTGAGTTTGAGCTAACTCAACTTGAGCTTAATTTCGAGTCGATCTCAAATTTTTTGCATATAAGTTCGAGGCTAGCGAGTCAGGATATTATTTTAATATTTTTAATATTTTTTAGTAATATATATTTTATAGCATGAATGTATAATTTATTAATATATTTTTATTATATTAGTAGTATATATGCATATAATTACACAATAATATTATTTTATTTTATATTTTTAGTGATAAATAATAATTTTCAAAAATAAAAAGACAAATTTATTAATTTTTATCATTTTATTATATCAAAATTTTTGAGTTTGAACTGTTCAAATTATTTGAAAATTCAAATTTCGTCGAATCGAGTTGAATCGAACTCGAGTTTTCATCAAGTTGAGCTCAAGCCTAATATATATATTTCAGGCTGGAGTTCAAAAATTTTGCCCAAACTTGGCTATACTCGGCTCATTTACACTTCTACTCGAACAAAATAGACATGTACTCTATCTTCAAAGGGGGTGAAAAATTTAATGGAACGATCAAAAACTGACACCGTGTGGTATGGCTTGCGTTTATAAGTATAAGAAAAGGCCAAATTAATCCCTCTTGATTAAAAAATTACAAGTGCCCCATTGAGGTTTAGGACTTTCTTATAAACATTAATAGAGATGTCCATAAAATAACTTTCTTACAACTATAGTAGTCAACCTAACCACCAATTGATGCGATTCATCAAGTCTAACAAAATCCCTCAAACTATTTTGTTATTCCACCAACCTTCGTGAAATAATTTCAATTTATACTAACATAACCACCACCGGGCATCATTACCGCCACTACTATTTTTTTTTTAAATTGAGTTCATATATGACTTCTATGTCTTGAACTTTCACAAAAAACAACAAAAATACAACTCAAGGTTATGTCTCTCCTTGATAAACGATGAATTTTGTTAAACTAACACGTGTTTTAGGGGGTATTTGTGAATTTTAAAACAAAAAAGACTAATTTGTAGTTACACCATAACTCAAATGATATAGACGTAATTTTTCCTAAAAATGTCCACTCGGGAAAAAACAAAATGCATACAGAGAAGGACATACATAAAAACAATGTGAAGATCGGAAACACAACTTTGAAATTTTAGTTTACCTATATAGCGCCTAAATCTATACTATTAATAAAGCGTTTAGAGAGTCTAATAACTACATTGGTTTCTCTTTTGATGTCTTCATTATCATTTATATTCTCTCTCCTCTCTCTTCTCCCACTATTAACGTTTTTTTAATTTATTTCTTATTTCATTCTCTGTCCTCTATCAATATTGATACGGGGTCTTTTTGGTCAATCAGGTGGCAGAGTTTGATACGCTCTAGTTGAAATGCTAGTGGCCCAGCTGTCAAAGAGAGAAGAATGCACGTGAGACGAGCCGATTTTGCCCCGGCTTAGGTTCTCCGACTCTCAAGTTAACCTTTAGATATTTTTTGGAGAAGAAGATAAATAGTAAAATGCTATATTTGCATGTATAGTGTAAAAAGTGTTTGATACCTTTTGGGGGAGAGCTTTTTTGTTATTTATATGAGAGAGGTCCCCTGACATGACGTGGTTGATGGGGGTTGGTCAGCAGATTTGACGCATGGAGTACAAGTGGACTTCCTTTTTGTCACTTTTTGGACTTCCAAAAGGCGGCTGACTTTACCTCTCTTTAATGGGACCTTAACCTTTCATTTAATGCCTATCTTAAGCATTTATGACCAAGGATTATGTTTATGAAAGAGAATTAAATGCCCTTGGGACTGATGAGATGAACCCATGTGCAGTAGGCGCGTGTTTGGTGGCGGCAGGTACAGGGTCTGTTAGCCTTGCTAGCTAAGATTTACCCGTTGGCAGTCACACTTGGCAAAGGCCATCTTAAAGGCTCGTGACCTCGATACAACAGTGTTTGAGGGCACTTTGCGCCTTAAGGCTACTTGTTCCCTAGCTTTATTTGCCTTGCATAAGAGGTTTCGAGGGCTCAAAGAGGCCTCTTGTGGCCCAGAAGCCACGAACTTAATTGAGGGGTGAGCCTGGGGGTATTCCCCCTCTCGCGACTTGTACTCCGAAGCTTCCTCTCTTTCACGCACATGCATTCTCGAGGACAGTAAGTCTCTTAAAGGGCATTGGTTCTCATACTTGTGAGTTTTTTGACTGCTTGGGAAGTGTTGACATGTTTGGTTGAGGTGGTGCGTGGCACATCGAATATATATTTTTTTTATATCTCTTTTAACTATTTTTTAAACTTTTTATGTCTTATTTATTTATTAAACTGATATTTCTATCTTTATTTTAAGTTATTTTTTATAACAAATTTTATAAAATACATATATTATAAATAATTGAAAAATATATAATAATGTATAATTAAATTATATTTTAGTTTTTTATTTTGTGCACACATTGAGTACGTCTCACCGACTAATACCATATAAAAACTATATAGGGCTTGAATAAAGATATAGGGGGTATTTGTACTTGCTTTACCTTTTGTGATGCGCTTAAAGTTAAAGCTTTTCTCATACAAATACTTTTGGAGTTGGACCATTTTGGCTTCTTTTAAATTCGGCACAAGTTGAAGCTATGCTTAGCAAACATTTCACTTCTACTCTTTTTTTTTTTTTTTGTGTGTGTGTTTAGCTAGAAGCTGAAAAGGGCTTAACTTCAGCTGTTGAAGCAGCACAAGTAGACAAGTACTGTCAGTTTCTACCGCGGTATGTACAACCACACATTTGCCTATTGGACTACACATATAGACTAGACTTAGCGTATACCTTGTGTTGTATACAATCAACTATTTTAGTCTTTTTGAAAATAAGATTAAACTTAAAATTTTTGTTAATAACGTAAACAATATTGTGGTATGTCAATCAGTTTCATGTTTCCTGAAAAATATTAAACTTAATTTTTTGTCATCAATAACTTAAAAGTAACATATTTAACCTGACGTACTTAATATTTAATAAAACATTTTTTCTTTAAAATTAAATTGAAAGAATTTATGATGTCATCAGACAAGAAAGACTTTGTGATGATGGTAATCAGATTTAGAGAAAATTTCATTTTCGGCCCTGTTAGATAAGGCTCTTATCAATTTGGTCCCATACTATATGTTCATTTACTATTAATTTTAGTCCTAAAATTTACTGGTATAATCAATTTTGGCCTCCTTTATTTTCAATTTCATCAATTTTGATCCCAACGTCAAATTTTTTAAGGATGATTACAAGAACCTCGCCTAAAGTTATGCCTAAATAAGAAATCCTCCCATGTGGTATATGTAATTAAATCTAATTCTCTTGAAGTTTTGTTTAGAATAACAAAATTCTCCATAATGCCAGCATAGGATAAATAGTGAAAAACCAAAACTGCCCCTGACTTGTGTAAATTGTAGAATTTGGAGATAATTCCTTTTTTGGTTCCACTAGAAATCTCGCTTACCACATTTAGTCCCACAGGATATTTTTTTTTTCTCACATTTAGTTCTATAAAAAATGAATTTTGTCACATTTAGTCCCATAGACCGATTTCATAACCTAGGGTTAAAAAATACGTTGATGTGTTTGATCGATTTTCTGACTTTGCGTTGCTAGGTGATGAGATGGACAAATGCATATATACATACTATATATATATATATATATATATATAAATACACAAAATATTTATATATATATATATATATATATACGCACACACATAAACCTAGTTCTAGCTGCCATTGCCCCAACTACCGCCGTCATCCACCCCAACCACTGCTACCGTCCGCTATCGTTGCTCCTGATGCTACCCTTGAACCTATCAAAGGAAATTTTTTGGTGAGATAGCAAAACGGGGAGAGTGTTGTCACAAGGGGCATGGGGAAAGAGAGAGATCGCAAGGGGCAGGGGGGAGATAGAGAGAGATCGCAAGAGAGAAGGTGAGAGAGAGAGAGAAGAGGGTGGTGGCGGCATGGAGGGGGGGGGGGTGGGGGAGGCGTGGCGGTGGCGCCGGAGTGGGGTGGATGGAAAAGGGGCCAGGCGCCCCGGGGGGGCGCAATTGGAGGAGGGGGCTAGGCAACGGTGGTGACTTGGGGTAGAAGAGAGAGCCCTAGCGTGGCGAGGGGGGGTGGGGAAATGGAAGAGGGGGCTAGGCAGCGGCGGCGACTTGGGGTAGGGAGCGGGCTAGGCATAAATGGGGTATGGCGGCAGCGGCGGCTTGGGCTGGGAGAGAGGGCTTGGCTAAAGATGCCAACGGGGTAAGTCTGGTCAAACCTGGGACCTGCTCCGCTGGGGAATTTTTTGCCCCGGGCTCTGGTCCGGACCTAGTAGACCCGGTATATATTTTAAAAATAATTTAGAAAATATATTTTTTTTAAGAAAATTGATATTATTATAACTTTGTAATCATGAAAAAAATAATAGTATTACCAAATCACTCATTATTTATAACTCTCTTGAACATATTCTAACTTTTGAAAAATTAAACATCATTATCACATATTTATTTGCACATATTTTGAAATCATAATTTATATACAAGAGTATCATATTAATTTTTTTTCTATAACTGTTTATATAATATATACTTATATATATGAAATATAGATGTATTTAATATAAATTTACATAAAATAATAAATAAAAAATATATAAATACGAACAAGGCTAGTCTGAATTTTAAAATAAAAATCCGGGATCCGCTCCGGACCTGTTTAGGAGTCTAAAAACTCACCCCATCAGGGGCGAGTGCAGGACCGGGTCCGAGTTGGCATCCCTAGGCATGGCTCAATCGGGGGGGGGGGGTGAGCGCAAGATGGAGGAGGGGGCTGGACAACAGCTTGGGGTGGGGGAGAGGGAGATAAAGAGGGCGGGGAAGGATGGGGGCGGCGGCTTGGGATGAGGGGTAGGGGGCTATTTTTGAGGGTTGGGCTTAGGGTTAGGTGGGTTATTTTTATAAATATAGTAATAATAACAAAATTTTAACAAAAATTAAATGAATAATAAAATAAAATTGTAAGGGTAAAAAAGTCATTTGAAATTTTACTTTGCCTTGTTGCCTCATCATCAACATGTCAGACAACTATGTCAATAAAAATACTTCGTCATCTACTAGTTCAACTCAACGACTAGACACGCCAGCGAGTTTTAAAACTTCTACTCTTGAAATTGGTCAGTGGGACTAAATGTGGCAAAATTCATTTCCTATAGGACTCAATGTGAGAAAAAATATCTTGTGAGACTAAATGTGGCAGGTGAGATTTCCTGTGGGACCAAAAAAGGAATTATCTCATAGATTTTGTGACTATTTTGTCCTTTGAATGATTTTGTAATTAGGACTTGAAGGGGATGGACACACACACACACACACACACACATATATATATATATATATATATATATTATAAAATATAATATTTATAATCTATGAAATGCAACATTGAAAAATAAAAAGTTCAGTAATTATAAAAAGATATATCTACTCTACATATATATAAAATTGCATAATGGAAAACATACAATGTAAGTTTAAAAATAAGTTATATATATATATATGTTAGTTTTACATAGGTTCCGAGACGCAAGCACAGAGGAATATCAAAAATTTATTTAAAATATATAACATATTATACGTAAATCATATCGTCCCGTATCAATTGTGATGCGGATCTATTATGCAAATTAAAATAGCCAAATCATTTATTGGGTTGAGTAAACTAATTACATTTAGCACTCCTGTTCTCGTAGGGTAAAGTGTTGGGTTTTTTCTCTAATTTATTGGTCTCACATATTAATTTATTGTACATTGCTATCTCATTAAAAGGAGCCCAATTATGTGATCCATTTAAGAAATAAATTTAATGGGTTTACAGAAATATTATATTAAGTATGGGTCTTTTATGTGTAGAAGCCCGGTCAGACTTTAATTATGTTTGATGGGCCCATAATTAAAGTATGACATATTAGGCATATTAGGGCATGGTCCCTAAGCCAGAATAGAACGACGTTTTTCTCTTCTGCCCCATCTAAGAGAGAGAATAAAGAAAATCACGCCGTCTTTCTTGGCTTAGAAGACCACTAACCCTAGATTCAGTTCTCTTCCGCATCTATCATGGATCGAGGTTAGTGATTTATGATTTAAGCATTATTTGATTGTTTACTAAAGATCTTGTGGTTAATCGATTCGTAGGAATCGTATTTTGTTTTATATTATGGATTATTCTGTTTGAATCCATATCTTGTGAAAAGTTTTCAACAAGTGGTATCAGAGCAGAATTAGTAAATAATCAAATATGTTTTATTTTGATTTATCCGGTTGTGATTTGGTATTTTTTGAACATGCTTTAGTCGATGTACAATATGTATATTTATGTTGCATATATATTGTGAATGCATGTTCATATTTGTAAAATCTTGTTTGATTTTATTATGTGATATTGGGTGTTAAAAACTATCCATAAAGTTTTGGATGATATTTCCTATATTTGGATCGTGTACTATGATTAACAAAAAAAAAAAAAAAAAAAGGGATTTTGGAGCTTGGCAGCCTCGAACCCAGGCATTTGCTGTGGCAATCATCTGCTGGACCACTGTGCTATTAGGCTACTTGTGCAGTGTGGTGGTTTTGTTTTGAATAAATCAAGCTGCATCAGGCCAACCACCAGCAAAAAAAAAAAAAATCACTAATTCTATGCAAGTGAAAGGTTCGAACTTGAGACCATGTGTTAGGGTCCTGTGTCTCTAACCGCTGGGCTACCGATCTGTTTTCTGTTATCGTCACACGTTTATTATGATTATCTGTTATTAAACAGAGAATAAAATATATATATATATATAAAAAAAAAGGGTGCAACAGCCAAGATTCGAACCCGTGCATACTGGCATGATTTTGCAGCGCGTGACCACTCGGCTACTAGAGCAATTCATGCACTCAAATTGCTGCTTAATAGTATTCAGCAAATAAGAAAACAAAACCCTCTTTAAGTGTAACCGAGGGGCTTTGAACCTAAGACCATAGAGTTAGCATTCGCTGCTCTAACCGCTCGGCCGTTGTTCAGTTTTTCGAGGGTATGCGTGTTTGTTATTCTTTAAACGTGCTTTTGGAACTTAAACTTGAATTAGAACGGTATATCGGCTGGAAACCTGGACGGCCAGACGAAAAGAATCATCTTTGATGATTCGTGTCCTGGTATAACAACGCCACGTACAGTTCGAGTTCAAAAAAAAAAAAATTATTGTATATAGTATGCACACTACTTGACCATATTGCTATTACAATATAGTTTGTGTATTTAGCTTTATGTATAAAGTTTTCTTTTAAATAGTGCATTTGAGATTTAGTTATTTTGTGCCTATTTTGAAATTGTATAGATTGAACTAATATGTTGCCAAAGCAACCTCTATTAGGTAAAATTTATCACTTTTGAAAATATAGGCATGTTTCATCTATGCAAAATAATCGGCCCAAAGGAAGATTATTTTGCCCAGATGGTTAATATTTATGAATATGTTGTTCATAATCTTTTATCTATGCGAAATAATCGGCCCAAAGGAAGATTATTTTGGCCAGATATGATATTCATAAATATGTAAGTTGTCCTATTAGCTTCATCTATGCGAAATAATCGGCCCAAAGGAAGATTATTTTGGCTAGATGGTTTATTCATGAATATGTGAATTTTGTGTTATTTTGTCTATGCGAGATAGTCGGCCCAAAGGAAGACTATTTTGGCAAGACAAAGGATAGTCATAAATATTAAAATTATCTTGGTTAACATGCTGGCAATTTGTCGGTCCAAAGAAAGGCATATTGCTAGGCCGTTTTCCAATTATGAAATATTTATGAATTATGTGATACCATTATGAGTTGTTATTTTTGTCAAAAGACTAAATGGCAATGTCGTGTTGGGTATTTTAGGAAACTATCAATATTCATGAATTATGGACAAATGTACCATTTACAAGTTGTTATTTATGTCAAAAGACTAAATAATAATGTTGTGCTAGGTAACTTGAAATGGGCCCACTTGCATATAATGTGTTTAATATATTTATTATTCACACTTGTGCATGCTTTATACAGTTGATTTACTTTGAGCGTATTTAATTTTCTTTATAGTGCCTTTAATATTTGCCATTATGAATAACATCCCATGTGCTTAATAGCACAAATCTTGAGAAATAGAAAAATGCACTTTATGATGTGCTTGGTTGCATAGACTTGACTATATATTAGGATTTGATAGTCCTGCGAATCTAATCATTAGTATTAGTACTATTGATAGAAAGCCGCATACGAGAAGTAGGATCAATCAAATTATATTAGTCTAATAGTCATGCAACATTTAAATTCCCGGTATCCATAAGGCGTCGTATTTTGAGAAAGAAAATGCCAAAGTTTCCAAAAGCAAAGATAGAAGACCGATTCGTTCCAGCAAAAAGGTCTAAATGGGCATTATCCTTAGAAAGCTCATTTCAATGCGGTATAAATGCAAAGGAAACATAAAGAAGTACATCAAAGGATAATCCAATCTTGTAATAAATATGAAGGTCCTTAAAAGTTTGAATATTGAAAAACATTTTTGTGGACCTAGTTTTAATCAAGAAAATGGATGAAGTACTAATTTGGCAACAATTTCTCAATAAACTATTGACATTAAGAAATGAAGAAGGACTTATGTTAAAGAAACTGCAGAACTTGTGACATTCCAACATAAAGTGCAAAAGAAACACAATTCAATAGTTATTTGTTACTTTTGCAAGAAAGTTGGTCACCTAAAGAAGTATTGTCCCAAATAGGTTAATGGGTGTGCGAAGAATATTGACTTCTCAATTTTGTTTGTTTTATTAATTTGACTTTAGTACTTCATACTTTAGGATTAATTAAGGTGTCTAGTGCCAATTGGTGTTGAAAGATACATCTATATGGAAAATGGCAACAAGGCTTTGTTGAAGGCTATTCGTGTCTATAATGTTCTCTTGAATACTGGTTTGTGTTTGAATTTAGAGAAAATTTTTGATTACGCCATCAATGAGATGGAATTTAGTTCCTATTTCCTATTTGGACAAATTCAGACCCACTTGTCCTTTTGGAAATGACATTTTCAGTATTTCTCTAAATTTAAATATTAACGGAACTTGTATTCTAGTTTGTTATATTGTGAATATTAGATACCGATAGCTTTAACATAAATAAAAAGACTTCTTTGAAAAGTAACTTTGGTACTAAAGCCAAATTGGATAATAAGAATTCATTTGTGTGACAATATAAGCAATTAGGTAATTTCTCTGAATAGAGAATAAATATGCTTATGTCAAAGGAATTCTTGGTTTTCTTATTCTTCAGACTTAAAAAAAAAAAATGTGTAGAATGTATGAAGAATATATATATATAAAGAAAACAAGTGCGAACAGGGTTAAAGAATCTCTAGAGTTGATATATGTAGACTTTTGTAGATCATTCCCTACGGCATCATGGAATGGATAACAATTGATATCAACTTATTGATGATTACTCCGATGTGGTTATTTGTACTTGATTATTTAGTAGTCGTAATCTTCGAAAATAACTTTTAGATGGGACACTAAAGTCTACAATTAATACAATAAGGCAAGTTCCAAGCAAAATAGTAACGAAAATCCCATACAGTTTGTGGATGGAACAAGAAGTCTAGTATTAGACACTTGCATGTCCAGGGATGTCCAGCTGAGGCTAGGCCTCACAGGTCTAAGTAAGAATAAACTGGACTAAAGAACAATAGTTACTATTTTGTAGGATACTTAAAATCGAGGGACTTTAAATACTATGATCCCTCACATATGTCCTTTTTCAAAATAGAAAATGCCAAGTAAATAGAGGTTGCTGGTTATAGTGGGAGAAATCAAAATAGCAAGGTTGTGTTTAAAGAGGAGTGTGTTAGCATTCCCACTACGGTTATAGCTGAAAGGGATTGGATAGTTTATCCTAGTACTCTTTAGCTTGTAAATTGGGATATTACGTAAAACACAACTATATTTGAAATGCCCACTAATCAAGTAGGGAATCATCATCTATTGAAGCTGATGAACCCCAACAACTTCAAATCTAGAGTGCCAATAAGGAGATCCATCGAACGAAGGAGAAAAATGATTTCAGATGACTATATCATCTATCCCCATGAACACAAATTTGATATGAGATTTCAAGATGGTCCTACATCTTTTAGTTAAATCAAATTGTGTTTGAATTCTGATGCATGGATCAAGGCCATGAATGAGGATATGAAATTCATGAGGGGTAATGGTATTTGGAATCTTGTCAAGTTGCCATAGGGGATGAAATTCATTGGTTATGAATATAATTTCAAAACCAAGCAGAATTCAAATGGTAACATTGAAAGATGCAAAATATGCCAATGGATTTACTCATTAGGAAGGCATTGATTTTAAAGAGACTTTCTAGTCGGTTTAGACAAAAGACTCTCTTAAAATTGCTATGGCACTTATGGCTCATTATGATCTAGAGCTGCATCAAATGGACATAAAGATAATGTTGCTTAATAGAGATGTTGAAGAAACAATATACATGGTGCAACCGGAGAACCTTGAGTCCAAAGACTCAAAGCACCTAATGTAAATTGAAGAAGTCCATGAACTATCCGTCTAGGCATTCCATTCGTGATACCGAAAATCTGATGGGGTGATGACCTCTTTTGATTCAAGGAAAACACCTTTAATTAGTGTATATATCTCAAGATTAGTGGGAGCAAATTTACCCTCTTGGTGTTGTATGTAGATAATAATCTACTCGCAAGCAACAATATAAGCCTATTGCATAAAAAATATACTTAAATGCAAAAAGTCCATATTGGTAATGTGCTTAGCTATTTTGGTATGCAAAATTGTGCACCAGGGGACACCCCTATAGCAAAGGGTGATAAAGCTTTATTTACTCCAATTCCATAAATACATTTAGCATACGTAGTCAGGATGTTAGGCGAATATTTTAGTAACCCAAAAGTGGATCATTAAAATGATGGGTTATGAGGTATCTATAAAGAACAATAAATATATGCTCGCTTATTGAAAATAAAACCACTTAAAGATTGTGTGGTATTTCAATTCAGTCGTTTGTTGGATGCTTGGATAGCAAGAGATCCACATAACGTTATGTATTCACGATAGTTGGAGAAGCTACTTCGGAAAAGTGTTAAGCCACTAACAGCTTTTCAATTATGAAGGTTGAATGCATAATTAGCTATAAGACATCCAATCAAGGAATATAGCTAGTATTTATCACTAGATTGAAAGTGATCAATTGTGTTGACACTATAAAGGATCATTTTTGATAATAAGGCCTCCAGCTCGAATAGCGCCACCCTCTTGAGGATTGACTTCTTCATTCCGCTGCCTATTGTCTTCGTTCATTGTTGACGACTCCAACGACTCTAATTCCTTGCGTGTCTTGGTCAAACTCCTATTGTCCCGACAGAATTTTTCAATCTCCGGGTTATATGCGTACCTTGGTGGACCTTGACTACGCATAAACTGAAGTACCTAACAGTAGAAACAAGTAGGATTAAGAATAACAAAAATTGCAAAAAGAAAACAAGAAAACTTAGAAAGATTAATCCCCGGCAACGGCGCCAAAAACTTGTTGACGTTTGTAACGAGCACACGCAAGCATACGTATCGCACAAGTAGTATAAAAATATCGATCCCACGAGGACTAATTCCTAAGCAATTTTCTGATCTTCTTCACACAATTTGTGACTTCTTAATTCAAACAATTGAAAATAAACTTGAGAGATTTGTGAAATTGAGAACAAGTAAAACAAGATACGAAAGTAATAAACTAGGAAATACCAAGAGAAAATAACCTAGGTCTTTAACTTCCCCTTGTATGTCTTTTAAGCGATTCTCCTAATCCTCTCTATCAAATAACAAAGCATGCTCAATAATCCGAAATTCGATTTTATCTAAACTACTCTCTCGATATAGCATAAACCTTATTAACTAGATTAATCCTCTATATCTCTATGAGAATCGAACCTAGATAATAACATTAAGAACCAATTTCGAGTGACTACCTAAGCTAGGTTGGTACTCTCGTCCTCCCTACGAATCATATTCCCAAAGAATACAAACTTAGGTTGCTTTGTTCATTTCTAAACCATGAAATCCTCTCTCGAGCTCAATCAAGGTTAACGAATCAATTCTAATGGTGGCCAATCACTAGAATGCATTAAAACCAAAACAAAACAATTGATATGCAAAGTACTTAATAGAAATTCATAGAGATTCAATAAAAATCCATACAAGGTTCCATTAAAGACCTAGAAAAGAGTTTAGTTCACCATACTACAAGAATCCATGGCAAAAAGTATGAAGAAAATAAACATAAAACAAGGAAGAGATGAAAGAAAAACTCTTGATGATTATGTAAATCTTCTTCTTTTTCCCTTTCTTCTCTTCTCTTGCTCCCAAAAGTCTCTCCTCTTCTCCTCTGTTTTCCTCCAGGTCCAGCCGCTCTGTTTTTGCCCCCTTCTCCCTTTTATAAAGTCAGAAAAACGCTTAAAAGTCCGAAAACCTAGTTTTCAAAAGTGCGCCGCCGCCTAGGCGGTAATAGTGCCGCCTAGGCGGCCAGCTCGCTGGAAATTCACTTCAATGCCGCCTAGGCGGGATATTTTGCCGCCTAGGCGGCTAGCCTACTGGAATTCGATTCTTCAGTGCCGCCTAGGCGGGACATTTTGCCGCCTAGGCGGCAAGCTCACGGGAACTTGATTTTCATTTTCTTCATTGCCGCCTAGGCGGGACATTATTATGCCTAGGCGGCTGGCTCACTGCTTGTTTGTCCCTTTTTCAATTGTTTTGTCTCCAAAACTCGTCCTGCCAAAGAAAACAACAACTAGGCAAGCTAAATAACATTTCCTTGGCCAAAAACCAGCAATTGAACTTAAATGGAGCTATAATTTACACAATATAAAGCCAAAATAACTCTATGAACTAGAGTTATCACACCCCCAAACTTAAGTTTTTTGCTAGTCCCTAGCAAAAGAAATGCCTAACTGACAAAGGGATTGACAAACAAAACCAATAATCAACCGTAGTTGTATGAGGTTCTCATATATTGCTCTATTTAAAAAGATTTAAAGTTAGCCAGATAAATCCACTTTGAGGTATACCATTATTGTGTGTGTGTGTGACGCCTTGAATGAGAGGTAAAACTCAGATCAAATTACACCCACATAACTAGTTAATCAGTGAGTTAAAAGAAAGAAATGGAATGAAAGAATCTCAAGTGCTTTACTTAGGCTAAGGTCATCCCAGACATGTATTGGATTTTGCTCGGAAGGCTCAAAGGGAGTTGCAATTCTATGCACTTCAAAAGTAAGTAAACTGACAAAAGCATGCCATGCAATTTTTTTTTCTTCTCTTTCTCTTTTTTTTTTTTTTTAAAGAGAGAAAAATTCGAATAACAACATTTCCCAGTACCTTCTTCCCACAAATTTAACCTCAATGCCATCGGGCCCTCTGATCTACAAGCAAAGCACTATCGAAAGGGGGGAAAAGAACGGGCAACTCACATTTCACGCGAGTGTAAGCATAATCTTTCACTAAAATCACCCAACTCAACCAAGGCAAGTGCAACAATGAAAAAGGCATACCCAAAAGACAGATAAATCCGCTATCCTCGAAAAGATTTGCATGTGCGATCATCGAACCACAGCCATTACTAAACAGCAGCAAAACCACTCGCAACATCAACTAACCATCAAACTAACCTCAAAAAGACACAAGCTGGCAGAGACATTACCCCCTTACAATCAATCACCCCCAAACTTAATTCAACCATTGTCCTCAATGGAAAACAACATACGGAAAATAAACGTAACAAAAGACAAGAACAAAGAAGGTTCAAGAAACATCCCTGGATTCGACTAGCTCTCCATATCGTCGTTGTGATCATCATCCGAGGATGCCGAGGGTGCTAGTGTTTGCGGAGGTCCAAATGTTAGAGGAGGTAGCCTTAGGAACTCTGAAGTGTCCGCCATATAGCAGTCTGTGATTGGAGCTCCATGTCACTTAAGTGGGACTGAAATCAGAAGATAAAATAAAATAAAATACTAACTACTCAAAAATCAAAATAAACAACTAGATAAATAAAAGAAATGGATTAAAAGCTTGGGTTGCCTCCTAAGTAGCGCCGTTCTTTATCGTCTTTGGCTAGACGTTGCGGTGCTTTATGGCGGGTCTTCCAAATTGATTAGAGCAACTTCATGAACAAAGTCACCCCTGCAGTAGTGCTTCACCCATTTGCCATTCACCTGGAACCTTTCACCTTTCTTGTTTTCAATTTCAACACGACCAGGATCAAAGGTCCTGTTAGACTGCTTCTTTCCCAAAATTCGTAGAGAATCAGGGACCTTGATGTATTCTTCCATGGCCCTGTTTGTTTCTTCGAGCTTACCAATCACTGCACCCTCAAGCTCATTAATAAGTTTGGCTCCATGTATGGGAGGCGGTGCTATCGTATCAAGAACACCAATAGAGAAACATTCACGTTCAGTAGGGTGTTTTAGTGTGTCAAAAATGCTGAACTTTGCCTCTTCATCACCAACCCTCATAGTTAGCTCGCCTTTTTGCACATCTATTAAAGTTCTGCCTGTTGCTAAAAAGGGTCTCCCTAAAATCAATGGTGTATTCCTGTCTTCCTCCATCTCGAGCACAATAAAATCCGCCGGAAAGATAAATTTGCCAACCTTCACTAGAACATCTTCAACTATGCCCGCCGGATAAGCTAAGCTCCTATCCGCTAACAATAAAGTAACAGAAGTAGGCACAATCTCACCCAACTCAAGCTTCTTATAAATTGACATGGGCATTAAATTAACGCTCGCCCCCAAATCGCATAACGCTTGCCCCACATATTTACCTCCCATAGAGCACGGAATTGTGAAACTACCTGGATCCTTCAGTTTTGGTGGGAGCTTGTTCTGAATAATGGCACTACATTCTTCTGTCAATGCTACAGTCTCACACTCGCCCAAGCGCCGCTTTTTCGACAAGATCTCCTTCATGAACTTCACGTAACTGGGCATCTGTTCCAAGGCTTCCGCAAATGGAATGTTTATAGACAACTTCTTGAAAATATCCAAAAACCGTTGGAATTGTTTGTCCAGTTTGCTTGTTTGCAACTGTTGAGGGAAAGGAGGAGGAGGTAATACCACTCTTGGCTGCTCAGTTTTCTCTTCTTCAACTTGTTGTGACTCGGTGGCTTTATTGTGCCTGGATTGCTTGGGCCCCTCTTCCGTTTGCTCCTCTATATGTACCTCTTTGTTTTTCTTAGGCACAACTCCTACCTCCTTACCACTTCTAAGAGTGATTGCATTGGCTGTCTCTCTTGTTGAACCATGAGGAGTTTGTGTATCAGACGGTA
This sequence comes from Petrea volubilis, assembly GCA_026212405.1. Classification (NCBI taxonomy): domain Eukaryota; kingdom Viridiplantae; phylum Streptophyta; class Magnoliopsida; order Lamiales; family Verbenaceae; genus Petrea; species Petrea volubilis. The sequence continues at coordinate 10,796,786 of CM047871.1, read as the reverse complement.
AAGCCCCCGGGGGTCTGTTGCTCAAAGCATTAGCTATTTGAGCTATGCTTTTCTCCAGCATTCTCATAGAGGCTTCATAGCTCTGCATCCTTGCCTCTGTTTGTTGCATGAATTGCTGCAGCCTCTCTTCGGTGGAACTCCTATTTTCAACTGGTTGAGACCTCTGCTGGAAATTCTGTTGAAAACCTGGCGGTGCAGATGGTCTAGATGAAGAAACACCCTGATTGTTGCTCCATGAGAAGTTAGGGTGGTTCCTCCACCCTGGGTTGTATGTATTGGAGTATGGATTGTTTTGATTCCTGTTTTGATTGCCCACATAGTTAATTGCCTCCGTTTCATGTGGATCTCTAAGTAGGAACGGGCAGTGATCACTCTGGTGGCCTTCTCCACACTGTTCACAAGAACTCGCAATATGTTGCACCTTTTGCAATTGCTGACCCTGGCCAATAGAGAGGTTGTCTTGCTTGTTGTCTAACTTTCTCAGTAAGGCTTCAAAACCTGTTGCAATTTGAGCTGCTACTGCTGTTGTAGGATCGACCTGGAGAACACCTATAGTGCGAGCGGAACCATTCCTCTCTTGGGCTCTAAAATTATTAGAGGTCAGCTCCTCTAACAATTCAAATGCTTCTTCAGGTGACAAATACAATAGCGGACCTTTGGCGGTGGAGTCCAATTGAGTGGCCCATCTCAATGTCAACCCATAATAAAAACGCCGAACTTGTGTAGCCTCAGATAACCCATGGTGCGGACATCTCCGAAGCAGCCCTTTGAATCTCTCATAAGCATCAAAGAGAGACTCATCATCAAACTGCTTGAAATTATAAATCTCCTGTGTGAATTTCTCAGTCCTGGCTGGAGGGAAAAACTTACTGAGAAATTTTGTAACTAGCTGATTCCAAGTAGTAATGGAGTTACGTGGAAGGGAGTCCAACCATTCTTTTGCCCGCCCATCTAAGGTCCTGCTGAACAATCGCAACCTGATCTCTTCTGGTGTCATTCCGGTGGCAAAAAAATTATCCACAATCTCAAGAAAGTTCCTAATGTGTGTGTTCGGGTCCTCTGCTGGCAACCCATGAAACCTGATTTCTCTCAGAGCTTGATTCGTGGCAGTGTCCACATGAAAGTTGACGGCTCCTAGTGGTGGTCGAACAATACTGAATCCAATATTGTCAACACTAGGCGTCATATAGTCGATGATCTTTCTTGGTGCCTCATTGATACCGTTGGCTGCTCCATCAACTTGACGATTCCCTTGATTAGCTCGAATAGCGCCACCCTCTTGAGGATTGACTTCTTCATTCCGCTGCCTATTGTCTTCGTTCATTGTTGACGACTCCAACGACTCTAATTCCTTGCGTGTCTTGGTCAAACTCCTATTGTCCCGACAGAATTTTTCAATCTCCGGGTTATATGCGTACCTTGGTGGACCTCGACTACGCATAAACTGAAGTACCTAACAGTAGAAACAAGTAGGATTAAGAATAACAAAAATTGCAAAAAGAAAACAAGAAAACTTAGAAAGATTAATCCCCGGCAACGGCGCCAAAAACTTGTTGACGTTTGTAACGAGCACACGCAAGCATACGTATCGCACAAGTAGTATAAAAATATCGATCCCACGAGGACTAATTCCTAAGCAATTTTCTGATCTTCTTCACACAATTTGTGACTTCTTAATTCAAACAATTGAAAATAAACTTGAGAGATTTGTGAAATTGAGAACAAGTAAAACAAGATACGAAAGTAATAAACTAGGAAATACCAAGAGAAAATAACCTAGGTCTTTAACTTCCCCTTGTATGTCTTTTAAGCGATTCTCCTAATCCTCTCTATCAAATAACAAAGCATGCTCAATAATCCGAAATTCGATTTTATCTAAACTACTCTCTCGATATAGCATAAACCTTATTAACTAGATTAATCCTCTATATCTCTATGAGAATCGAACCTAGATAATAACATTAAGAATCAATTTCGAGTGACTACCTAAGCTAGGTTGGTACTCTCGTCCTCCCTACGAATCATATTCCCAAAGAATACAAACTTAGGTTGCTTTGTTCATTTCTAAACCATGAAATCCTCTCTCGAGCTCAATCAAGGTTAACGAATCAATTCTAATGGTGGCCAATCACTAGAATGCATTAAAACCAAAACAAAACAATTGATATGCAAAGTACTTAATAGAGATTCATAGAGATTCAATAAAAATCCATACAAGGTTCCATTAAAGACCTAGAAAAGAGTTTAGTTCACCATACTACAAGAATCCATGGTAAAAAGTATGAAGAAAATAAACATAAAACAAGGAAGAGATGAAAGAAAAACTCTTGATGATTATGTAAATCTTCTTCTTTTTCCCTTTCTTCTCTTCTCTTGCTCCCAAAAGTCTCTCCTCTTCTCCTCTGTTTTCCTCCAGGTCCAGCCGCTCTGTTTTTGCCCCCTTCTCCCTTTTATAAAGTCAGAAAAATGCTTAAAAGTCCGAAAACCTAGTTTTCAAAAGTGCGCCCCCGCCTAGGCGGTAATAGTGCCGCCTAGGCGGCCAGCTCGCTGGAAATTTTCACTTCAATGCCGCCTAGGTGGGATATTTTGCCGCCTAGGCAGCTAGCCTACTGGAATTCGATTCTTCAGTGCCGCTTAGGCGGGACATTTTGCCGCCTAGGCGGCAAGCTCACGGGAACTTGATTTTCATTTTCTTCATTGCCGCCTAGGCGGGACATTATTATGCCTAGGCGGCTGGCTCACTGCTTGTTTGTCCCTTTTTCAATTGTTTTGTCTCCAAAACTCGTCCTGCCAAAGAAAACAACAACTAGGCAAGCTAAATAACATTTCCTTGGCCAAAAACCAGCAATTGAACTTAAATGGAGCTATAATTTACACAATATAAAGCCAAAATAACTCTATGAACTAGAGTTATCAGATTGGGGCAACACTTTTATCCCTTTTATCGTGATTGCCCTGTGGCTTGGATTCTTCAGGTGTTGAGTCTTCTTTGATCTTTTCATTCTCAGCATCTTTAAGGTAGTACTTGGCATCAGCGAGATGTGCTTCGGCTTCAGTGAAAGGTTTGCTATGGCCAAGCACCTTCTTCACTATACCTTTTCGACAATATTTGAAACATTGATGCCAGGTGGAGGGAACTACCCCATTTTCATGTACCCAAGGCCAACCTAGCAGCTTGTTATATGATGCTCTAGCATCTATGACATGGAATAGTGTAGTCGATAGCGTATCATCTATTAGCAATTGTAGTCTTATGACACCTGTAGCTCTCTGGCCCCTTTAGTTGAAGCCTTGGATCATCAAATGACTACTTGAAAGTTCATCCTTGGAGATCCCCAACTCGTTCATCATGCGCAAGGGTAAGAGATTGAATGCGGAGCAGCATCGATCGGTATCCTGCTTACTTTTTGCTCGCGAACATAGCCGGTCACAAACAATGGCCTCTTATGGGACTTGGAGCCAAGCAGCAAATCTTCATCTGTGAAGGACATTGCTGCCATTCAATCATCAGCTGTAGCGTCAACACACTTTTCTTCACTTGTCATGTAGCATACTTCATAATCCTCTCCATGTGCATTTATCGCAGTTTGAGTCATGACAATGTTTGCAGCTGCACCATCCTCTTCAAGTGAAATCTTCCCTTGCCGGGCCAATTGTATAACCTTGTCTTTGAACAAAAAGCAATCATGGATCGGATGGCCTATCAAGCGGTGATATTTTCATATTTTAGATCGTTTGTTCTTCTAGCTTCATCGGGTCTCTTTGCTTCGGGTAATTCGATGAGGTTTGCTTTAAGCAGGTCATCGAATATGCCGGAGACATCCGAGTCAAGGAATGGATAGTGTTTAGTTTGCCTCTCTTTCAAGCTTGACCTTCTCCATCCTTTTTCAGGGGTGACGTCTTTCTTTTCTTTAGCCTTTTGATTTGTCTTCCCTTGCAATCTGATGGGTTTCGCACTTACTGCCATTGACTCTTTGGTCTGAGCTTTAGAGAAGAGCTTGTTTCCTGTCTTTCTGTCTTGCTTTTGTTTAGGCCTTCGAAGCTCTTGGACGGGTGGTCCTTCAGCTCCACTTGCACTCATGCTCAACTCCATGTCATGTGCTCTGGTTGCAAGCTCTTCAAATGTCCTAGGTTGGATATCTTGAAGAATATATCGGAGGCCCCAATGCATTCTTTGAATACACATCTCAATGGTTAACGTTTTGGATAGTCTATTTTTGCAATTGAGGCTCAAATTCCTCCACCGATTGATGTAATCAATGATAGGTTCATCCTTCCATTGATGAGAGTTGGTGAGCTCAATCATGCTGCCTGTTCGCCGAGTACTGCAGAAGCGGTTGAGGAATTCATGCTCAAGTTGCCCCCAACAATCGATTCAACTTGACTCTAAGTCGGTGCACCAGTCAAACGCATTTCCCTTTAGTGATCGAACGAATTGTACGACCAAGTGATCCTTGTATATTCCGGCATTGTTGCATGTCTCGACAAAGTGGGCTACGTGTTGCTTTGGGTTGCCTTTGCTGTCGAATTACTGGAACTTAGGAGGTTGATAGCCTGTTGGCATCTTCAAATTGTCGATTCTTTGGGTGTGTGGCTTTGTATATGACATAGCTGACTTGGAGCTTCCATCGAACTTGTCTTTGATTGTCCCCATGATGAACTCCTTGAACTAGTCAATAGGAATTAACTCTTCTGACGAGACTTGCAACTCTGGTACTGTAGACTTTCCCCTTTCTTGTTGCTTCATAGACGTCTCAGCTTCATCTTGAGCTTCAAGTTGCCTCCCCATGATGTGGCTAGCTTTAGCGCGATCGACCTTATTCATCAGCTTCATCATCTAAGAGTCTTACTCTTGAACGTGCTTGGCGAGCCCTTCGATAGCCTTCGTCAAATTTGCAAGTTGTTCCTCCAATGTTGTCGTGTTTGTCACCATGGCGGGGGCTATGCTAGAAGAACTTGATCTTGAGCGAGGAGTGGATGGCGTGGAATCAACTTCATTATCTTCATTGGTGTTGACGAGTTGAGGTAGACTCTTCTTGATGCTATCGAGCGAGCTAGTCTTCTCAAAAGATGCCTGAGACTTCTTGGACATGCTTCTCGTAGTAACCACAAAACTTCCAACCACAAGACTTGGAACTTCTGAAGTGGCGACCTCGAACCCTGCGGATTTGTAGGTGGCCATTTGATACTTCAAGATAGTTTTTGACGAAAGGAAGAGATGAGAGGTAGAGGGTCCCACTAGACGTGCCAGAAATTTGTAACGCAAATTTCGAGTCTATTGAATTAAAAGACAAGAAAAAATTGTACAATTTGAATTTATTTAAAATAAAGCGGGTACAATCTCTAAACTTGATCCTTTGATTCTTCCTTCACGAATTTGAAACTTGAAAATTCAAACACTTCCAGAGCAAATTTGGTGGTTTGATCTTCTTGGTACTTGATTTGGTCTTCAACAATGCAATTCATACAATTTACTAAGCTCGGAAAAGAGGAAGCTAATCCTTCTTCCTAGAGTTGAGTTTGAATCTTTATTTTCTTCCTTCCATTTATTCATTATATATTTATTCCAAGGATGTGCAAGTTTTAAAAAGTACATATTGAGATATATATGATGATCTTCATTACTATAGTATTGTGTATAATAATATTCTTTGAATTCACATGTATACTATTTTAAATTCTTCATACTACAAATTCTAAGATTTATTAAGTTAGTTCTTGCTTCTTCCTTTTCTTTAGAACTTTCTTTATCAGGTTCTTGTCAATTTTCTCCTAGAAATTCACTAGAAAGATAGGCAACTAAAATTTCAATTCCTTTAACAGTACTATCTATTAATTTAGTTTGTATATTTCTTTTTATTAAAGCTTTCGAATTTTCAGTTAATCCTTGCCACCAATTAAAAGCAATTCCATCAAAGGTAGTGATTAAATAATTTATTGTCTATTTGTTGTTCATGTATCATCAGCGTTATATAAAAAGAAAACTTTCATAGTATTTGCCCATGAAATTATGGCTTTTTTAGTGTCTTCTTTGCAATCTATATTTAATTTAGAACCTCCACGATTTATAAGTTCACTATTATCTAGAATGAATTTATCTAATTGTTTGTGATATTTATCTTTCTTTATATGATCATAATATTGCCTTCTATATTTAGGAATATGCATCATATCTGATTCATCTAAATCCATATTTTCTGGTTTTATTATACCACTTGGGCCTCCAGTTGTATTATTTGTGTTAACTAATACTTCATAATCCTCTATTTCAGAAAGATCTATTTTTCAAATTGATCAATTAATTCATTAATTTCATTCATCTTTATCTATCTCAGATTCAGAATTTTGTTCTTTAGGTGGATCAGATGATGTAGCTATATTTTTACCTTTTTCTTCTTTTTTAAGGGTTTCTTCTTCAGCTATTATTTTAGGTAATTCAACATTTAACATATATGCATCAAAGGAATTTGGATGTATAGTTTCTTTCATAGTTTTTATTAGCTTAATTATCATTTCTCTTTCTTTAATTTTCTTGTCGAATTTATTTTTTTTAAACAGGTATTCTTTATTAAGTCTTCAATGCTTGAATTACAAATCTTTGAGATTTGAACCTCTATTTTTAGTTCTTTAAGTTCTTGACTTAGAACATATATTAATTCAAGTATTTTATTCATTCCTGTATTTAATTCTTCAATATTTTTATTTATTTTATCCATTTGTATTTTTTATATCTATCCTAATGTATTTGAGCATTTTGTTGGGTATCTTTTATTTTTTGTTTGCAACTTTATATTTTTGCTTTATTTTCTTCTATTTTAATGTGTTCATATTCTTGATAATATTCTTCGAGCATTATCTTTAAACTTAGAATTAGATTTGTGTTTTGTATCCATCGTTTAAGATGTTTATTTGTCTTCTGTTGGGACTTGCGCAAGTGCACGCAGTCGTACAAGTAATATAAAGTGAGTCGAGTGTCGAATCCACAGGGATTGTGATTTGGCCCGTGAAATTGACTCGTGTTGTTATCTAAATTGATCAAACTGAGTGGTGGTTGATTTTCTAAATAAATCCTAATTTTCTTAATAAAAACGACTAGCGAAAAACAATAATAACAAATAACCAAAGCGAGAAAAGCAAATGCAATGTGGTTTCATTCACGTAATTTGCTATTCTAATCCAATCCCTAAGTTGAGTGGTTTTATAGTTGTGTGAAGCCTAGGAACGAATATATCCACAATCTCTCTCGAGCATTGCGGAATTAATTCATACAATTCCTCTAAGCTTAAGACTAACCAATTCTCATTCAATTAATCCCAACTTTAGAAGTATTCGTATGAATTTTTAAACACAGCCTTAAGGCTCAATCAAAGTTAAATTCATTCTCATGCAACTTTAACCCAATTGATCTCGTCTAATTAGAGCTAATATCGCAAATCGTCTCTCGACCTCATCACGATTCTCAAATTCGATAATTAGGGGTGATCAAACCCTAATCACGTATTAAACCATTAAACAAGAATCACACAACAAGAAAATATACGAAAACAAATTCAAACTCATGGGATTTTCATAGAATAGCAAAAACGATGAACTACGCCATCCTTACACTTAATTGAAATTAGTTCATAATGAAAATAAACATAAAAACGAAATATGGAAGAGAATTCATGAAAAGAGAATAAAGAACTTAATTGCTGGAAATTTCAGGTGCAAAACTCCTTTCGTTTGGTTGTTCTTTCCTTCAATCTTGATTTCTCCCTTCTTCCGTTCTTCACAAGGATCCCCCAAAAGATGAAAATTTAACCCCAAGAAGAAAAAAAAGTAAAAAACTAAAAAACAAGAATGATGAATGTCCCCAAAAGCCTCTAAAAGTTCTCATCTATCTAGATCTGAAAAAAAACATCTCCCCTTGAATTCCGCATGAATCTGGACTCAAAAGTGGTGGAGAAACGCCTAACAAATCTTTCCAAATCAGCACCTCAGTCAAATACGGAAAGTTGTTAATTGCTGTTGTAGACGTTGCGTATGTACGCAAGATCTTCTGCGTACATACGCAAATTTACAGATTTATTTTTCTTCAAACTCGCTGGCCTTGGGTAAGTACTCAAGATTTCTTGCGTACATACGTATTTTCACAACCTTTTTTCCTTTGAATTTCTTGTATTGGGTTATTACTCAAAATAGTTTGCGTAAATACGCAGCTTCTGATTCCACTTTTCATGCCCTTTATGGTCTTTTTCCCTTCTTACCTACAAAATAATGATTTAGCTAAAACTTACGCATAATAAGGCTCGAAATGAAAAAAAAACGTGATAAGTCCTACAAAATAAATATAAAAATCAATTATAATTACGGACTTATCATCTTCATGTTTGGCTTAAAACATCAAGACCTTCATTTATTTGTTGTATTTTGGTCCTTAAAAAAATAAATTCTAAAAACATCTCCTCTATGATAAGCTGGCTTCCTTAATATAAAATCCAACTCTTTTTTATATTGATACAATTTCACTTGAAGCCTATGCAATGTATAACTAGGCATTGCTAAGTAGAATCATTACAGCTCGAATTTGTTTATATGCCTCTAACTTTTTATAATATAGTTCCTTTAATCTCGCATTTTTATGCTCCTTGGCGATGTTCTCTAGCTTCATCAAATACTTGTATTTTCTATCGACTCTTTGAAATCTTTTTGTATGTGTAAACCGTCTACTCTTCGTCATGGTAAAGGTAGCTGCCAATCAGTTTTATCACATGAAAAATCACAAGATAATAGATCAAAATTTAAATCATCACTGAAATCTTTATAGTTTAATTCATTTAAATAAACGAATAACTCTTTAGTTATTAAAATAATTATGATTGAAATTTTTAATAATTCTAAATATTCCATATTTTGAATTTTATAATTTTTTATTGATCTTTATGGCTCTGATACCAAATTTTTGCGGGGTTTTACTTGATTTAACATTATGAATTTAAGAAAAATTAATGAGTAATAATTAAAAATTTAAGATTTAGTTTTAGACAACTTAAACAAGGATGGTTGTGAGTTTTACTATTTTAAACATGTTTTAAAGAAATTCTTTAGGTAAAAATGTACTAAAATGATCAAAAATACTTTGGAAAGGGTTTAGTGAAATAAAGGTTAAAATTTGGGTTTTTAGGAAAACACGCCGGCCCACATGAACAATAAAATCGAGGTTTGAAAAGGTAATCTAGGGTATTTTAAAATGTTTTTCAAAAGATGGGTTATTTTAAAATTTTGAAAATTAAAAAAGGATAAAATAAAAATTGTTTCCAAATCTAAGTCATATATTGTTTAACATCATACCTAGAATGATTAATAATACAAAATTAGTTTGGCAAGAATATGTACGTGTTGGTAGATCATTTGATGCTACGCAAGCATGAGTAGAAAGGGACATCTAATTTTTTGACAAGTGTTTAATGTTTCAGTTGAGAATTATGCTTTTATTTATCATAAATCTAATAAAAACGTTAAACAATTAAAAAATATATATTTGAACAAAAATTAAAATTAATAAATTTGTTTTTGGAATAAGTATTTATAAATCAATAGATACTAACATGGTCGAATCTGCCTTGGCCACGTGTACGCCAACTCAGCTCACACGTCGTCTCCAACTCAGCGCAAACCGCTAATCTTGGGTTGCCACGTATCAAGCCTAATCCGATCATACTTCAGTTTCTGCGATGTCGGCCAAGATCGGCCAGAATCCATCATATCTCCTCAGCTTATCGATCTCCTCGGGGTCAAGAGATCGTTGATATTGATCCCATCCCATCCTCGGAGTCATTACCCTGACATCCGCCTTCAGCGACGGATGTACCCGACGCGCCCAAAGCGCGTGTCAAGGAGCACTCCTATAGCCAGCAACGGGGCTGGGCTAGCCAAACCCTAGTCCGGCCCGCCTGTCTCCAATTATTATAAACAGGGTAACGACACTGTTCATGGGGGAAGACATTTTTTTCCATTATTACGCCTGTTATTACCTTCCGGCTGTCTACTCGAATACTGACTTGAGCGTCAGAGGGTCTTCGCCGGAGACACTTCCGGCTAGCTTCACGTGTGTTCCATCCTTTCCTGCTCTCCTGATCGTACTTTGGATCAGACATGAACGTTCATACTCGGACCATACATTTGATCGGAGCGACGTGTCACGCGGACCAAATCCGACCACATCATTTTGGTGCTAGAGGAAGGGCTCTATTCAAGCAAGTAAGAAAATGGTGAACACGCGGAGGACTGGAACAGAGTCGGGGGCCCCACAATCCAATCCCCGAGACTCATAACGCTCCGTCCCAGACTGTTCTGCAGGTCACTGGGTCGATACCTACACCGCCTGTCGGGCAGAACCTTGTTGTTCTGACGACAGACCAGTTCAGTACGCTTTTACGCGAGATCAGGCGGGGGAACCCAGACCCCGCTCCAGCCGCCGATGCTGAAGACCCTCACTCATTGAGGGAGGAATTTCGCCCCCTGCGAGGTGTTCGGGCAACCGACGCAGAACAGGATGACACGCAGGTGCACGAGCGGATCCCCGCCACAAGGGAGTACCGAAGAGAAAGGTGCCCCCCACCTCCTCGTCTCGTTGAGGAAGTTGACGAGTCCTCCGTGGGGGCATCCTCGGGAAATCCTGCCCGGAGTCACAGAGAGCGCTCGGAGGAAATCTCCCACCAGGCCACAGAGATCCAGTGGAGGATCATCGAGGTCCGTTGCGGCGAGAGATCTGGTGACGACGTCGGGGAGCTTTCGCACTGGATGGAAGACCTCAACCGGAAGCTCGAGGAGGTATCTCACCGTTCCGGGCATGGATCGGCGCAGCAATACTTTGTGCCTGACAAAACTGACCCACTCTGCGCCGACCTTCAACGGGCCCGAGCACCTAGACGGGTCCGAATCCCGACCGACCTGCCCCAATACAATGGAGAAGCTGATCCTAAGGAGCACCTCATACAGTTCAGACACGCCATGCATGTCCACATGATCGATGATGATTTTGCCGTGAAATTGCTGGTCACGACTTTTCAGGACGTGGCCTCGCAATGGTACGTCCGCCAAGCCCCCGGTTCAGTCAGAAGCTTCGCCGATTTGGCGATGAAGTTCGTTAACCATTTCCAGATGAAGAGCTTAGCAAAGTTGCCTTCGTCCCACCTGCATAAGATCCGGCAAAGGGACAGTGAATCTTTGAGGGACTTCTTCAACTGGTTCAACACCGAGCTGCTCAAGGTCGAGAGCGTCCAGATGGACTTCCTCCTCAACGTGATTATGGGGGTAATACGAAATCAAGCGTGCTCGGCCCACTTGGCCAGGAAGCGCCCGGCCACCATGGAGAAAGTCATGTCCATCGCCCAACAGTACATGAATGTCGAAGACATGATGTTCAAAAGGAGGTCGGACGTCGGGGAAAGGAAGGATCGTCGACGCAAAAACGACCTTACCCCGTTGGTCATGTCGAGGAAAGAAATTTTCGCCACCATCAACGCCAGCGACCCGACGATCTTCCGGAGGCCGAGGAAGATCCAGGACAAAGACGGAGCTCCCCCGAAGGGAAACAAATATTGCGCGTTACACAAGCAAGTGGGCAATCACGACACAGAGGGCTGCTACGCCCTCAAAAAGAAGATACAACGCCTCATCGACATGGGCTGCCCAGAGATCAAGAAGTACGTGAAACATGGTCCCAAAGGTGAGAGAAGCCACTGACACAACTCCCCGTCCTTCGCGGATGACGAACATGGGTCACCGAAGGGGGATAGATCTCGCACCCCCGAAGAGACTACACACCTTCTGCTCGGGCCGATAAGCAACCTGCCGCACAAGACAATCTCCCGACCAGGGGGATGATCCACACCATTGCGGGAGGGCCGCCTAGAGGCGACACTAAGAGCAAGAGAAAACATGTAGAAAGGCGCCTCAACCAAGCCCAATACCGCATTGAGGAGCGCTATTACCATGAGAGGTTGCATGTCAACACCATCTCGGAGGCAGGATCGTCAACAGCGGAACTGCTTGAATTCTCCAATCAAGACCTCATGCACATCCCTAAGACAGAAGGTCTCGAGGATGCGCCGGATTACCCAATGGTTATCAATCTGGACGTGGCCAACTATTCCGTAGCCAAGACCCTAATCGACAGCGGGAGCTCGGCCAACATCCTTGTCGCCAGCACATTCGCGAAGATGGAGTTGGGAGGATAAACACTCTCTCCCGTGCAGACCCCCCTCGTTGGGTTTGGTGGATCCGAGGTGGTTCCTCTCGGAATGATCCAGCTCCCCACCTCGCTAGGGGAAACTCCGCGGAGGAAAACAATGATGATCCAGTTTTTGATTGTGGATGCCTCGTTCGCGTACAACATCATCCTGGGGCGATCTGCACTTAATGCATTTCGGGCAATCGTGTCCACTTATCATTTGAAAATGAAATTTCCAACCCCCGCTGGGGTCGGGCAGGTGACGTGCCGTATTCTGGATGCTTGGAAATGTTATACGGCATCCGTTGAAGGGAGGAAGATTCCGGCACCCCGACCCGAAAACGCCAACACCCTGCACATCAACATCCTCGAGTCCTCCGAGATCGACCAAACGAAGAGGAGGAGGCTCGAGGAGGAGAAGATCACGCCGGCGGAAGGGTTTAAGATAGTCGAACTCGTGGAGGGAGACCCGACCAAGACCACTCGGGTCGGAACAAGTCTTGACCGGCACCGAGAAGTAATGCTTATCGACTTTCTCCATTCTAACGTCAATGTCTTTGCTTGGAAGGCCTCGAACTTCTCGGGGATCGACCCCGAAGTGATTGTCCATCGCCTCAATGTGGACCCTTCGGTCAGGCCAGTGAGACAGAAGAAGATGATATTTTGTGAGGAACGTAATCGGATTATTGACGAGGAAGTCAATAAGCTGCTCGACGCCGGATACATTGTCGAATCTGCCTTGGCCACGTGTACGCCAACTCAACTCACACGTCGTCTCCAGCTCAGCGCAAACCGCTAATCTTGGGTTGCCACGCATCAAGCCTAATCCGATCAGACTTCAGTTTCTGCGATGTCGGCCAAGATCGGCCAGAATCCATCACATCTCCTCGGCTTATCGATCTCCTCGGGGTCAAGAGATCGTTGATATCGATCCTATCCCATCCTCGGATTCATTATCCTGACATCCGCCTTCAGCAACGGATGTACCCGATGCTCCCACAGCGCGTGTCAAGGAGCACTCCTATAGCCAGCAACGGGGCTGGGCCAGCCAAACCCTAGTCCGGCCCACCTGTCTCTAATTATTATAAATAGGGTAACGGCACTGTTCATGGGGGAAGACATTTTTTTCCATTATTACGCCTGTTACTACCTTCCGGCTGTCTACTCGAATACTGACTTGAGCGTCAGAGGGTCTTCGCCTGAGACACTTCCGGCTAGCTTCACGTGTGTTCCATCCTTGCAGAATAGGGCCCGACCAGCTTTCCTGCTCTCCTGATCGGACTTTGGATCAGACCTGAACGTTCATACTCGGACCATACATCTGATCGGAGCGACGTGTCACGCGGACCAAATCCGACCACATCAGATACCTTTATATTTATTAATATTTTATTTAATGTTTCACATGACGATTTTATTGACTTTTTTCTGTATGAATATAATTTTCTAAAAATTTTTGTATCAATATGTATTAACTGTTTTGCACACTTATTAAATAATAGACCCTCTCTTCCACTGGGTGCTTACATAATTTGAATTCGTATCCATGTGAACCTTCAATAGTTGAGGTAATACATAGTTTCATTAACCATGTGGCTGAAGTTGCAGCTTTTCGATAGTGTATATGCAGTGGAGTACACTTTTATACACCAATGCACTACTATAAATAGTATGGTCCATGCTGGCATGTTAATACATTAATTATGAGCGAGCTATGTGTTTACAATAATTTATCATTTGAGGACTGGTTATTTCATTATTACGTTTACTTGTATTTGTAAAAATACAGGGATTTTAGTGATTTTTATAGAAATGTGCTTTGTAATAAAGAATATAGTATTAGTCAACATTGTGGTTTAATTATACGGTAGTCTTTATGCAAAACAAAGAATCTAAACACTAGCAACTTTCCCACTTCTTGATTTAAACTAAGCAAAATTGTAAGCATAAAATCTACCAGGTACTCTATCATCATCAAAAATAACAACAACAACAACAACAACAACAACAACAATAATAATAATAAGAAGAAGAAGAAGAAAAGAGAAAAAATTGTAGATTTATTATAAATATTTTTTTCTCAACAGGTATTATTATTATTATTATTATTATTATTATTACATTTGGTAGTCATATTAGCACAATCTACCATCTAATTATTCAATTTATTTTTATTTTTCATTTTTTTCACCCTTTATTGTGATAGTCGGGGGGTGGGGGGGGAATAATTGATTTGGCCCATTTTGAGGGTCAATTGTATAGGCCAACTCAAGTCGTTTTGTGGATGTGGTTATGTGTTGTTTTTTTGGAAATGATCAATTGCACATCTCGCTTTAGAGACGGCAACATTATTCACAAATTAAATATGATCTATGTTTATGGGCCAACCTGGACTTTAGGGTAGTCAATTGGGCAGATTTTCATTCGAATCCAATTTAAGTTTAAATTGATGAGATTATGAATATTCATAATTTAGAAAAAGTGAATTTGATATAAAGAATCCGTTTGGATGGGCTTTTTCTTAGAGAAGAAGCACTTTTAAAAAAAAAAAAAACACTCACAGCAAAAAAAAAATGTGTTTGGATGGGCTTTTTAAAATAAGCAGAAGCTAGAAAAAGCCAAAACTGGATTTTTTGAGAAGCTACCCCAAAGTAACTTCAAATAAAAGCACTTTTAAAGAGCTTTTAATTATTGAATCCAAACGAAAACTTCTTGGTTTAAAAAAAAAACTCTACCATAAAAAGTACCATTACAGAAGTACTATTTTTTAAGTCCATCCAAATGGGCCCAAAATCAAATAGTTCAATTCATTAAAGTTTGGAATTTGAAATTTGATGTTATTTCCCATTTAAACTAGTAAATTTATACAAAATATTACTAAAGACTTATAAGGTGCAATATATGGAACATCTGACTTATAAAGCACTTACTATTGTTTATTCTTCAAAATTTTTAGGGCATTTTTTATTAATATATTTTCTTTTAAATATAAATAATCATATTTTGAATGTATACAAGAACAAGTACAGTGCATAATTCATGAAGCAGTATTATTTTATCGATAATCATTATATTTAGGGATAATTACTCCCACTACTTTTGAGTTTAGACGAAATTACAAATAACACCCTCTTGAATCGGAATTTACCAATAACCCCCCATGTTTTGTGGGCTTTTTGGTAAAATAGACAGAAGCATTGACATGTCTATTTTGACTCTTGCACTTTTAAATATTTTTTTATTTTAAAAAATAGAAAATAGGGGTATGGTTGAAATAACCAAAATACCCTTTGGTCATTAGTTTGGCAAGGAGCTTGGTTTGGTGCTCATTTCATCAGACAGAGAGAGAGAGAGTTACGAAAAAAAGCCTTGAGAGAAAACCCTAAAAACCTTTCAATTTTCTTCCATTTTGGTGGCTTCACCGGCAACTGAATGACGGTGACGAGTAGCTGAACGAGAAGAGGGCGGTCTAGGGGGACTTCGAGAAGAGGGTTTGCTACATTAAGGTGAGTCGATCAAACTCATGCAATATTTTGACATAGGTAGGGTTTTTGTGAAAAAAAATTTTCTTTTTTTTTTTTGAAAATGGCAGTTTGTTTGTGTGTTTTGTATGTGAGATTGTTGGTTTTCTAAAGTTTGTTTATAGATTTTTTGAACATTTAGGGATTTTCGTGCCCTAGTTTTGCAACATTTAGGGATTTTTTTGTTTTTTAAGTAGGGTTGTTGATGGCTTGTTGTGTTTGTGATGTAATTTTTCTTCTTGTCAAATATTTGAACAAAACTCCCAAATTTCAGACTTCACGTGGCCTCCTTAGGGTCTGTTTGTAATTTTTTTTTTTGTTCTTTGTAAAGTGTTGCACGTTTTGTTTGTAAATTGGTGCATTTTTTGTAACCAAGTTTGTTGCATTTTTGGTTTTACTTGTTTTTTTTTAATCTTTGGCCTAATTAGTGTTTTTTTTTCTTTGGTAGGTTAAGGATAAAGTTGTCTGCATTGTGGTTCATTTTGGTAAAAAATGTGAGGAATTACGTAATATTGATAGGGATGTGTATAATTATAAAGATTTCATTGAGGATGTTAAGAGTTTATTTAACTTAGGACAAGATAATATTATTAATGTGACTAGTAGTGTGTATGGGTCTAATGAAAGGATGCCAGTTTGTAATGATTTTGACATGTTGGTTATGTTTGATAGGAATAGTTTGTATGAAAAATTTGATGTGTATATTGAGAATGTAGGTGAAGATGAGGGAGGGGGCATTGATGAGGGAGGGGGGCATTGATGAGGGAGTGGGCAGTGAGGGTGAATGGGTTAGTTAGGGGGGCAGTGAGGGGGAATGGGTTAGTGAGGGGGGCAGTCGTGAGGGCAATCATGGGGAGGGTGAGAATGAGGAGGGCAGCCATAGGGAGGGCAGGAATAAAGGGGACAGTCATGATGAGAGTGGGAATGAGGGTTACCAAATAGTTGATAAAGAATTGCATGTTTTGTCTGACTATCACAGTGATGATCACTGTGAAAGTTTTAATGAGTCAAATGATGAATTACCAAATGATCCACTTAGGGGTTCAATGAGTGGTGAACCTATGTTGTATCATGAAGAGGGAGGTGTTAGGAAATTAGCACTAAGACTGGGGCAGTCTTTTAAAAATGTTAAAGAGGTTAGAGAGAAACTAGAAGAGTTTGTTGTTCAAGAGGGGTTTTCTTTGGTTAGGAAAAAAAATGAGAAGACTAGGGTAACTTGTGGGGGTGCGTATGCAGGATATCCTTGTGGGATGTGGGGGTTAATAAGGATTCCTTGTAGGCATGTTGTTATTGCAATTAATTATAGGAGATCCAAATTAGAAGATTTTGTGCACCCAACATTCTCCACAGAGAATTACAAGAAGGCATATAATAGGATGATATATCCTATTCTTGATCAAAGTTTTTGGCTTAAAGACTTGGATGTGCAGCCTACTAATTTAAATCCTCCACTGAGATAGAGGCTGCCAGGAAAACCTAAAAAGGCAAGAAGAAGGGAGGCTGGAAAACCTGCCCCTTCAAAGAGATTAGGCCCAGTTAGGTGTAAAAAATACAATGTCTTTGGTCATAATAGCCGGATTTGTGAGAAGGTAATGCATTACTTCACTATTTTTTTTTCGCCTATGTTGTTTATTTGCTTCATTGTCTTTGGTCATGCCTTAACTATTTATTGTTTTTTTTGTTTTCCTTTTGTAAGAAGGGTGATAGCGGACAACTTGCAGCATCAATGCATTCAATAAAGAGGCTTAGGCAGTCTGACCAATCAAGAAGGATGCAATCAACGGAGGTAAATTATGTTCTTTTTTTTTTGTAATGAATATGCCTTAAAATGTTTTGTCAAAATTATGCCTTAAAATGTTTATAATGTTTTTTGGCTTTATCTATTTGGCAGAGAGAGACAATGCCATCATCCCAAACAAGTGTCAAGACTGTCAAATGAGAAGTTCCCACCACTTCCAACAAATTGAGAAACAAACGCATTATACCAAGGCCTAAAGGAGGAATGGAAACAAGAAAAAGTGGAAAGAGAGCTTCCTGGGTAGCAAGAAATACGATTCTTGGACTGGATAAACGGCAAGAAGAGACTGCATACCAACCTATTTAGTGAATTCAAATTTAATTGGGAAGTTCCCATGCATGCTAAAATTTGGATGCAACGACTATTATGATAATATATGGAAAATATTACATTAAACACCCTAACATTGTAAATAATTACAATAAAATACCTCAGCCAACAACATTTTTTACCATAACACCCTCAAGGGTAACTCAGTCAATTCATATTTGTTCAAATAGCTTTCCCGCCTACCGAAAGGGTAATTTCGGTAGTTCATATTAGCATTTTGATGTTGACTATTAGTCAACTTAACAAAAGGTGTTAATTGTTAGACGGCCACAAAACATAGGGGGTTATTTGTAAATTCCGATACAAGGGGGTATTATTTGTAATTTCGCCTAAACTCAGGGGTGGTGGGGGTAATTATCCCTTATATTTATACCCACTTTTCATGTTTATTTGATTTTAGATTTTTTGATATTTTCTATTGTTAATCAATTGAACTTTTTGTTAGGCTTTTGGAACGTTATTGGATTCAAATTTGATGTTGACGAACTTGAGCACTTTTAGGATCTCGAGTTTGATTTGATTATCGGATTTTATTATGTAATTTGGGCTTCACATTCGATCAAAATTTGATTTGTTCACAAACATATTAGATGGTGGAAATTAGGGGTGTAATGCAAGCCGAAATGTGTCATTAGATTCATTAATTTCAATTCCGGTTCAATTCAAGCTTGACCTTTTCAAGGGTCGAGCTTAAGTCGAGCTTGTCATTGGAGGCAATCAAATATCAAATCAAACAATTATTTCAACAACTATAATTATACAAAATAGAAATAACAATAAAAATAAACTTGAAACAGTAATATTATTTGCAAACATAACAATATATATAGGTTGAAGTAAATGGATTTCATATATATAAGATATGATATTCATAATATTTTTTTTTCTCTTTTGTTTTTAATTATGTTCATATGTTTGCTTGTACTTTTCGATCAATATTTTCTAAACCCAAATTGCATACATCTCTATAGTTTGCCTCATGTGTAACCATTAGTTTAAAAGTATTTTTTGATTCTATGTGAAAAGATATATATGGCTAAGAGAGTTATTTCTTAAAATTGTTTTTCCTCTGTTTGTTGGGCTAACTTCTATCTTGAGATGTATGTTGCGTTAATAACTAGCACTCACAAGTGTACGTATCGCACAAGTAGTATAAAATTATCAATACAACATGGACTAATTCTAAGCAATTTTCTATTCTTCTTTACACAATTTGTGACTTCTTAATTTGAGCAATTAAAAGTAAAAAAGAGATAGTTGTGAAATTGAGAACAAGTAAAATAAGATATGAAAGTAATAAACTGTGGAAAAATACCAAAAGAAAATGACCTAGATCTTTAACTTCCCCGTGTATGTGTTTTAATCAATTTTCCTAATCCTCTATATCAAGTGACAAAGCATGCTCAATAATCCGAAATTCTATTTTTATCTAAACTACTCTCTCGATATAGCATAAACCTTATTAACTATATTAATCCGCTATATCTCTATAAGAGTTGAACCTAGATAATAGCATTAAGAATTAATTTCGAACGATTACCTAAGGTAAGTTGATACTCTTGTACTTCCTATGAATTATATTCCCAAAGGATTGATAAACTTAAGCTGCTTTGTTCAATTTTAAACCATGAAATCCTCTCTCGAGCTCAATCAAGGTTAACAAATGAATTCTAATGGTAGCCAATTACTAGAACGCATTAAGACCAAACCAGAACAATTGAGATGCAGAATACTTAATAAAGATTCACAGGGTTTCAATAACAATCTATACAAGGATCCATTAAAAATCTAGAAAAGGATCTAATTTGCCATACAAAAAGAATCCGTGGCAGAAATTACACAGAAATACGCATGAATAACAAGAAAGAGATTGAAGCAAGAAAAACTCAATTGTCGGTGCGAATCTACTTCTCCAGGACTCCTTTCGTGATTCAAATCTCCCAATTCTCTCTCTAGGTTTTCTTCCTTGGCCAGCTCCCTCCTTTTTAAGGCAAAAATCGCAAAAAGACACGAAATTTGCAATTCGCCAAATACACGATGCCGCCAAGGCGGGAATATGCACCGCCTAGGCAGCTAAGCCACTGGAAAATTGGTCCATAATGCTGCCTAGGCAGGAGATGGTAGCCGCCTAGGTGGCTAAGCCTCTGAAAAGTTGATTTGTACTTCTTCCATGCCGCCTAGGTAGGAATATGCTTTGCCTAGGCGGGGTTTTCCTCCATGTAATTTTGTGTTTTTGCTTTATTTCCTCCAACATCTTTTCTGTAAACAGGAAAGAGCATAAGTGAACTAAATTAAGTTTCCCTAACTAGAAACTAGCAATTTAACTTAAATTGGGCTGAAATTTACAAGATAAAGCTGTAAAATAACTCTATAAAATAGAGTTATCAACGTATCATCTTCGTAACCAAAGAAGAATATTTTGCCAACTAGTATACTTGAGACTATATATAGTTGTTTCTTATTATTGATAACGTGCATGACTTTGAGTATAATGTTTTCGTTTATTTAAACCTACTAAAAAAAAGTACATCATGTGTATATGTAAGGACCCGATCTTTCACTCATACGTTCTATTATATATGCTTAAATGTATGTGACTTACGTGACTTGCATGTTATATGCATCATTTACGAAACAATATTGTTTAGCAAAATGTGCTCGTTTTATTTACAACATGCATCGATATAGGATTATTTTCTCATTGATGGTTAACCATCCTTCCATGCATAAAAATTCAAGAAAAATATAGTATGTATATATATATACTTAAACACGTTTATATATATATAGATGTACACATATTAGATTAGGAATTTTCTCTATACTTCTTAAAAATGCCATTTCACCAAAATGTGTCACTTTCACAAAATAATCTTGAGAATAATTATTTAAATTTCTAACACATAAAACCATATATATGTATATATAGATATATATTTAGTTTTCATATATATATATTTTAGGAAAAGCCCTAAAGGATGCATAAATTGCATTTGTCTCCCCTAAAGACTATTTTCTTCCATACTTTCAATAAAATACCCAAAATATAGGAAATAACTCACAATTTCAGAAAATTAAAGGGGGGAGGACGTTTTTCAGCTTATATATGTGCCCAAATTCAATACTTGGTGGATATTAATCCTTAGGTCTCCATCTTACACCAATCACCATCCATGTACACTTGTATAGCCACTTGTATATACTTCTCTAGAATTGTACATACATATATGGTCAAGGATTACTTAGACTACCACTAAGCACTTATAGACCACCACTAAGCACCCTTAGACCTCATAGTTGGGTATTGAGTTGGAAAGAAGGTATCATTAGATTAAGACTTAATCCTATTTTAATCCTATTTCTTCCATTCCTTCTAACATTAGTATAAGTAACTAAATGTGCAAGAAAATATCAAACACCACATCCTCATTCACCTAAACAGCCGGCCAAACACACTCCCATATCTCTCTCTTTTTGGTTCATTTTACCCCACAAATTCACCCTTTCTCTTCCTTGCACCACTTTGTTTCAAAACCTACAAAGAAAAGAAGAAAACCCCTTTAGAAGAAGGTAGTGATTTCTCTTGATACATGAGCTAGTTTTCTTATTGTGTTAGCATATTATTCTCCTATTAGGACATGGGATGTAACCACAAGTTGGTTACTATCTTAGTCCGAAAGGATTTCACGATAATTTAGCTAAACGCATGTTGTATGCTCATGAACAATTGCGCTGGAAATTTGAACGTTTCTGTTGGATCTATGTTGCCAAAAATTAGATTTCATGCTTGTTTAGGGTTTATCTATGTGTTTAGGGTCTGATTTATGTTTTAGGATTAGAAAATTCAGTGTTGAAAGCTAAGAATTGTAATTGTTTTCAAAGCTGGAAATTCTGCTTTCAAACTGGAATTACTGTTCCCACAGCTGAAAATCTTGTTTCTCAAGGCTGGAATTTCGAATTTTATAAGCTGAAAATCTATTTTTGAAAAGCTGGAAATTCCAGGGTGTGATTTCAGTATGTTTTAAACTGAAATTCAGGTATTTTGCGAATTGAAAATCTTGATCGCAACCTGAAACGTGTAAGCTGGAAATTGTGTTCTATGCTGAAATTTTGTGCAACGTGCTGAAAATCAGTGTGTATTGTGCTGGGAATTGTACTGATTATACTGAAAATTGTGTGTATATGGGCCCAAAAACGTGATAGGGGTGGATGGGGCTGAGTTCAGCCGGGCGGCAACGGGCTTGCCGGTCTTAAACGTTCTCGCCATCCATCGTTGCCTAATCCCACCTTGCATGGACGGAGTGTTCCATGTACTGAAGTGGGTCGTAGGAAATCGGCATATGCCCGGGATATGACCACTGGAGTGTCTGGTTGGGTGGGAGTAATGGTTGGAATTGAATTACGGCACGGCGAGATAAGGTAGTCACCTGTCGAGGCGGAAACGGTAGAAAAATGTGCAATTTATGATTCTTATTATCTGAAATTTTGCATGTTTTATGTTGATACAAAAACGTGAAAATATGTATGTTCAAGTCACACACGCGCACCTTATGTGTTAAGTGAAATTACTACTCAACATGATTGTTGACGTTGTTAAATATCTAATGTTTTAGCCGGACATGAGAACGAGGTTATCAACAAGGAGGATAGCGAGAGGCGATTTGGAGCTTTTGGCTAGAAGAAGTCTTAGACGAGTTTTTGTAGTCGTATTATGTATTTAGGACTATTATCTTGTAATTGGTGTTTTGCTATGTTTAATAAATGACTTCCACAAAAATTTTCAGCTTACTATATTACAAGTATTTGTAGCATTTCTCCATGACTAGCCAAGGGTTTCGAGTCGTCACAGTATATCTAAGAGACACAACCTTTACTTATTAAGTAAAGACAGCTAGTACGAATTTAGATCAAACTCACAAACAAGTGGTACATCACTAGCCCTTATCCATATTTTTCTAAATAAATTTATTCAAATACGTCTACACATGTGGAGATAGTACCTTATTCATAATCAAAGCATTTAGAACAAGTTGAGGTCTTGGATGACATATTTATTCAGATGATCAACTATATCATGATCAAGCATAATATATTTGATACTAATTAGAGTTAGGATGTGGAGGTTCTTTATATTTTCCCCAATATGGTATCAAAATTCTTGAATTCTCAATTTTGCTTTGTTAATTTCCTACTGCATTTTAACTTTAGAAAATAGTATATGTGACCATTATCTAGATTACAAGTCCATTTGAAATCATCGCTTTGTAAATTTCAATCAAGTCCATTTGAATGAAATCATATCAAACGAAGATAAAATGTCCTCGCAAAGAGAGACAACCTTCACTTATAAAATCATGAGGAGTAAGAGGGTTTTTCGAATCCATAATATCCTTGCCAATATGCCATTGTTATTGCCTGATTTTGTTCAAGTCTGAATACAAAGCAGAGAGGAATATTGTAGGCGATGCATGTAGGTAACTTCAACAAACACTATTTATAAAGGGCTGAGGAAATCTAATTCATATAATTTATATCAATTAATTCATCTAGAATAAAAGCTCACTCTCAAACTTGATGTAAAGATGCTATAGATTGCAATATATATACTCATATTCGAATGGATAACCAGCACATGTAGTTTATTATGTTGACTATAAAAATTTTCAGTGAAGTTCGGCAATGTATAGTTAGTTTATAGCAGTATTATTACGCCAATTTATTTGAATTGTTTATATACTGTTCATATGATATATATATATATATATATATATATATTTATATATATAATTAACATTTCGTTTGATAAATTGATCCAATAAAATTCAATCTTTTGATCAAAAATAAAAAAAAAGAAAAAAAATACAACAAATTTGATTAAAAATTCTCATGGTTACAATTTGAAATTTGAAAATATTGATTTTTTTTTCTTTGACAGTGGAAACAAATACATAAAATTTGATTAAAATTTCTCGTGGTTGTGATGTTAAACCTTGAAAAGGATCACAATACTATTACATTATATTATTTTATTTTATATTTTTAATGATATATAATAATTTTAAAAATAAAAAGAAAAATATAATTATTTTTTATCACTTTATTAAATAAAACTTTTTGAGTTTGAACTTCTCAATTTATTTAAAAATTCAAGTTTAGTCGAATTGAACCAGTCAAACTCAAGTTTTCATCAAGTCGAGCTTGAGCTACCAAAAAACTAAGCTTGTCGGGTCCGAAATCAAAAACTTTGCACAAGCTTGGCTCTGCTCGTCTTATTTGCACTTCTACTTTAACATAATAGACATGTACTTCTCTGGTTAAGATGCGGAAAATGTATTATCAAACTTTCAAAACTAACAATATACGGTATACATCGTGTTTGTACATATTAAAAAGAAAATTGTCCATTCAAAAAAAAAAATAAACAAGATGCATACAAAGAAGGACATACATCGAGATTGTTAAGATGGGCAATACAATTTTGAAATTTTAGTAGACACATATAGTACTTAAGTATTATATATAGACATATATATAAATGTATAGGAGTTGAATAAAGATATGGGGCTGTTTTCAATTGCTTTAACTTTTGAGAAGTGCTTAAAAGCTAGAGCTTTTCTGGAAAGCACCTCTAGAACTGCTTTTGGTTTGGGTCCAATTTAGCTTCTTTTAAATTTAGCCCAAGTAGAATTCATGGTTAGCAAATCCTCCACTTATACTTTCCTTCTCTTTTTTTTTTTTTTTTTTAATTAGCTAGAAGTCTAAATGCGCTTAACCTTCAACTATTACGACCACTGTCATAGAGAAGCACAAGTAGGCAAGCACTATCAGTTTCTACTATTGGTATGTACAACCATACCCGTCCCTCTTGGACTACACTCTCCACATATAGACTGGAAGTAGCATATACCTTGTGCTATATACTATCAACTATTTTACTCCGTTTGAAAATACTATTTGTTCACATAAAATTTTTTGAGTACGCAAATATAAATTACAAGACAAGAAAAAATATATCACAAATATTTGAATTTAAGAAAAATGAATATAATTTAGTGGAAAATAATCTCTAATAAACTAATCCCCTAATTCTTTTTTCTGAATTTGACTGGACCCCCTAATAACGCGATTCGTAGGTTTTATAGCTTGATTACGAGTCAAACGTCAAAAATTTAAATGAACGTCATGAACACAGTGGAATTGACTTGAATTTTACTTGGGGGAAATGGCAATTTATCAGTTCAGCACCTTGATTGAAGATCAAATGCTTTATTTTGATGATTTACGCGAAGAATGCCTTGAATGTTGCCTTAATCACCGTGGATTTGACTTTGTAGAAATGCCAATATGAGGGCCTGATACCTTGATGGTGGATTGAACGCCTAGATTTGATGACTTTCGCAAACAACACTAGGAATTTCACCTTGATCTTCGCAAATCTTTTTGAGCTTGACTTGAGAGAACTTTGCGACTTCCTTCGATTTCTCTGACTGAGAAAGACTTCTTGATTTCTTTATTGAGCCCCGATTGACCCCCTTTTTTAGGCATATATGCAGGATTTTCGGATGACTACCAACTTCTTCGATATTTATTTCTTTAACATAAATTATATTTTAAAGAGAAAAATATTGTTGGTGTGTTATGATTTGATTGATTCACGTGCCCAAATCTACCACTTGTCATCATTTGATTTTATTTGGACTTTCAGAATACAGAACTTGATTTCATTGGCTTGAACACTCTACATTTGACACTTGACGGTGCCACATTTATCGGTAAAATAAATATTAAATTATCAATTAAAATTAATTATTTAATTTTGGAATTTAATTTGGGAAATTCCAAAACATAAATAGAAAATATAACTAATATTTAATATTTTAATTTACACTTGTCAATTTTTAATTGGACAAAAATTTAATCACCAACAAATACCCCCTACTTCAAGGCTCAGCAAAGAACGTGCCGAATATTGCGTGAATGAGGTGGGACTTGAAGTACTTCGTTCCCTTTTCCCTTTTCCCTTTTCCCTTTTGTTTTATATTTTTTTTCTTTTTTGATTTTTGAAGGAAAATTAAGTGCTATGAATTTATTTCGGACCTCAAGGAATAATTATGGACTTTTAAAGAATTAAACCCGCTGATATCCTTACTTGGGTCAATTCGGGCTTCAAACTTAAACTTCAAACTTAGCCCATGACTTAACATCACAATTACAAAGTTTATACTTCTTCTAATTTTTATGGCTCGCAAATTTCATCCAAATAACAGCCAAAATAAATTTTTTTAAAAAAAATAATTGCATGTTAGTGCCACATTGTTGAGAAGTATAATTCAAATGGAACTATATCACAGCTGCAGCATTTTCGAGTTTCACTCCCATGCAAAATAGTAATTTCATTCCCTATACCTATATGACTTTTGAGAGAACTTGGTTTCAAGTGGGGCTTTATCTTTATCACCAAAGAATCCATTATATCGCCCAATTTTCTTTTAATTACCAATGCCGTTAAGTTGAGGAATCCGGGGCCTGGTGCACGACTTGAAGTTTATCTTGTTTGCACTTCACTTTTGCTGGAGGTGGAGGCACCGCTGTGCGCAAGGGCGATTGGGGGGGAGGGGAGGGGGTTACCTTTGTTGTGGGGAAGGAAAACTTGAAAAAAAAATTTCCATGTATAATATATATAGATATATTTAGCCACGGGTACATAAAAAAAAAATCGATTGGCCACAGTTTAACTAAGGTCTGGACGTGGCTAAAACATATTGGTGATCACACACAGATTGGTGGCCACATAGTTAGCCACGGCCTAGCCGTGGCTAATAGCCACGGTCTGTGGCCACGGCTAGACCGTGGCTAATGGCCACGGCTAGACCGTGGCTAATAGCCACGGGTGGTGGTTAGCCACGGCCGGTCCGTGGCAACGGCTAGACTATGGCTAATAGCCACGGGTGGTGGTTAGCCACGGGCTAGTCGTGGTTACCACCTAGCCATAGATGGTTCGTGGCTATTAGCCACGGATGGTTTCTGGCTATTAGCCACGGTCAGGCTACGGCTAATCATACAAGTCCGTGGCTAATATTCGTGTCTATTAGCCGCGGCCCAGCCAACGTCTAGCCATGGTTTGACCGTAGCTAAATATTTTGCCACGGAAATTCTGTGGCCAAATACTAAAACCTGTGGCTAATTGGTAATGTGACACTGAAATGTTGTAAGTTATCAATAATATTGCACATCATTAAATTATATATATATATATATATATATAGAGTATAAGTTATGACAATTGATCAATTGTAGACTTTCAAAATAGATAATTAACTTGTATGTATATACAAGTGATCATAAACGTTGACGTGAACTGATCAGTAATATATATATATATACTTATATATTTATAGTATAATCCAATTGTGATATTATAATAAAATAGAAAAGTCTAAACAAATACTTATGAAACTTAAGTTGTGATTTAACTCAATAGAACATTATATTATCGTCAAAAAATTGAAATGATCATTGGTCATTCGAATTGATTTTCAGCACGCAATCGTATCATTCAATTATATATCAATTTAAAAGACTTATTTGAGTAATATTAGTAAATTATATGAGGGTTATTATTTGTTATATATAATTTAGTACTTAAGAAAACAAATTAACATGTTTGTGTTCAAAGAACATATTAAATCGAGTACAAATAACATAGTTTAATAGTAAAACAATTGAACATCCACGGATTTTTCCGTAGCTAAATTTAGCCATGGAATATTACCAGGGCTAATTTGTGGCTTTTTTGTTTAGTCCATAAAAAAAAGAAAAAAATATTTATTTAATAGGTAGCCATGGATTGACCACAGAAAAATCCGTGGCTAGAATTTCTGTAAAAAAAAATTTAATTAATTAAAATATGATACAAATTAGCCACGGATTTTTCCTTGGCCAATCAATGACTAATTTTGGGCGCCACATTGGCCACGAACTAGACACAGAAAATCCATCGCTAAATTTTTCCCATGCCGTTGCGTCCCACCGTGTCTAATCCATGGCTAATAACCACGGATTGTCCACAGATTTTTTGTGGCTAATTGGTCTTTTTCTTGTAGTGGTTGCCCATCTCCACTCAAATTCTTGGTGGATGTAAATTCTATAATCCGAAATCAATGAACATGAAATAGGCGAATAAAGACCAAGAGAGGTGGTGAATACAAGAGAGGATTCATTAAAGTCTTTTTCTCTTTTTATCACGTCCTTTTTGAATTTGAATTTAATTAAACTTCAAAGACCACACCCAACTTAAATTAACTTCAAATAATCACCTATAAAAGGACACGAATTGGGACTTCATGGCACACAACCAAGGTTGAGAATAGAGCATTGAGTTGGGGTTTTAACACACATATATTTCTAGGTTTGGGAGTTGCCAAGGTGGATTTGTATCCTTGATTTGTCATGCTCTATTTCCCCAAGTTTGCCTTTAATCTGTTTGATATAATTTCTCACACAACCCATGTAAGCACATGGGGTGACTTCATTATTTTTTAAAACATAAAGTTTTCTTCTTTTTGGTATAGAGGGCCAACAAACTAATCAAGACGATTAGCCTCCTCGTATTGCTAGACCAGAAGCTCATAGGGTTGTTACCTTTTCTTTTTTTAGTACATACATACATATATATATATATGTATATGTGTATATATATATATTAGTTTCAATTTTTTCCATATCTCGTTCTTCTTCTTCTTCTTCTTCTTTTTCTTTTGGTTCATTTTCCTGTTTTCTCTTTCTTTTCTTTTAAAGAACCAAAAGTGTTTGTGCATTTTTTTTTCTTTTGTTCCACATGTTATTCTTACACATCTATTCAAATTTTGATAGGTTCAAATGTGGACTTTTTCAAAGATAGTACGTCCTACTCCGGAGACAAGCACTTGATGATTCTCGATGATAAAATGAGCCCATGGAGAAGGGTAGTTTTTTGGCGGTCCATACCCCCACTATTGGTACACAAAAGATTGGCTGAAATTGACAAACCCATTGCATACAGAGGATTGGTCCTAGGAGATTTCTTTGAGCAAGATGTCCGAGGTGTGGACTTTGCAAGCAACTTATCATAAGCAAGCAGACGAGCCAAGCTTCTGACTAGCGTTAGGTTAGTGCATAGTAGAAGACAAAGTTAAGTAGGGAGATGCCATTCAATTTTCCGGTGACTTCCAGTACTTCAAAGGCTATTGGGAGTAGATGAAGGACATCCTTAGCCAGTGCAAACACAAGTTGGTGGCAACAGAGATAAACGACGTAGTGCATGCTTTCTTGTTTATGTATGACCACAATTAGGACATAGCAAGGCGTTAAATGAAGTGTGGTGACCACTTACCAATACCTAATTGGAGACACAAGTTGGGGGGCCTTTCTATGATGGGTATCTTCACGATGAGTTAGTTCCCAATTTGCAAAGTAGTGCGAACAACAATCAACTCTCTCAAGTTTCAACTATCGGCGATTGTGTGAGCTTTTGGTGGAAGAAGGATGTGACGTATTGCCAACCGCCACCATAAAGGAGAAGAAGTCAATCCATCTCAAGTCAACTCATGACCCCCTTAACGATTTTGGTGTTCATAAAGAGTGGGCTACTGTGGAGGAAGGATTGTTCTCCAAGCTTGGCATCAAGAGGAGTTCTTAAGAGGAGACATTAGTGGCGGCGCACCACACTTGTTAGTTTTGCGCGTTCGGACTTTCATTACTTGATTTCAACTCAATATGTTCGGTTCCTTCAAGATCACAAGCATAATAGTGAGGGGTTGAATAGCTAGACTTGTCACCCTCTGGGCGAGAGCCTCATCACGCTACAGTTCTAGTGCTTAGAAATGAAATTATGTACAAAATCAAGACACATAAGAAGGGAAATAGTCTTGTTTGAGATCCTCAAAGAAAGTAAAGAGACCATTCCTATTGTAGAAGAGATTATTCAGTGATGAGAAATACCCCTATCTACCACGAAATTGCAAGCACTTGTGTCATTGCTTGAAGGCTGGGAGATTGTGTCCTAGAGATTTGGCATTCTAGTAGGCTCAAAGACTCAATGGATGCATCATGCAGATCTATAGAACTTGGAATGCAATCGGCTTAGAGACTTGGTGACCGCTCAGAATTAAGAATGTAATAGGCTAAAAGGTTTGTTGACTGCATCTTGGAGATTTATAGAGTTGACCATGCAGTCGGCTTAGAAGCTTGTTGACTGTATCTAGAGATTGGTGGAATTGACATCACAGCTAGCCCAATGGCTTGTCAGTTGCGTCTTGAAGATGCTTGAATTTGATTGTGCAGTTGCCTCAGAAGCTTGCTGACCGCATTCAAAAACTTGTAAAACTTGGAAGAATACTTGTGTAGATGTTTAGTGAAGAATACTTGTGAAGATGTTTGGTGAAGAATACTTGTGGAGATGTTTGGTGAATCTTCTTCTTCACACTTGTGGAATTTGGAAGAGAGCTTTTCTGGTCGACTTTTTCTCCTACTTTCCCAGTGTCTCCTTTTATAGTATTTGCACCTTTTCTTTTGATGTAAAAATATACTGGATGTGCAGTAAAAAGTTTTTTTTTCTTTTTTACATTCTCATCCACATATTTTGCTTGCAACATCATTATGCTTTTGTGCGCTAATTTCCATACTTGAAAAAAAAAAAACATCAATGACAAAAAAATTAGTTTCCATCAAATTTGGCAAGAAAGACGTATGACATGGCACATACAACAAAAATTGAAAAACCATTTAATTTGCAGGTGTGAGAGTTTGAACTTGGGTTGAGCAAAATCAAATAACTTTACTACTATATATTCAACAACTATACCAATCTAAAAATCGTTATTTTATATGTACCAATAAGATATTAAGTTGGCAAGGTGAATTCGGCTAGTGATGAGGTCGGATATTTGGCTAAGCAGCTGAGTAGAGGTTCCATGCAAGGGATTATTAAGTTGGCCTGGGGGGTCTGAGTTTGAAAGGGTTATATTTGAGTCCATTGGGTTAATGGTGAAGTTTGGGATGCAATTGGGGTCTTGGCCCAATTGAAAGTTGGGTTGGGTGCTTGGAAGAGGGAAGATAACTAGTTGACTATCATGGGGGTGAATATTTTTAGTTAGGCTAGAAGTTAAGGGAATCTTGGGAATAGGGGTTGGGTTGGATAAGGTATGGGGGTCCACGATAGGCGAGGATTTGGGAGTCATAATCCCTAGTGATACGGGGAAGATCGCAAATTCTGGCTCCACGAAGAATCCAGTGCATGAGAAGTCCCGGGATTGGTAGATTTCTTTCCAAGCATGGGATCATCTTTTATGGAATCTGTTACCTTATTTGGTTTGTTGAGATTATGATACAAAGAGTGAATCATAGGATTCGAATTGACAAACCGTCATCTCAACAAAGGCTCATTGAAGTTCCTCATAATCACCCAGGGTTCCAAAGGTAGTTGTCTTAAGCTTTTAATTAGGTCCCAGGTTTCCTTCCATTTGTTTGCCGTAGGCTGCCCATAAATGCTAGTTAAGTGCCATTGTCCCTCTCTATATTGCGATTCAACCTATACATTAATATGGCTACTAGATTTTGAAGACAAATGGATAATGAAGGGGTTGCACCGAAATAAAGCCACCCCCCAAGCCATTCTCATGTATTTGATAGTCAACAACAATACAATTATTGAAACCCTCGTCTTTACCAAGTTTATCAATATCGTTCAAAAATAGATGTGTTTCAGAAATAAACATAATATTTAGGTACTTTTGTTGGACAATAGTCGTAAGTGTCGAACTATACGATGGTTCCCAAGCCGTTGTCAATGCTATACAATAAGTGAAATTTATTCATCGCATGGTTGGGGTATCTCCCCCACCACCATGCTATCAGAAATATCCATCGGCTTTGTTATTCGACTCCTCTTACTAAGTAGTGCTTCCTCATTCTCTGAATTATCATCTCTATGATGAATTCATAAATTCTATATAACTATACACTTAATTGAATGGATTTATCATAATTTCCCTTATATTTTAAATTATTTAAAAAGGTTTAATGTTTTTTTTCTTATTTTAGGACAAAGGAGTCTAGAAGGGAAAAAAGGCCGCAAAGAAGTGCGAGCTTGAGCAAGAAACTACGAATTTGACAACTTTCCACTCCTACTCTAATAAGGATTTTAGATCAAATTAGGGTTTTTAAGGGTCAATAAATAAGAGAAAAAGTGCAGTAGCCGAATATCAATGATCATACTTTGATATTCTCTCTTTTAATGTTTCTCTAGTTTTATCCAGTTTAGATTAAATTTATCTTCCAAGACTCCATCAAGCAACACAAGATTGAAGGCTAAGGAAGTGAAGATTCGGTGTTCAATTAGAGTTTTATCTTCTCTTTGTCTTTAAATCTTAGTTGTAGTGACAAATAAATTTTAATTTTCTTTGGGATTTTCTTAACATGAGTAGCTAAATATTTTGTTTTGTGATTATGACTGAACCCAATATGCAATTGTTATAAGTTTTGCCTTGTTCTTATAATCTATCTGTATTTATTTGGATTATTTGTTTGCAATTGTTAGGCCACAAAGTGTACATTAGGAATCCTATCTAAGCCTTGATGAAGGAAATTTAGGAACCGGATAATAAACTGAGCAACACATGTTCGATTTTATGCTTGTTAAAAATCGATTAGTTTGTGGGATATACACATACCTGCAAACCATGTATAACCCAATGAGTGAACTTAACGCGTTATTAATTAAGTGCTAGCTATAGACCTATAGGATAGCATTTTTTTTTTTGATAATTACTATAGAATAGCATTATTTGATAATTGTAACGACCCCGATATTCCTTTATATTTTATTAAACATAAATAGTAATTTTTTTACATAAAACATATACAAAATACAAGAGTTACAATTTTCACAAAATACAAAAGTAACTTTATTAAGTAAAATGCTTCAAAACACCCATGGTTTCCATTGCGTTCCTCAAATGCCTCCGCTCATTTCTGTCTAAAAAGTATTGGAAAAGAGGAGTCAACGCGACGATTGAGTAGAAATTTCACTTAATCACATAAGGTGAGCGTGTGTGATATGTGCACATAGTCACATAATATTTAGCATAATAACATGATAGCAAAAATGTAAAACTAGAACTAGAACTAACTTATGCAATTAAGGAAACTCCTACCTTTTTCCAAAAGTGATTTACAAAAGTAGGGAGAATATATAAAAGGCTACTAATGTGTGTATATATTTTTTTTAAGGGGAGAGATAGGTATGTATATATGTAGTTTTCAAAGATGTAAGAAGAAAGTGGGGTTTTGAAAGGAGTTTGTAGATATAAGAGTGTGTATATATGTGTAGAAAGGTTAATATGTCTATATATATGTTTAGAAAGAGGGGTAATTATATATATAGGTATATGGGAAGGTTTAACAATGATAAAGTGTGATACATATTTGGGAAATTCAAGATTTTGTGGGTGTGGAGGTTGTTGGCGGGATTTAGTGTGTGTTTTTGTGTGATGAAAACTACCTAGTATATATATATATGTGCATGTGGACATATGTGTGTATAGGTAGATATACATATCACCAAGTGTATATATGTGGACATGTGTGTGTATAGGTAGATATACATATCACCAAGTATATATATGTGGACATGTGTGTGTATAGGTAGATATAGATATTACCAAGTATATATATGTGGACATGTGTGTGGAGAGGTAGATATATAATTTACCACTAGTTTGTATATGAATATGTGTGTGTACATGTAAATATATAAATCACCACTAATAAATGTATGGATGTGTGTGTGTATATGTAGATATAGAATTTACCACTAATATATGTATTAGAGGAGATATTCTTGCAAAACAATTATAAAATATACTAAAAATCTAGACTTTATATTTATCATTTAATTAAAATCCAAAAATTAGGTTTATAAATAATTAAAATTCGAAAATTATACATTTAAAATCATAAAATATATTTTTGTATTTATAAGATTCGAAAATTGTATAATTTATTTATAAAATTCAAAAATAAAATAAATGCAAGCCTAAAATATGTATTTAAATAAATTTTCCAAAAAATAATAATCACCATTCAAAATTAAAACTATAAGGTCTAAGTTATAAAGTAATGTTAAAATAATAATTTTACTCTTAATAAAATTTGGAAATCATAATAAAATTTTCAGGAATTAATATTTTGTATTTTTCAAGTCACAAATCACATATATTCACACAATAATTATCACATATTGGAAATAAATCCTACGTAAAATATTAATAATAACAATAGGAGTTACCGGATCGTCACAATAATAGGTTTGGGAAAATTTCGACAAAAATCCCCAAATAAATTCGTTCTATAGGTTATCAGAATAATTTACATGATTATAAGAATTTTGGTAATTCGAGTTAAAAAAATGATATTGGGGGATGTTGTAATCCTAGACTTGAGTTAATTTGGTTAATTAATTTGCTATTAGTATTTGTCTTGCATATTTTGATTTTAATTTTTATTCATCTATTTTAATTTCTATCCCTTATAATTGTGTTTAGAACAAGTTTAGGATGTCTAATTTTAGTTCTTTGTTAGAAATAATTTACAAGTCTCTATGGGATTCGACACTTTATTCACTCTATATTCATGCAAATTTTTGCACTCTTGCACAAAAGGCAAAAAAATGACTAAAAAAAGAGGTGTTCTACATAAACGCAATTTTTGCTCACATATGCATAGCTGAACATATTTTTTGCAGAACACTCTTTGCATATTCGTGCAGTTTTTTGCGAACCTACACAGAATAAAAGAAATGAGACTTCTGCAGGCTAGCATTCAACCACCAGAGGTTGAGGTTGCTACTAGAGATGCTTAAGGGTGTACTCTAACCCTTCTCCTTATTGTCTAGTTTTTATTTGGTGATTTGCATGCTAAATTTTAATGTCTTGTGTCGTACTTTGAGGACAAAGTACCCTTCAAGTTTTGGGCGAGTCTATCTCATGCTTGTCTATATAAGGGCCTTATTCTATCGTTGTGTTTTAGAGTTGTTCATATTAGTATGTTAGAGATTATATTTTGATAATGCTTAGGTTTAATTTGAGTCAGGTCTTCTTGATTTACGTAGTTGTAGGTGATATTGCAATCAAAGAATTCCCTTATCATTGCGTACTTTGAGTCGATAATTAATGGATAGAATTATCTAGATGCCACTTATGTGAATATAGTTGAACTAGCAATAACTTCTAGAATCTGTCTGAATCCTTATCAGGGTAAAATCCTAGATAACATTGTGTTAGCAAGATGACTTAGGCCATCTTTGAACCATTTGAGCTTTCCAAGCTCACCAAATACATGCTTATCCTTAGTGTCCCCTTTTGAGCAAACATTGTGTTCTTCTCTAGTTCGTTCATCACGAAGTACTTACTTTTCTTTAACTACAATGTTGCTCTACAAAAATCCCACTCTTTATTTGTTTATGCACCTTGCTTGTATTGGATACTATAATTGTTGTGGTCGTACAAGGGGTGGAGAGATAAAGGCCACATGAGTAAGAATGAAACCCATTTGATGTGTTGTGTGGTGAAAGAGAGAAATACGACATGTGAGAATATCAATACATGTGGCCCTTGAAAAAAACCAAACAAAGGGAGCCAAAAAAAGGGAGCAAAAATAAAAAAGGGTATTCTGTTTAATGACATAAAAAAAAAAAAAAGAAAAAGAAAAATGAAACGTCACAAGGATATCAATGCACTTATTCCGTAACATCACGGGTGTTTGTAGCCATACCTCATTCGGCTCGAAGTGAGGATATCAATGCACTCATTCCGTAACGTCACGAGGTTGTAGCCATCACTCACTCGGATTGGGCCCGGTTCGAGGTGAGATATCAATGCAACGGAGTGGTACCCAGCATCCATATCGAGTGCATGCATGAAGAGGAGTACAGACGGAGTCAATCAATGCTCGTCGGAGTGAACAACCTCTGAATATACCCACAGGTAGATATGGCCGGAGTCATCAATGTGGCCGATTTGTAGCCAGAGTTCTTAGGGACTGCTCAATGCATCTCTGTCATAGATATGGCCCGAGTCATCAATGCGTGTGTCTGTAATCGAGTCCTGTAAAGTCCGTTTGGCGGGTAGCCATAGTCTTCGAATATATTTTCTCTTCGATTTAAAACTTTTCGACCCTTTTTCGATTTTGAGAGTGCTAAATTGTTAAGTCCTACATTGAGTTGTAGGCAAGTAGAACCTCAGGGGTAGTGTTTGCCTACTCCGATTCAGTCATTTTTCAGATAGAAGTCTTGGGCGCATTACACTTTTCACTTCGAATTGCATTACTTTTTCACTTCGAAACACAAGACTTCCACTTGTGTGCTCCTACGCACTGGCATGTCTGCACCCAAATACGAGAAAGCTCACTTCGAATTGGCTGTTTTCCAATCGAACTCAGCTGGCTCGAAACCCGAGCGACCACTTCGGCGCAGTCGGAGAAAATTTATGCAAACAGGATAATGATTGGGCCCATTTGGGGGTCAATTGTATAGGCCAACTGAAATCATTTTTCGGATGTGGGTATTCGTTGTTTCTCGGAAATGATCAATTACATGTCTCTCTTTAGAGACAACAATAACATAACAAATTACATATGATCTAAGTTAATGGACCAAGCTAGATCTTTACAGCAGTTAATTGGCCAGATTTTAATTCGAATTCAATTTAAATTTAGATTGATTTTATTATAAATATTCATTATTCAAAAATAGTGGATTTGATATAAAATTAGTTAGGTCAATTCATTAAAGTTTAGAATCTGAATTTAATATTATTTTCCATTTAGGCCAACAATCTTATACAAAATATTACTAAAGACTTGTAAAGTACAATAAATGTGACATCTGACTTATAAAGCACTTATTATTGTTTAATCTTGAAACGTTTTAGCGCATTTTTATTAATATATATTTTAAATATAAATAATCATTTAGAATGCATACAAGGTCA
The DNA here is from genome assembly GCA_026212405.1 of Petrea volubilis. NCBI lineage: Eukaryota > Viridiplantae > Streptophyta > Magnoliopsida > Lamiales > Verbenaceae > Petrea > Petrea volubilis. The sequence goes on along the minus strand of CM047871.1, from coordinate 10,759,895 downwards.
AATACAGTGCATAATACATAAACTAGTATTATTTTTTGGAAAATCATTATATTTATACTCAATTTTCATCTGTATTTGATTTTAGATTTTTACATATTTTCTATTGTTAATCGATTGAATTTTTTGTTAGGTTTTTGGATCTTTATTGGATTCAAATTTTGTGTTGAAGAACCTAAGACCATTAAGGATCTTGATTTTGATTTGATCATTCGATTTTATGATCGAATTTGGGCTCAAAATTTTCACAGTCGCTCAAAATTTGATTTGTTCACAAACATATTAAAAAGTGGAAATTAGGGGTGTAACTCAAGCCGAAGTCATGAGATTCATTGACACTTTCAATTCCAATTCAATTCAAGCTTAACCTTTTCTAGCTTGAGCTTAAGTCAAGCTTGGCACTGGAGGAAATCAAATATCACATAAAACAATTATTTCAGCAACCATAACTATACAACTACAGGAAACAACAATAATAATAAAGTTGAAACATTGATATCATTTGCAGTCATAACATATATAGTTCGAAGTAAATGGCTTTCATATATAAGATATGATATTCATGATATTCTTTTTCTCTTTTGTTTTATTATTTATGTTCATATGTTTGCTTGTACTGTTGGATTTGTTTTTTCTAAAGCCGAATTTCATACATCTCTACAGTTTGCCTCATGTTATAACCATCAGTTCAAAAGTATTTTTTGATTCTATGTGAAAACATATATATTGCTACAAGAGTTATTTCTTAAAATTGCTATCCTCTATTTTTCAGGTTGACTTCTATCTTGAGACATATCATCTTCATAACCAAACAAGAATATTTTGCTAACTAGTATAGTTGGGACTATATATAGTTGTTTCTTATGTTAGAATTTGGACTTCTATTAATTGACATTTTATTTTTACGGGCTAAATAAATACGGCTAATAGGACTTGACTTATAAGGCTTTATTGACCCACTATTGTTAAGGCTTTTAATTAGAAGACATGGTTTTGACAGCTGGTGTAGGCCCACCCTAGAAAGCCCGTGATGGGAGGACTCTCTAGGGTTCTATTTATATGCGGCTAGGTCCCCTTTCCACTCTACATCTTGATAATTCCTTTTCCCATTAAAGGCTGTCAAATTGGTTGTAGAGAAGGAGAGGAAGATCTAGTCGAGTAATATTCCACACGACTCAATGGCTGAATCAGGTAAAATAAATTTCTTGTGAATATGTATTATTTTGGTGTTCTAAAATTCATAGAGCATCGATCCTAGAATTAAAATTATTCTTACAATTGGTATCAGAGCCGGATGCTCATGGATTTAGAACCCTAATTCTTATCATACATATTTTATGGCTTTATTCGATCATCTCAAGTATTATAAATAGATTGAATTGTCGCACGATTCTAATTTCTAATTGCATATTATAACGTCTACAATTAAGATTTGATTTATCACGGCAAATCTCATGTTTTTTTGTTCGGCGGTGATATACATAAATTGAATCGGACAAATCTATTAAAATAACGAATTGCATTCGATCAGATAATACTTGTTCCGCGGATCTGCTATTTTATTCCCAAATACTTGTAGCCATGTGACCGGCCCAATTCCCGAATACTTGTTTGTCTGTTGTGGAAACAAAAGCAAACTTGATTTATTATTATTAAATGCGTATATATCTATTCATGTATGTAGAGATAATCCTATGATTGAGTACATACAGTTTCATTATTAAATACGCATATAGGTTGATTAGGTAATCTCATGATTGATTACTTAATTGCATAAATGAGATTCTGTGTGTACATGTGCTTGGTAAGTGCCTTTAATATATGTATATATATATATACATATATATATATATATATATGCATGTGTCTGTGATTCAATATATATGTATATCAAGATTTATGTGCTTAATGTGAAGGTTTCAATTGTTGAATTATGATGTATAATTTATTTTGGTTTAGTGCATGACACTTCCTAATTTTGTGTACATTAGTCTATAATTTGATTCACCTTTATCACTTGTAAATATAGTATGTAGCTTTTGTCACTTGCTGTGATATTAAGTCACTTAATTTGTTAGACCTTTTTGTTATCTCATAGTTAAGTACATTATATTTAGTGACAACTTGAATGCATGGAATTCTATTTGTGACCCTTGAAAGTACATATCGTTTTCGTACTTATTTTTGAGGGACTTTTGCATACATAGTGCTCGTATGCAAGTTAGGCAATTTATCTAAAACTCGGTCATGTGTTAATTTTATGAGTTTAGATACATAATTACACCAAAGTGTTTTATTTATTGAGACTTGTAAAATTTCACATGCATAGTTCGAGTTGATGAAATTATCATGCATTCTCACCTGCCCAAAGGGGGTAAGATATGTGTGATAATTTGACTTATGGGTGCAAAACATATTGTTAGGTTACAATGGTCTAGGAAATTCATCTCCCAAAGGAGGTAATTTTCGAAGGCCACGGTAATCCTATACCGTTCTTGCACGGAGGGACCTAGCATGCATGATTGCTCTGCCCAAAGGGGAGTTGTCATGACATGTAGGACTCTCGTAGGAATAAAGCTATTTTGCTTAAGCTTGTTCCGATTAATTGCCTATCGATGATAATTTGATGCATTCTTGTTGTTTTGGACAGTTGTTGTGAATTTGAATAGTGGTAGCGCGACTATTGAAGTGTTGAATGGTGGGAACTATAAGAAGTGGAAACGTGACATTGAATTTGCCCTGGGATTAGCTGATATAGACATGGCTCTTCGAGAGGATAAGCCTCCTCAACCTGTGGATAATGCTTCCGATGCTGAGAAAAGAGCTTACGCTCAATGGGTGAAATCAAACCGCCTTAGCTTGTTAGCCATGAAAAAGACAATAGGGGAACATTTGGCTAGTGCACTTCCTGATACTGACAATGCTAAGGAGTTTTTCGATGCAGTAGGACAAAGGTATCAAGTATTTGATAAGTTTGAGGCTGGAAACCTGATGAGTGACTTAGCGGGTATGAGGTATGATAACTCTGGTGGGGTTAGGGAGTACATCTTGAGAATGGTTCATATCCAATCCAAACTCAAAGACCTTGAAATTTCCCTCCCTGATAGCTATATTATTCACACTGCTCTAAATTCTTTACCCATTGAGTTTAGCTAGATCAAAACAGCCTATAATACCCAAAATGAGTCTTGGAGTATTCTCGACCTTATTTCTAAATGTGTTTCTGAGGAAGAGAAAATTAAGAGGGAAAGTGGACAATCAGCTTTTCTTGTTTCCAAGTATAACCCTAAACCTGGTAAGAGTCAGAGTACATCCAACTCTAAAAGGCCCCATCATCAAAATCAAAAGAAGGCTCAAAATTCCAACAGGCATGGTAATGGTCAGACCCATAATCTAGGGGTTAAGAAAAATGGATCTAAGAAAGTAATAAAATGTTACTTTTGTAAGAAACCAGGCCATAAGAGGTTTGAGTGTGCTGATTTCCAAACTTGGTTAGAGAAGAAGAAACAAGAAGGTAAATCCTTGGCCCTAGTTTGTTTTGAGTCAAATTTAGTAAATGTTCCTATTAATTCTTGGTGGCTTGACAGTGGGGCAAATGTCCATGTTGCAATTTCATTGCAGGGGTTCATGGACAAAAGGAAGCCAAGTAGAGAAGAGTCTAAAATTGGAGTTGCAATTGAAGCCTTGGCAGTAGTTGAATATATAGGAACAGTAGTTTTAAAATTAAGTTCTAGTTTCAAACTTGTTTTGAAGAATGTTTTTTATGTACCGACTTTTACTCGGAATTTAATTTCTATTTCTGCTTTGGATAGTTTGGGTTATGAAATTTCCTTTTGCAATAGAAACGTTAAATTGATTTTAGACTCCAAAGTTGTTGGTTTCGGTACTTTATCTAATGGTCTATATAAATTAAGCTTGGCTTCCGGTCAAATTTATTCCTCTTTTAATGTCGAAAATGCTACATCTAAAAGGCTCTTAATTGTTGATAATTCTTCAATGTTGTGGCATAGACGCCTTGGTCATATTTCTAGGGAAAGGGTCGAAAGGCTAGTAAAGCTAGGAATTCTTCCTTCTCTCGATTTTGGAGATATGGGAACTTGTGTTGACTGTATTAGGGGCAAACTAACCAAGACTAAGAAAAAGGGATCCACTCGTAGCTGTAACCTCTTAGAGATAATCCATACGGATATCTCTGGCCCTTATATACCCACATTATGTGGTAATAAATATTTTATCACATTTATTGATGACTTTTCTCGATATGGTTATATTTATTTAATTAAAGAAAAATCTGATTCTCTTGAAAAATTTAAGATTTTTAAAACTGAAGTTGAAAAACAATTGGGAAAAGTCATCAAGATTGTGAGGTCTGACCGAGGAGGTGAGTATTATGGCAAATATAGTGAGACTGGGCAACATGTGGGTCCATTTGCCAAATACTTACAAGAATCCGGAATTGTTGCCCAATATACCATGCCTGGTAGTCCTGAGCAAAATGGTGTGGCCGAAAGGCGAAATCGCACCCTAGTTGAGATGATGAGGAGCATGATGAGTCGATGTCAGTTACCTAACTATCTTTGGGGAGAGGCCATTAGAACTGCCATGTATATCCTTAATCGTGTTCCTACTAAATCTGTTCCTAAAACACCTTTTGAATTGTGGGTTGATAGAAAACCTAGCTTAAACCATTTTCGTGTTTGGGGATGTCCGGCTGAGGTTAGAGTTTATAACCCTTTTGAGAAAAAGACTGACCCAAGAACCACCCGTGGTTATTTCATTGGGTATCCAGATCATTCTAAAGGGTACAGATGCTTTTGTCCTTCACGTGGAACCAAGGTGGTTGAATCCCAAACGGCAAAGTTCTTAGAGGATGATGTGCCTGATAAGGTTGAGTGTCCTCTTCCGATTGTCGCTAATGATCAAACAGAGTCAATCCTACTTCCTTTACCCACGCATAATGATGATGCTTCCCATGGAGAAAGGGAAACACCTGTTCCTGATAATGGAAATGTTGCGGACACTCATCCATTTCAAACTCCCTGTCCTATTATCCCTCCTAGACGTTCCACTAGAGAAAGACGCCAGGCTATTCCCGATGACTATTATGTTTACCTTACCGAGAATGATTATGATATTAGTCATATGGTGGATCCTGTTACATACGCTGATGCTATATCTAGTCATCAATCAGACTTGTGGTTGGCTGCTATGAGAGATGAGATTAACTCGATGAAAGGGAATAATGTGTGGGAGTTAGTTGATTTGCCTTATGGTTGTAAAGCTATAGGTTGCAAATGGGTGTTTAAGACAAAAAAGGACTCCAAAGGAAAGATTGAGAGGTTTAAAGCAAGACTTGTGGCTAAGGGTTATACTCAGAGAGCTGGGATTGACTACAGTGACACTTTCTCTCCCGTTTCTTCTAAAGATTCTTTTAGGATTGTTATGAGTTTGGTAGCTCATTTTGATTTGGAACTTCATCAGATGGATGTTCGGACAGCCTTTTTAAATGGTGATTTGGATGAAGAAGTTTACATGACTCAGCCTGAGGGTTTTATGCAAGAGGGAAAGAAACACCTTGTGTGCAAACTTAAAAAGTCCATTTATGGCCTTAAACAGGCCTCTCGTCAGTGGTACTTGAAATTTGATGAGGTGGTGACTTCATTAGGTTTTCAAGAAAATAAGGTTGACCATTGCATATATCTTAAGACCAGTGGGAGTAAATTCATATATCTTGTGCTTTATGTTGATGATATCTTACTAGCCAGTAGTGATTTGGGTTTACTCCATGAGACCAAACAAGTGTTGTGTCATAATTTTGACATGAAAGATCTTGGTGATGCATCGTTTGTTCTTGGGATTGAGATTCGTAGGGATAGATCTCGTAAGTTATTAGGACTTTCTCAAGCGAATTACATTGATCGGGTTTTGGCCAGGTTTAATATGCAAAATAGTAGACCAGGGGATGTGCCTATTGCGAAAGGTGATAAACTTAGCCTTGCCCAATGCCCTAGAAATGAACTTGAGAAAGAATCCATGAAGAATATCCCATATTCTAGTGCTGTTGGTAGCTTGATGTATGCACAAGTTTGCACTAGGCCCGACATAGCTTTTGTTGTTGGAGTCCTAGGACGCTATCTTTCTAATCCAGGACAGGAACATTGGGTGGCTGTAAAGAAGGTCTTAAGATATCTTCGGAGGACTAGAGATCTCATGCTTGTATATAGAAAGGTTGATCATCTTGACGTTATTGGATACTCAGATTCTGATTTTGCTGGTTGTTCTGATGATCTTAAGTCAACTTCTGGTTATGTATTTATGATGGCCGGTGGGGCTATTTCGTGGAAAAGCGTCAAGCAAACGCTGACTACATCGTCAACCATGCAAGCTGAGTTTGTTGCTTGTTATGGAGCCGCTACACATGCTGTGTGGTTAAGGAATTTCATTTCAGGCCTTTCTATTGTTGATTCGATTTCTAGACCATTGAAGATTTATTGTGATAATGCTGCTGTTGTCTTCTTTTCAAAGAATAATAAATCCTCTAGTGGGTCCAAACATATGGAGCTAAAGTATCTTACTGTGAGAGACTTGGTCAAGAATGGTACCATTTTGATAGAGCATATTGACACTGACTCTATGTTGGCAGATCCATTGACCAAAGGCTTGAGACCTATTACTTTTAAAAGGCATGTTGAGCACATGGGTGTAATTGAGTCTTTTAATGCATTAGGATGAATAAGATATATTGCTTATGTTTTTTTTATTGTTGTTGTTTTGGGATCATGTGTTTAATCACAATTATGTTTTAAATGCGAGACTATTTTGACTCATTATGATATTATTTTGTGCACATGGTTTTGAGTTTATTCTCGCTTATATGTCTTAAGATTAGGTGTTGATCTTAAGAATTGGGTATGTCTCCTAAATGACACCATATTGTTGTATATAGAAATGAATGAGACATACATAGCTTTTGTGAAGTCATGAGTTTTCTTGGAATTTCATGTAGTTTTGAAATTCATATCTAATAAGAGAACCATGGATTTTCTTGGGGTTTCCTATTGCCTTTGAAACCCATAGCTTGCAAGAAAATCAGATTTTCTTGGGATTTCATATTGTTTAGAAATTCATATCTTACAAGAAAATAGAAGGACCAACAATGAAATAGCACTTTTGGGGTCATTTTGATTGCTATTTCTTGCTACACCACCATGTCTGAATCCATGTCGATGGAGTTGCTAGTGTTTGTGACCATGGAAGGTCTTTTATCAATTAAGGATACAATTACCGCCATGATCCGATGCTAGTAGTTTTCATTGGACCGGATTACAGAAGTCTTGTCCTCTTGCCGTATTGTCATTTTCAAAACTGTGGCCACAGTCAAAAAACTTGTAATTTAGCCCGAGAGTCATTTTCACAAAAAAGAAAAAAAAAAAACTTCAATTAATATTTGTCCATGTGGGAGAATGTTAGAATTTGGACTTCTATTAATTGACATTTTATTTTTACGGGCTAAATAAATACGGCTAATAGGACTTGACTTATAAGGCTTTATTGACCCACTATTGTTAAGGCTTTTAATTAGAAGACGTGGTTTTGACAGCTGGTGTAGGCCCACCCTAGAAAGCCCGTGATGGGAGGACTCTCTAGGGTTCTATTTATATGCGGCTAGGTCCCCTTTCCACTCTACGTCTTGATAATTCCTTTTCCCATTAAAGGCTGTCAAATTGGTTGTAGAGAAGGAGAGGAAGATCTAGCCGAGTAATATTCCACACGACTCAATGGCTGAATCAGGTAAAATAAATTTCTTGTGAATATGTATTATTTTGGTGTTCTAAAATTCATAGAGCATCGATCCTAGAATTAAAATTATTCTTACATCTTATTGTTGATTATGTGCATGCCTTTGAGTATAATGTTTTCATTTGTTTAAACCTAATCATAAAAAAAAAAAAAGAAGAAAAGAACATTGCGTGTATAATTAGGAGACCCAAGCTGTACTAATTAAGTAACGATAGCTAGTACAAATTTATGCCAAACCCACAAACAAGCCCTACATCACCTTATCCATCATTTATCTTCTACATCAACTTATTTAATAAATCTATACATGTCACTGTAGAGCTAGTAGCTTATTCATAATCAAAGCATTTAGAACAACTTGGAGTCATGAATGAAATATCTATTCAGATGATAAACCACATCATGATAAAGCATAATATTTTTCATACTGATAGAGTTAGGAGGTGGAGATTCTTTGATAAGTTGAAATCTTGTATAAATTTACATGTATTTTTTATGTGCACTTTCACCTAAAAATTACTAAATTAAAAAAAAATTTGTATTTGTTCAAGAATTTTAATAAAAAGAATCAATTCACAAATAATGTTAAAGTACGTCATGGAAAAGTTTGAGAAATTGTGATGAATTTGTCATGACGATTGTCTGGAATCTCAGGGCATGACACTAAATGCATGCTCGCCACATGCTTGCCAACATTTGAATCAAAAAAAAATAATAATAATTCGAGTCGAAGGACTAGGTCATGTTGGTTGAGTTTTGTTGAGTGGAGTTAATGGCAGTAAATGTCATTGTTTTTCAAATAAAAAAAGAAGTTAGAATTAGGAAAAATTTTAGCAGCAGGAAAGAAGACGAAGACAAAGAACAAAAAAAAAAGCAAAGCACGTGCAGCAACTCAAAATACGAAAATTTGGAATTTCGTTGGGGAAGTCTTACATTCCGGGGAGCAGTAAGCTGCAACAAGCAAAGTTGAGCTCCGTACTATTCTACATTTTCTTCTACATCTTAGTTCAATTAGTTATGAAATAAAAAGCAAGTTTAGGCTAGTAACCAGTCCGAGGCTTGAGTTTCAACCGTCTAAGAAGTTTTTTTCTTATTTTGACTTTGTATTCTAACTACGAGATGGTGATGGTAAACTCTTTTATATTTACTTTTTTATTACATAATTATGGAGTAGTCTTGTTGTCATTAGGGATCGATCTAACCGAATTTTATATATATTTTAAAGTTTCATTTTTATAAGTCGTTTTTTTCTTTATAAAATTATGTTTTATAGTTTTTAATGGTTTTTATATTTAAAATTGTTTAACAATTGTGGCGAGGTGTCAAAAAAAAGAACTTCCAATTTAATAAATATTTTTAAGTGTGAATTGATACTACGTGGAGTCATTTATGCCGGAGATTGGCTACCTAAAGAGGGGCCCCGGAAATTTATTATTACGCCAACTAGTGGTTTGTAAAACATATTACTAAATGAAAAATTAGTGTGGCATGTGTAGGTTTCCTAAAAATACAACCTATCTATAACGAATCCAAAGTATTTAATGCATTTCAAAATAAACTAAGTTAGATTAGTGCACCGAAAGGGGTACTTGAACTTAGGGAATTTTAAAATAGTCAAGGATTTTTCAAAAGGTTCAATTGAATAAGAGGGAATTCTGCCACTATATAAATAAATTTTTAATCAAACTGGTAATTTTCAATTCCCAAAAATAACATAGGTATAGGTGAAGTCGATGCCTAACACTCTTTAACTATTTCAAATTTCTTTTCAAATTTTATTATATTAAATTAACATTGAAATTATTTTCTTATATTGTTTAGCCAAGCACAACCCATCTTTTAATTGGTTTCCCAAAAAAAACATAAAAGTTTAATAAAGTTAGTTTTTAAATTTTATTAGTCCTCATGGGAACAATCCTTTTCTTATCACGTTATTACTTGAACGACCAGTGCACTTGCTGTAATCAATCCCAGTCACATCATTCTTTATATTTTCTCCAATGTGGTATTAAAATTATTGAATTCTCAACTCTGCTCTGCTAATTTGCTACAGCATTTTAGCTTAAGAAAATAGTATATGTGAATAAATAAAATGTCCAATTGAAATGAATCATATCGAACGAAATAAATAAAACATCCTCGTAAAGAAAGACAACATTCACTTATTTATTGAATAAAACACACATAGAAATTTATTTGAACTCACAAACAAGTGTTGTGGTGCATCCTCAACGCATATTCTTTATATAAAGTATTTCATGCATTTTAAAATAAACTTAGTTAGATTAGTTCACCGAAATGGGTAATTGAACTTACAGAGTTTTAAAATAGTCAAGGGTTTCTCAAAATGATCAATTGAATTAAAGGGAATTCTGCCACTTTATAAATAAATTTTTAATCAAACTAATAATTTTCAATTCCCTACAATTAAATAATATAGGTTAAGGTGAAGTTGATCCCAAACGCTCTTTTCCCATTAGAAATTTCTTTTCAAGTTTTATTACTTTAAATTGACTTTGAAATTATTTTCTTATAATAATTTGTGAAGCATAACCCATCTTTTAATCGATTTCCCAAAAAACATAAAAACTTAATAAAGTTAATTGTTTAATTTCTGATAGTCATCGTGGGAACAATACTTTTCTCACCACATTGTTACTTGAACAGTTAGTGCATTTCCTATAATCAATCCCAGGCACATCATTCTTTATATTTTCTACAATGCGGTATTAAATTTCTTGAATTGTGAACTTTGCTTTGCAAATTTCCTACGGCGTTTTAGCTTGAGAAAATAGTATATGCGAGCATTATTGAGATTACAAGTCCATTTGAAATCTTCCCTCTATAAATTGAAGCCCATCCCATTTGAAAGAAATCATATTGAATGAAATTAATAAAATATCCTCTCAAAGAAAGACAACATTCACTTATTTATTCAATAAAAAACTTATATAAATTTATTTGAACTCACAAACAAGTGTTGTGGTACATCCCTTGACTCTTATTCTTTATTCTTTATGCATTTGCTACAACAACTTATTCAAACCCGTCAGTCTTTCATATGGTAGTGAGTATCTTATATACTATTACAACATTTAGTAGAACATGACTGGATGATCATGATCTGCTATATATAATAGTCAAGTTAGCAAATTGGCCTGACAGGTGCCTTTTCGATACCAAATTGAGCAACTGTGGATGGTTTGCGAGAATTTAGTTCTTGTCCAATGGTGTTTAGGTTATTGGAATTCACAACATAAACTCGATCCTCATCTTGAGCCATCTCCCTTTTTCCAAATTGCCGAGCTTCACATTTATCCATAATTGCTGAAAAGCTTAGTAAAATCATGAGGAGTAAGAGGGTTTTTCCGATGACACAATATCCTTGCCAAGATGCCATTGTTATTGCCTTATTTGTGTAAGTGTGAATACAAAACAGAAGGGAATATTATTGGTGATGCATTTAGGTAACTTCAATAAGCAATATTTATAGAGGAAAAGGGTGAGGAAATGTAATTCATATAATGTATATCAATCAATTCGGCTAGAATAAAAGCCTACTCTCAGTATTGATGTATAGATGCCATAGACTGCTACCTATGTACTCATATTAATGAATAACCAATGCATGTGGTCTATCATGTTGACTATAAAATTTCTGCAATCTGGTCTGGCCATGAATAATTAATTTATAGAAATATTATTGCATAAGTTTATTTGAATCGTATATATACTATTAACATGATATGGTATGATATATATATATATATAAAATTAACATTTCGTATTTTTAGTTGATTTAGTAAGATCTACTCTTTATATATATATATATATATATATATATGAAATTTGATTAAAATTTCTCGTGGTTACGATGTTAAAACGATTCATAATACTATTACATTTTATTAGTTTATTTTATATGTTAATGATAAATAATAATTTTATAACATAAAAAGAAAAATATATTTATTTTTTTTTATCATTTTATTAAATAGAAAACTTTGAGTTTGAACTAATTAAATTTTTTGAAAATTCAAGTTTAGTCAAATTCAGTCGAGTCGAACCCAAGTTTTCAGCGAGTCAAGCTCGAGATCAAGCTACAAAAAACTAAGCTCATCAAACTCGAGCCTATTATGTATAATTCAAGCTCGAGCTCAAAAATTTTGCCCAAGCTTGGTTATGCTTGGCTCATTTGCACTTCAAATAGAAAATTACGAAAATTAATAATTTATATAATAACAAAACAAAAAAATCACATAATTACAAAAAAAGTAGTATTATTTAGTAACCACCTTTGGTCTATCAATATTTTTGTCTGTTATTTTTCTTTCTTTCTTTTTTATTTAATTTTGTCTCTTCTCTCTTCTATTTCAGGTTCTTTTTTACTTTCCCCCCTTTCTTTTTCTCTCCCTCTCTCTCCTCTCTCTCCTTTTTTATCTCCTATTACTCTTCAATATAATTTTTTTTTACTTTTTTTGTAATTGTTTTATGAAATTTTTATATTAAATTATTTTATTTTTACTTGACACTAATTTTATAAATCTATTAAAATAGTCAAAAACTATTTTGATAGTATAGATACAATGAAAATTTTAGTATGAAATTATTATTATTATTTTTTTATCATGCACACTTATTATGTGTGCCAATATTACTAGTTTGAGTTAATAGTCTTTCATAAATAGTGTATCATCACTTCGGAAAATAATATCATCAAAAATCAGCCTATATGTGTCCCATACATGGAAAAGCTAATTTCGTATCTTTAAAAAAGTCAATTTCATTAAAAAAGCCTAACGAAACTAGTTGATTTAATAAACTTTTTCATTAATTACTTTGCGTTGTCTATTTCGTAGATTTCGAATCAGTCAAGAGTACTTTCTTTGTAAAACTTATAAGTAGAGGCAATTAAATATTCAAAGTTTGATTAATAATCATATTATACGTATATATATATATATCATATAATAATTATAATAATTGCAACGACAAACATATGATCACAATCAATAATAAGATGTGAAATAGATCGTAAAATCGACAAAAATAATTTTATGGTGAAAAGTGTGTTTTGCCAATTACTGAAGGCAATATCAAACTGCAATTGTAATGATTGTAATCTATATTATTACTAGCCCTAACCCTGTGCCTAGTCACGGGATACTATTGTTTTAGAATACAGTAAATAATATATAATTTTATAGTAATAGAAAAAATGGTAAATTTGAAATATATAAGTTTGTAAACAAAACTAAATTAGAGTTAGGTGGACAATTGTTAATGCAAAATATTTTGTAGTAAACTCAAAGTAAAAAATTTATACATGAACAAACTTATATGAATGTATACTTTAGTTGATATATGATACCAACTATAATCCCTAATATATAATAATAGTTTTCACTATATTTTAAGGATTTCTCACTTAAAATTTAGAAATTGAAAAAAAGTGTGCTGACTCCATGTTGTAAGGGTATAATCAAAAGTTTAAAGCGTACAACTTTATCAGAAATATTATTAAATATATGTTAAGTTAATATGTGATATTTTTCTTACAATTGGAATGACTACATATGTTATTGATATTTTTCTATTTTATTTATCAGAAATATTATTAAATATATGTTAAGTTAATATGTGATATTTTTCTTACAATTGGAATAACAAATTGTAATATAATATGTGACAAGGCACATTTCTTGATGGTCGAGTTAACTACTATGACTACAAAAAAAGTTATCTTTTGGATATTTCTATTTATGTCTACAGGAAGGTCTTAAATATCAAGGGGTATTTGTAATTTTTAAAATAGAAGGGACTAATTTATGATTATACTATATATGAAGGGGTGTGGATTTTTTTTCCAATTTAAAATAGAATCCATCCAATTCTTCTATATATCTCTTTATTATGTGGATGTGACATAGATAAATTAGATTTTCCTTATTTTTTTCATGTTGACATATTTTCAAATTTATTGTTTTGAATTCTGTATTATATATATGACAATCTAGAAGAATTGTAATACCTTTTTTTTCTTTTTAAATTCCTTAAGGAGATTGATATTAGCACTCCACAAATTGTTATTGAGGTTCCATTTTTTCCTTTTATCAAGAAATTGACAAGAATGCTCATTTATTTTTCAAACATCAAGCTACTTTTTGTAATATTCATTCTAAAAATTTTTTTTTTCATAATTTGTTAGTCATCCATCCAAACCAAATTCAAAAAAATATACTTGTATTTTTGGTATTGCAATACAGGAGTAAAGAAATATAAAAAACAATGTAAAATCTTGGTATCAATAAAATGCTAACTTCTTTTTCTCAATCAAACAAATGAAAGGCATAACTTGTTTTTTCATAAATAAACTCAAATTTAATATATTTTTTATTATTATTTTTCATGAAGCACAACCTTAATCTTAAATATATGTGTATATATATATAAGTTAACTAAATGGTGAAAAGCAACTAGGGCGGCATATTTCTTCAATCAAACAAACGAAGTAATTTTCAATAAATAAAATGAGGAGCATTTTGATCAGTTATAGAAATTAAAAATATAATTTAAACTTCTATTTCAATTTTAGGAGTTCCAATAACATTTCATTGTCATTAATCATGCCTTATTATTATTATTCTTTTCTTTATATGCATATGTAATTTTCCCATCACGAAGGCACAATTGGGGCCAAGACTGGAGCAATCGACGAAAACAAATCCCAACTTAAGGTAGACAAATGGGCAAATGCTGCCATCTCATCTGGAGGAAAGGCCTCCTCACTTACTGATTTTTTGTTCCGTCCCCACCATATGGCCAAGACATAGATTAAGAATTGGTTTGCCTTCTCCACAATCGATTTCGCCAAAGTAGAGAAAAATCCAATACATGGGACAACCCATCCAAGCAGACCCCACCCTCTAGGGAATACACGAAGTCGCCCAAATCTTCCGGGCATATGGATGCTAAATCATGTGCATGGACAACATCCTCATCCTCAACCTCACAAAACGAGCAACATCCATCATCCATAATATGTTGCCAGCACAAAGCTGTGACGGCGGGCGGGGCCCTTCTAGCCACTCGTCATGCAAACAGTGAGACATGGGGGGGTGGGGGGGGGACGGTAATATTCTACAAACAACTCCATTTGATAAGAACCACAACCATCGATATCAAGGGTTCACTGAGATGCCGCAATTCAAATCCAAGATGATAAGAACTCCTTACGTTGAACTTGCCATTATGGAAAAATGCCAAATAATCAGATCAATATTCCAAGGTTCAAGATCAAAGTCGCATCATTTGGACAAAATAGCCCTAACAATTCCTTAAAATTCCAAACCCTTGCTATCAATAAGTGAGCTCATATTCAGGTATATATCGAATAATTGGAAAGGAGAAAGTGGTTGCGTGGGAAACTGATGAGGGACCCACCAATCTCGCCAAACTCGAACCTCAACCCCATTGCCAGTACACCACTTCATACCCATGCATATAATGTCTTGGGCCAGAAGGATGCTCCCCCAATTAAATGACCGCTACCCCCGAGTTTAGCCTAAAAAAAAGTGGAGTTAGGAAAATATCTAGCCTTCATAATTCAAGACAACAAAGAAGATTTATCCCTAATCAATTTCTAACCCCACTTTGCCAACATCGCCTGGTTAAACACCTCAAATCCCTGAACCCGAGCCCCCCTCCCTCCCGATTTTCTCTAACAAAGTTCCCTCTAACTTGCAATTGCACCCCCCCTCCCCCCTCGCCTCCTTCCACTTAACTGATAGAAGTTGATCACCAAACTCTCACCTCCAACACAAAGCCCTCAGGAAGCTAAAAACAACTCATCATATGTACTAGAATTGCTTGCAAAATGGACCGCACAAGCACTGCCTTTCGCGCTTGAGAGAGCATGAGTAATTTGTATCCGCTGCATAATCATATTTTTGATGGAAAAGAACACTAACTTTTTGGACCGACTTACTATTGATGGCATGCCAAGAAAAAAGCCATGCCTCAAGGCTACCGGAACACCAAGCTATCCTGCTAAGGGTGATTGAACTGCCATGTCTAGGTTTCGGCTAAACATGATCGAGGATTTTCAAAAATTCACTCTCTGTCCAAACCCTGAAGCATATTGATTCAGTATTGTATTAATTCAATCTATTTCTACAAACAGCTCCATTTGATAGGAACCACAACCATCGATATCGAGGGTTCACTGAGATGCCGCAATTCAAATCCAAGATGATAAGCACTCCTTACGTTGAACTTGCCATTATGGGAAAAATGCCAAATAATCCGATCAATATTCCCAAGTTCAAGATCAAAGTCGCATCAATTGGACAAAACAACCCTAAAAATTCCTTAAAATTCCAACCCCTTGCTATCAATAAGTGAGCTCATATTTAGGTGTATATTGAATAATTGGAAAGGAGAAAGGGGTTGCATGGGAAACTGATGAGGGACCCACCAATCTTGCTAAACTCGAACCTCAACCCCATTGCCAATACACCACTTCGTACCCATGCATATAATGTCTTGGGCCAGAAGGATGCTCCCCCAATTAAATGACTGCTGCCCCCCTAGTTTAGCCTCAAAAAAGTGGAGTTAGGGAAATATCTAGCCTTCATAATTCAAGACAACAAAGAAGATTTATCCCTAATCAATTTCTAACCCCACTTTGCCAACATCGCCTGGTTAAACACCTCAAATCCCTGAACCCGAGTCCCCCTCCCTCCCGATTTTCTCTTACAAAGTTCCCTCTAACTTGCAATTGCACCCCCCCCCCCCCCCGCCTCCTTCCACTTAACTGATAGAAGTTGATCACCAAACTCTCACCTCCAACACAAAGCCCTCAGGAAGCTAAAAACAACTCATCATATGTACTAGAATTGCTTGCAAAATGGACCGTACAAGCACTGCCTTTCGCGCTTGAGAGAGCATGAGTAATTTGTAATCCGCTGCATTATCCTATTTTTGATGGAAAGGAACACTGTCTTTTTGGACCGACTTACTATTGATGGCATGCCAAGAAAAAAGCCATGCCTCAAGGCTACCGGAACACCAAGCTATCCTGCTAAGGGTGATTGAACTGCCAGGTCTAGGTTTTGGCTAAACATGATCGAGGATTTTCGAAAATTCACTCTATGTCCAAACCCTGAAGCATATTGATTCAATATTGTATTAATTCGATCTATTGCCTTCAGAGTGGCCTTCTCACAAATGAGCGTAGCATCCATCAAGAGCAAGTGTGACACCCAAGGCACACTATGGGCTAACACAATGCCGTTGATGCCATCGCTTTGTTCCTCATTCTGTAGCAAACAACTTAACAACTCTGCACAAAAAAGAAAGAGATAAGGGGAAAGGGGATTGCTTTGATAGATAACCCTAACCAGATAGCTAAATTGAGCTCTCTCCAGTTGTAATAAGCCTACCAAGTTGAGCTTTCTCTATCATAAAGGAATGTGAAACTATTGACACGCAAGTTGTAATAAGCCTAACAATATTACCATGGAATCCTAACGCCCTAAATACTCGATTCAAGAACATATAGGATTCTCTATTCCAGAATAGTATTTCATCTCATATTTCATAATTCACACTCATACCATGTGTTTAAAATTACCTCCTTAATTATACACTTAGCATGCGATCTTTGCATCTGGCGTATATCTAAGCATTGGAATAGGAGATGAAATATGGTTTGGAATAGAGGATTTCATGTGGTTCGAGAAAGGCCACTCAACATGATCATAAGATGTACTCATATCAAACTTTAGTGCTAAGGGACCTTTTTTTACCTTTCCTTTTGTTTCAGAAAATGGTAAAGTTCGAAGGCTATAAGCACAATATCAATGAAAGGCGCTCGGGAACAAAGGTTGACCAAGTCTGGGAGATGATATTGTTTAGAAGCGGTTTAATCCTATTAGCCAGTGTTTTAGAAGCAATTTATAAATAATGTTGCAAAGATTAATTGGGTGGAATTGAGTGATATGAGTGGTGTTACGACACTTGGGAATTAGGCCTATTATAGTATAATTAATTTTAGGGATAAACACATGATGATTAAGAAATCAAGCACAAAACAGATACCATTCGTTTTGAAAATAGACCAATTTTTTTTGTAAAAAATAGAGGCCATACCATCAAGCCCTAGGGATTTCAATGGAGCCAATTGGGCCAAGGAATAGGAAATCTCATTGATTGAAAAGGGCTCCAAGAAGTGTTGATTCATACCCTCGTCCACCATCAGAGTCACCGTCTCAAGTACAATGTCAATACCCTTGTCCCATAATCTCTGGGTGCAGAAAAGATCCATAAAGCACCTAGAGATGACCCTCGTCCCCCACCTCCTCCACACTCACGCAGCAAGGTCTTAGAATGGAAATAGGTCATTATCATGATCCCCCTCCTTAAGCCAATGCGAATTCCCTTACTGTTTCCATTTAACCCCATTCCAGGACAATATATAACTCTCTAGTCTGCTCCTAATTCTACCTAGTCTCTACTCCCTAATCTCTACTCCCTATATAACTCTATAATTCCAGGACAATAAATAACTCCAATTGGCTTTCCACAAAAACAACGCCCTCCTTCAGTTCACACAACCTACTCTCTATTTCCTGATCTCTCGTTGCATACCACCGAATTCCCTATAGTTCCAATCAAGCAAACCCAACTAACAAGAATGAACATTCTCCTATACCCATTGTCGAGTTGACACTATTAGAAAATAGGGATTTAGCCATGGCTTTTCGCTAATCCGTGACCAAAAACAATGGCAACAGATTTGGCCACGAAAAATTTCCGTGGCTAATTTTGGCGTGGTTAAAGCTGGCTACGGATTTTAGCAACAGATTTCTGGCCACGGATTTTTTCAATTTTGGCCACGGATTTAACCATAGCCAACCTTTTTTATTTTTTAAAATTTTTTAAAGTTAGCTGCGGATTTATCCGTGGCAAAAAATAAATATTTTTTTTAAAAAAATTAAAAGCTAGAATCCGTGGCCAAAAATAATTTTTTAAAAAATAAATAAATATAGCCACGGATAAATCCAAGGCCAAAAATAAATTTTTTTCAAAAATAAATAATATAGCCACGGATAAATTCGTGGCTAAAAATAAATAATTTTAAAAAAAATTAAAATTAGTGATGGAAAAATCCGTCGTTGTCCTGATTAATTTTTTCATAATTAATTTGATTTTAATACATCCCAAAACCTGCAATTTTTTTTTTCAAAATACCAACAAACTATATATTAATGTAATACTAATTAATCCATATGACATTCTATCATATATATAATTAATAATTAATATTATTCTACTAGTTAAAATACAACAATTCATAGATACACAATTCATACAACAATTCATACAAAACAGTATCTAAAAGTTAAATGTAGGAACATCATCATCTCCATCATCCTCTTCATCATTATCATCATCTTTATCATTGTCGCCTTCATTTTTATCCCGGGCAACGGGAGTAGACGAAGTAGAGCCCTCTTACGCCGCGGAGCTAATCGAAGCATAAGTTTTTTGAGGTTGGCCGCCATTAGGGACACGGTCTTCTGAAGGCCGGAGATCTCTCGACTATGCTTTTCTTCCATCTCGGCCATCTTCTGACTGTGCTTTTCTTCTAAATCGCTCATTTTTGTGTGAGCTCCTCTGTCTTGGGGTCAACCTAGGTGTTCAAATCAGTCCATGAGTTGGAAGACACAACAATCATGGTAGAGGGTCCACTAGCAACCCCATACCACCGACCCTTTTTTGGACCGCCGACTGTCTGCTTCCAAATCTAAAACGTAAAAAGAAAACAATTAGAGCTTTATCTTGTACATATATATTTTTTAATAAAGTATATATAAATTTTTTAATAAGTATATATATCAAACAAATACTCTTTTTAATGTTACCTCCAACTTGTCGGGCTGCTGAATAGGTCCTCCCTGTGCATTCTCGGCGGTTCAGGAGCAAGCTTCGTCATAATTAGCTGTCAAGCTCTCCTGCAAAAACAAAAACATACATAATTGTTATAAAAGCATACTTAGCAATAATGTGTGAAGATAAATAAATATAGAAAACTATCAAAGTAGTCTTTGCTCGCTCATCCACATACTGCTCGGTTCCATCCTCGTCTCTCGAATAATGGAGAGCCTCAAATGTTTCATCAACAGAAGGCTGATGTCCATATTTTTTCGTTTGCAATAAAAATGAATTAAAAACTTTTTAAAATACAGAATTAAGGACAATAATGAGATAAAATCGTAAAAATCAACACTACTTCAATTAATTAAATAAAATACAAGGAAAAAGTAATTACTTACCAAATGATCTTACCACCCGAGATGAGATTTGGATCCTCCCTTATGGCCAGGGAATCCCTTTCTGTCACATGTAAGGACCCGTATTCTCACTCCCATTATGTATAGATATAAGTATATGTGTTTATTTTATATTTATAGGTATACGTTTTCATAATGTTAATACCTTGTATTGCATATTCGTTTTTTCGAAACATGTATAAGTTAGGATTATTTCTTGTCCTAGTTAAGCATCATATAAACTATATAATTCATAAAAATATATGTATACACACATAAATATATATATATATATATGTATGTTTGGTTTTGTGTAATAAGATTTAGAAGATGTTTGGAAAAACCGTAAAGAAAGCCTAAAATTGCATTTTCTACCCCTAAATGATATTTTCTTCCATAAATATGTAAAATAAGTAAATAACTTATAAATTTTCAGATTTTAACTAAGGGTGGACGTTTTTTTAAGGTATAAGAAACATAAAAATGTTTTATACTTGGTAGAAAATCATTCTCAAGTCTTCATCCTTCAAGTAATGATGATTATGTACAAGTGTGCATACACTTGTATAATTCTTTCTAGATATTGTTATACATGTATGGACTAAATTAGCCTAGACTAACACTTAACCTAATTAGACTAACACTTAACCTAATTAGGCTTGTTAGTTGGACACTTAGTTGGAAAGAAAGAAATGATGAAGATTAAGACACAATAGTATTTTAATGCTATTTGTTACATTACTAATTATAAGAAGGATTAGGCATTAAGCATAAGAAACCACAAAAATCACCACACACCCCCTAAAAAACGTGCACTCTGCCCCTTATAGTCTCTTGCCTTCATCTCTTGTTAATTTCATCACAAATTTCAGCACTTTCATCCTTACACTTCCATACATCCTTTAAACTACAAGAACCTCTACTACTAGAAGGTAGAAACCTTGCCTATGGCATGAGTTAGCTTAGGTTTTTATGAAAGTATTAGCTTCATATCTTCCCCATTAGACCTTAAGAGGTAACCACAAGTTGGTTTCCATCTTGGGTCTTAGGGAATGCAAGAAAATTTGGGTATATGCTTATAGTGACATTATGTGCATCTTGCCCTTGAATGTCTTGAAACCATGCTGAAATTTTGCTTGCAATAGGTCCAAATGATGCTTAAGTTATGTATTATGATGTTTGATACTTTTTATTACTTCAATCATGTGTTAGAAGCTGAAATTTCGTGTTTGTCAAGATGAAATTTTAGTTCAACACTTGCTGGAAACACTATTCACAGTGCTGAAAAATTTTGTTACAAGGCTGAAAACTCTTATTTTTGCACAACTGAAAAATCCGATTTTTTCAAACTCAAAACCTGTTTTATATGTTGTAATTCCAGTGTATAATAAGCTGGAAAAACAGTTTTTCAAATCTGTAAAGTTCGGCTTCGGGGCCTGGAAATTCCAGCAGCCGCGCAATTAAGCGTTTTGCGTCGCAGTCTGAAAATTCCAAGTCTCGTAAGCTGAAAACTCGAAATTTTATCAACCAAAACTTTATTTTACAATATTAGAAATATATTTGTGAAATCCCAGCAGGTTTTAGGCTAGAAATTCCATACTTGCAAACTGAAATTTTCTGCTCGTCGCAAATATTTGTGCGAATTTTCAGTTCATAAAGGTTGAAATATGTGTTCATTTATGTAAGATCAGTGTGAAAGCATACTGAAATTTTGTAAAACTATGTGTTATACATGAATTTTATGTGTACATGTTGGGCCCCAATGTGAATAGGGGTGGATGTGGTCGAGTTCGGCCGGGCGGCGTCGGGCTTGCCGGTCTTAAATTAGTTCTCGACCCTCCATCGTTGCCTAATCCCTCCTTGCATGGACGGAGTGTCTATGTACTGAAGTGGGTCGTAGGAAAAATCGGCATATGCCCGGGATATGACCACCGGAGTGATTGGTAGGGAATTGGAGTGTTTGGTTGGAAAAATCGGCACGAAGTGATAAGGTAGCCACCCGTCGAGGTGGAAGAAATCAAATGTGAAATTATGTGATTTATGTTCATAAATTTCTGTGATATGGTGCACAAACCTCACACGATCACCTTATGTTATATGCAAAGTTTCTACTCAACGTGTTGTTGACGTGTTTCATGTAATGTTTTAGCCAATCTTGAGACGAACGGAGTCGCTAGCGAAGGAGACATAGGAAGGCGGTTCGAAGCATTTGGCTAGTTATGCATGTTATAGGATTGAGGTTATTTTGTAGTCACGATCATGTAATAATAAACTTATGTGTACTTTTGGATTTTCGAATAAAAGTATGGGTTGGTTTTACTATTGTTTTGAAAAGTGGCATGTTTGTGCAAAAATTGTAAATCGGGTATTTTCATAATTAGCTAGAAGTTTCGGGTCGTCACAGGTGGTATCAGAGCACGGTTTTTGGGACGTTAGGAATTTTGATTATGAATTGTCTAATGTTTGAACTTGTTGTGTAGCAGATGGCCTATCCCGCAGAATCCTCTAACCGTAGGTCGCGCTATCCGTGTGGGGCTGCCCGAGTGTCCTCCGTCCGAGTGCGCCCGCCCCAAGTTGATGAACTTTTAGTAGAACTAAGGTTGCTGGAAGAAAACTATGAAAAGCTTCAAGAGGATCTTTACCACACCCGCCTTAGTTTGGAGGGAGCCCAAAATCACATCTACCAAACACATCAGCATTACCAAAGTGTGCTCGAGCTTTTGTATAGCATGAGTAGGAAACTTGTTGGAGTCATTGAAGAGAATTTAATTCCTAAGCCACCCCCGGAGTTAGTGGTTATAAACTCCGGAGAGGGTACTAGCCATGCTCCCTATGAGATTGAGTAAATTAAGTGTCTTGAGAGCACCGTAGTGGTTGTCTAGTGTAATCGGTGCTCATGTAAAGTTTGATAGGATATATGTTTTGCGTTTGCCGTGTATGTTTTTGCAATTGCCGTATGAGTAACTTCTATGTAGATAGGTTGTGTAAGTCTTATGTAAATAGAAATAAATGGGTTTTGTTTATATTACTAAACTGAATTTTTATGATTTAGATGTCGAATAGACGAACACGCGGTAATAACGGGAATCCGGAGGGTCAACTTACGGCTATCGTTGAGAGAATCACTACGATTCTTGAAAATCAGCATAATAATAATCACAATCACATAGAAACAACTAACGATGCCATTGCTAACTTTCTTAAGTTAGGACCCCCGAGTTTCAAAGGAGAACCGGACGACGTCAAAGCCACTAATTGGCTAGAAGCTATCGAGAAAATTTTTGAAGTTATAGACTGCGGAGAAGAACGGAAGGTCTCTCGACTATGCTTTTCTTCCATCTCGGCCATCTTCTGACTGTGCTTTTCTTCTAAATCGCTCATTTTTGTGTGAGCTCCTCTGTCTTGGGGTCAACCTAGGTGTTCAAATCAGTCCATGAGTTGGAAGACACAACAATCATGGTAGAGGGTCCACTAGCAACCCCATACCACCGACCCTTTTTTGGACCGCCGACTGTCTGCTTCCAAATCTAAAACGTAAAAAGAAAACAATTAGAGCTTTATCTTGTACATATATATTTTTTAATAAAGTATATATAAATTTTTTAATAAGTATATATATCAAACAAATACTCTTTTTAATGTTACCTCCAACTTGTCGGGCTGCTGAATAGGTCCTCCCTGTGCATTCTCGGCGGTTCAGGAGCAAGCTTCGTCATAATTAGCTCTCAAGCTCTCCTGCAAAAACAAAAACATACATAATTGTTATAAAAGCATACTTAGCAATAATGTGTGAAGATAAATAAATATAGAAAACTATCAAAGTAGTCTTTGCTCGCTCATCCACATACTGCTCGGTTCCATCCTCGTCTCTCGAATAATGGAGAGCCTCAAATGTTTCATCAACAGAAGGCTGATGTCCATATTTTTTCGTTTGCAATAAAAATGAATTAAAAACTTTTTAAAATACAGAATTAAGGACAATAATGAGATAAAATCGTAAAAATCAACACTACTTCAATTAATTAAATAAAATACAAGGAAAAAGTAATTACTTACCAAATGATCTTACCACCCGAGATGAGATTTGGATCCTCCCTTATGGCCAGGGAATCCCTTTCTATCACAAGTCGATGCTCGGTTTGTCCTATTTTGCTGGCTTATGCTCTGGAACTCTGGGGTGCCCTATATGACCCATAAAGCATCTCAAGATTCCTCACCTATCTAATTAGGCATGCGGTTATCCCTAGCCAGTCTATTTTTCAAGATCTCTGAATATTTATGCTCAAAATTCTTCCATATTCGATTCGAATGATCAGGCCACCAAAAGAATTTTTTCTAAAAAAAATCATGTATGATCAAGTTGTAGTAATAGTCAAATCCCAATTAAACTAAGAAAATACACATACCTTAAACTGGACAAACCACATGTCACGTGTTTCTATTAGGACCTTCTTCCATGTAGGCTATGGCCTCTTGAAACCATTCTCAATTATCCGACCAATCTCTTTGATACATTTCTTATCAAGTCAAACTTATTGGGAAAAAAATTATTCATTACAATACACATAAAATAGATAGAATAGATATCTATTTAGTGATAAGATAGCAAAGTTATATAAATCAATTCGCTTAATCTTTTCCTCATGGCATTATTAGAATCTGATGTCCACCGGTATCATTGTTTTGAGACATGTCGATGGATCGACCTTCATTCATCGGCATTGATAGGGCAGACCCTAAGGCAAAGGATGGAGAATCTGATCTCGAGCTACCTAAATTGATATTCAGATTAGTTTGTGGAGGCATATGCCGATTAGACCTTGAATCCGATACTTTCTCTTCGCCTTTTTTCAATCTCCCAGCCATCTGTTTTAGAATTCTCAACAAATAATCAAGAAAATTAATAAAATGTTAACAATGCACAACAATTGATCACACATCATTTATGAATAAATACAAAATAACAATTCACAAGCATCAACTATATAATAACAATTCACAATGATTCATAACAATAAATCGCAAACATCAACTACATCAACACTTAAAATATGAATCCTATGCATCATCTTCATTCTCATCAACTTCATCATCATCGTCATATTCAATTACATCATCTCCTTCGTCATCGTCGTCATCAAGTTCATCCTTAAATTCATCCTCCTCGTCATCGTCGTATTCATTTGCATCATCTCGTATCTCGTTATCTTCAAGTTCATTATGAAATGTATTATTGTCAAAAATCACTTCTTCTAATCGACCATTAGCATCTACCAAAAGACCCGTAGGTTTATCATCAAACACAAAATTTGAAACGGGTGAAGATTCTTGCAACAGATCATCAGTAACAATTTGTTGATTGGCCAGTCTACTTCGTGGTCTGATTTTAATTACAAAACGCCAATTTAATTTACCCCTCATTGAGCTCGGATACAGTACATAATATACCCGAGATGCATGTTGTGCAATAATAAACGGATCATCTTTTGGGTATCTACAATGTCATATTGCCGGTGTATCTTCATACCCCTCTTAGAAACAAAATCAAACCAATGACATTTGAACAAGACAACCTTCTTTTTAGGTACATCGGGATATTCTAACTGAATCAGTTCTTTAAGTATGCCATAGAAATTTGTGGACTTGTCGCCCCTAACACAAACACCAGCATTATAAGTGTTCATACGTTGTGTGTTCTCGTCTACATGAAAGACATATCTATTCACAATGTATCTTTGCCATGTCTTAACCTTATGATTTGGTCCCCAAGCCAAATTATGTAAATTTTGATTAGTGATATTATTTTTGGGATCATGAAGCTATATATATAATTACACTATCATAATATTTATAACAAATGTTTATACATATATTTTTTAATTAATGAAGTACATACATATTGTTCCAACCATTCTACAAAATTCTCCTCAACAGACTCCTCAACTTCTTAGTCGGTTAAATTTGGCCAATGGTACTAAACTCACAACCTATACATTCTACATATTGAAATAGATATTTTAGGAGTTAGAATTTAATAAATTTATTAACAAATTAATATTAGCCATTAAATACTTACTCGATGATAGGCATGACCTCTTCGTAATTTATAAGAACGTGTAATGCGGACTTTCTTGACTCATTATCACTCAAAAATTGCTTGTCGTATTTACCACTGGGCTTACCAGCTTGATTGCAGACAGACAATGTGCAGGGTATCTCCTCAGCATTTCCATCCTTATCATTACGCCTAACTCTTGTACTCTTCGATTGAATGTGGCTTTCAAAATAATACGATGTGAAGTATGATGATTCTTGATTTAAGTACACCTCACATATTGAGCCCTCTACCCTTGCTCGATTCTTTACCATACTTTTCAAGTCATATAGGAACCTATAATCATATTTTGTATGAAAAAGTTACTAATTCATTTGGGATCTCAAAAAAGAAAAATAATGGTAGCCAAATCTTTTTTCATTTGGGATCTCAAAAAAGAAAAATAATGGTAGCCAAATCTTTAAAAAAATATTTACCTCTCAAATGGATACATCCACCTATATTGAACTAGTCCACACATCGCCGATTCAAAACGCAAGTGTATTGGCAAGTGTTCCATGAAATCAAACAATGCTGGAGGACAAATACGTTCCAATTTGCACAAAATCGAAGGGATATTCCTATTTAAATGCGACAAACTTTCCTCGTGAAGTTCTGTGGAACACAAATCTCTGAAGAATTGACTTATTTTAGTTAGAGGGTTTCAAACATTTTGTGGGAGTGCGCTAAATGCTATTGGGAGTAAACATTGCATGAACACATGACAATCATGACTCTTCATACCGTACAACCTGAGTCTCGATTGATCAACACAAGCCCCCAAGTTCAATGCATAACCATCAGGCATCGTCAAAGCTTGAACAAGTGTGCATAAATTGCATTTTTGTTCGGTCGTCAAAGTATAAGTAGCTTTTGGTTTTAGCACCTTACCATTGGCCATCATTTGTAAATACAACTCAGGTTGCCTGTAATATTTAACTAAATCCAGTCTTGCCTTCTCATTATCCTTTGTCTTATCTTTAATATCCATGATAGTGTTGAGTATGTTGTCAAAAAAAAAATTTTGGATGTGCATTATATCCAAATTATGGCGGGCCACATTGTCTTCCCAATACGGCAACTCCCAAAAAATGCTTTGTTTGGTCCAATTATGATGTACGCCATATCCTTGTAATTTTGGATGCTTGACTGGCATATTAGTAACTTTTGGCATTTCACAAACTTCTTCCCATATCTGTTTGCTCGTCATTACTGACGGAGGGTTTGATCATTCACGGGGTCCTTTGAAAAATGCATCTTTGTTTTGTCTAAATGGGCGATTCGCAGGCAAAAACTGACGATCACAATCGAACCAGGAAATCTTCCCACTATTTTTCAGTCTGAATGCCTTTGTTTGTCGCATATATATAGGACAAGCCAATTGGCCCGATGTCATCCATTCCGACAACATCTCATATGCGGGAAAGTCATTGATTGTCCACATTAAGATAGCCTGTAAATGAAAATTCTACCTTTTGGAAATGTCATACGTTTCAACTCCTTCTAACCATAGAATTTTCAGCTCGTTAATTAGAGGCTGCAAGTACACATCAATCCTTTCTTTCGGGTTGCATGGCCCCAAAATCAAGTAGGTCAAAAACATGTACGGTGTAGTTATACACAATTCTGGCGGCAAGTTGCATGGAGTAACAATCACGAGCCAACACGAGTATTGCTTCAACAAAGTATGATTAAATGTATTAAATCCATCGGCACATAATCCAAGCCTAATGTTTCGTGGCTTAGCAGCAAATTCAAAATGCTTTTCATTGAAAAGTTTCCATGCTAGACCATTAGATGGATAACAAATAACATTAAGCTTTCCTCTGTGCTTATGATGCCACCTCATTTGATTAGCTGATTTTGAAAAAGCATACAACCTTTTCAATCTTGGAATAAGAGGCATGTAGTGCATCCTTCTGTAAGGAACACGATTTCTACTACCTCTCTTAGATGTTTTAAATTTTGGATGTCGACAAAACTTACATTTCTCTAAACATGAATATTCACTGTAATACAGCATACACCCCTCAATCCAACAATCAATCTTCACCGATGTTAAACCTAACTTCTTAACTATTTGTTTTGCTTCATAATAGTTGTTAGGAACATGATTATCCTACGGATTTGACAACTTCACATGTTCTGCCATTCGATCAAAACAACCTTTAGATAAATTGTAGTCATATTTTAATGACATCATTTGAAGAGTCATTGATAACTCCATCTAAGTGTCACAACCTGGCTACAATGGTCGATGCGCAACCTCCAATATGTCATAAAACTGTTGAACTTGCATATTAGAATATTGTTTATTGTTTCACTCAATCTCGGTATCAGGACTCACTTCGACATTCGAATCGGGACGATAATACATACCATGGTGAAATGAATTCACACCCCTAGCATCATATACCAAATTCTTATACTTATTCAGTCCACACAAAAAATTAGCCTGATTTGAAGAACTAGCACCACCAAGGTCCACGTTTTGAGTTTCTGGAGCTAACTCGCCATGTGAAGTCCAATACCAATTCTCAAGTTGAAACCCAAATTTCATCAAATCGCAACGCATATTACTAGTATCCTTATATTTCCTATTAGCACACTTTGAACACGGATACCCAATAAGGCCTTTATCAGCTATATACTGAGATTGTGTAGTTGTGAATTAAACAAACTAATTAAGACCATTCATAAATTGTTTGGTGTAATTTTTTCGATCAACAGTTAACCTATTATACATACAGCCTCGAATTTCTCATATATCCATATTCTATAAACATAAAACGAAGGTAAGTTAACATCACTACTAGACTTCATATCTAGATAGAACAAGTTTGTTATTAATATTTGTTCAACACGCTTCATTAATGGCACAGTCCATAAAGACTTAGAACAAAGCAAATTATTTCACACATTGTTCAACATGCTTCCTATCAAACATATTTCACTCAACTTTAACTCCACCTCAACAGCAAAATTTACCCCAACATAAATTGTCCATAACAATCCATAATCCAAACAAACTTGTTCATAACAATCCAAAATCCAAACAAACTTGGGCATAACAATTCATAATCCAAACAAATTTGTTCACAACAATCCATAATCCAAACATGTTCATAACAATTGCTAATCCAAACAAAGTAGTTCATATATAACAATTCATAATCTAACCTTGTTCAAAATAAAATTCACCTTAACAAAAATCATAACAATTCATACCTTTTTCAAACTTTACCTCCACAAATTATGAATATAATATCAACCTATAAATATTGCAAAATACACCAAAACAACAAAAAAATTAAAATTTCATATAAACGAATAAAATAAAAATAAAATACTAAAAATAATAAGAATGTGTGTGTGTGTATGTCTATGGAAGGGGTGGGGGGGGGCGAGATGGGGGGCTGTTGGAGGATGGGGGGCTGTTGGTGGGGGAGGGAGGGGCTGCAGGGGGTGGGGCTAGGGGGGCTGTTGGGGGGTGGGGCTAGAGGGGCTGGGAGGACTGGAGGGGAGGAGGAGGAGAGGTAGCGCGTGCCGGTTAGAGAGGGAGAGGAGGCAGCGCGCACGATGGTGGAGGGGGGATGGTGAGCGGGGAGGATGGGAGATGGCGAGACCTGGGAGGGAAAGGACAGCGGCGCGATGGGGAGGGGAGAGGGGTTATTAGGGATCAGGGTACCTTTTGGGGGTAGAGAAGAAACAAGATCTGAAAATGGCTAAGTGTGGCTTATAGCCACGGATTATTTGGATATAGCCATGGATTTTTCTGTGGCTAAACAAGACATTTAAAAAAAAATTGACCTAGCCACGGGAAAATCCGTGGGGAAGCAAGATAATTTTTAAAAAAATAAAATTTTAACCTAGCCACGGGAAAATCCGTGGGGAAGCAAGCCGTTTTTAATTTTTTTTTAATTCGTAGCCATGGATAAAACCGTGGCTAAGGTCCCTTTTGTTTTAAAAAAATAAATTATTTTCTAGCCACGTATTTTTCCATAGCCACGTATAAATCGATCGTTTTCGTTAATTAGGTAAGATAGAACCGTACGATTGGAGTAATACATCTTGAAAACTAATCAATTTGCTTGAAATACCAAATAAACTTTATTTTTTGATCATTTGTGACAAGTTAATTAACTTTAGCATACATTGTTCCCGAACTACGATGTCTTTCATATGTATCACTGAAAGGGGAAAAACGTATTGTCATTAAACAAACTGTAATATTATAGTCATAAGATCCGAAAATATAATAAGCATGATGAAAATAATATGCTTTTGAAATGATTCAAACCTTTTTAATTCCCAAACTGTCCAATCGAATGACACAAGCGAGCCATTTAAAATTTAAAAAAAAAATGACTTAGCCATGGAAAAAAATCTGTGGCTAAGCATGCCGATTTAATTTTTTTTTTGATTCTTAGCCATGGATAAAACCATGGCTTAACTCCCTTTTTTTTAAGAAAAAATACTTTATTTTCTAGCCACAAATTTTTTCGTAGCCAAGGGTCAAAATTATCAGTTGACTTTATCCGAAATCGATCGTTTTCGTTAATTAGGTAAGACAGAGTCGTACGATTGGAGTAATACATCTTGAAAAATAATCAATTTGCTTGAAATACCAAATAAACTCTATTTTTTGATAATTTGTGACAAGTTAATTAACTTTAGCAAACATTGTTCCCGAACTACGAAGTCTTTCATATATATCACTGAAAGGGGAAAAACGTATTATCATTAAACAAATTGTAATATTTAAGTTATAAAATCCAAAAATATAATAAGTATGATGAAAATAATATGTTTTTGAAATGGTTCAAACCATTTTAATTCCCAAAATGTCCAATCGAATGACACAAGCGAGCCATTTAAAATTTAAAAAAAATGACTTCGCCATGGAAAAAATCCGTGGCTAAGCATGCCGATTTTTTATTTTTTTTTGATTCTTAGCCATGGATAAAACCTTGGCTTAACTCCCTTTTTTTAAGAAAAAATAAATTATTTTGTAGCCGCAGATTATTTCGTGGCCAAGGGTCAAAATTATCAGTTGACTTTATTCGAAATCGATCGTTTTCGTTAATTAGGTAAGACAGAACCGTACGATTGGAGTAATACATCTTTAAAAATAATCAATTTGCTTGAAATACCAAATAAATTCTATTTTTTGATAATTTGTGACAAGTTAATTAACTTTAGCATACATTGTTCCCGAACTACGAAGTCTTTCATATATATTACTGAAAAGGGAAAAACGTATTGTCATTAAACAAACTGTAATATTTAAGTCATAAAATCCGAAAATATAATAAGCATGATGAAAATAATATGTTTTTGAAATGGCTCAAACCTTTTTAGGTCCCGAAATGTCCGATCGAGCAACATAAGCGAGCCATTTAAAATATTTTTTAAAAAATTGACTTAGCCATGGAAAAATCCGTGGCTAAGCATGCCGATTTAATTTCTTTTTTTTTTATTCTTAGCCATTGATAAAACCGTGGCTTAACTCCCTTTTTTTTAAAAAAAAAATTATTTTCTAGCCACAAATGTTTTCGTGGCCAGGAGTCAAAATTATCAGTTGACTTTATTCGAAATCGATCGTTTTCGTTAATTAGGTAAAGCAAAACAGTATAAATAATCAATTTTCTTGAAATACCAAATAAACTCTATTTTTTGATAATTTGTGACAAGTTAATTGACTTTAGCATAGATTGTTCTCAAACTACGAAGTCTTTCATATATATCACTGAAAGGGGAAAAATATATTTTCATTAAACAAACTGTAATATTTAAGTCCTAAGATTCGAAAATATAATACTCATGATGAAAATAGTATGATTTTGAAATGGCTCAAACCTTTTTAAGTTCCAAAATGTTGGATTGAGCGATATAAGGGAGCCATTTAAAATAGAAAAAATAAATAAATTCAAGACTTAGCCAGGGATAAATCCGTGGCTAATATATACATTTTTTTAAAAAAAATTGAATATTTTCTGGCCACGGTTTTATCCGTGGCCAAGATGGAAATTTTATTTTTTCAAATTTAGCCATGACAATTAAAAAAAAAAATAAATATTTCCTAGCCACGGTTTTATCCGTGGCCAAGAAGGGATTTTTTTTTCAAATTTAGCCACGGATAAAATTGTGGCTAATATATACGTTTTTTTTTTAAAAAAAAGGGTTTTAAATATACACTTGCCGCAGTTTTATCCGTGGCCAAGCAAGGAATTTTTTTTTTCAAATTTAGCCACGGATAAAACCGTGGCTAATATATACGTTTAAAAAAAAAAGAATGCAAAATACCCTAGCCATAGTTTTATTTGTGGCCGAGCAAGTAATTTTTTTTTTTCAAGTTTAGTCACGGATAAAACCATTGCTAATATACACGTTTTTAAAAAAAAGTTTAAAAATACGCTAGCCACGATTTTATCTGTGGCCAAGCAAGGAATTTTTTTTTTCAAGTTTAGCCACTGATTAAACTGTAGCTAACATATACATTTTTTTTAAAAAAATTTAAATATACCCTAGCCACGGTTTTATCCATGGCCATGCAAGGAAATTTTTTTTTTTCCAAATTTAACCATGGATAAAATCATGCCTAACATATACGATTTTTTTTAAAAAAAATTAAATATACCCTAGCCACAAGTTTATCCGTGGCCAAGCAAGGAATTTTTTTTTCCAAATTTAGCCACGGATAAAACCGTGGTTAATATATACTTTTTTAAAAAAAAATTAAATATACCCTAGCCACGGTTTTGTCCGTGGCCAAGCAAGGGAATTTTTTTTTTTTCAAATTTAGCCACGAATAAAACCGTGGCTAATATATACGTATTTTAAAAAAATATTTAAATATACGCTAGCCACAGTTTTATCCGTGGTCAAGATGGAATTTTTTTTTTCAAATTTAGCCACGGATAAAACCGTGGCTAATATATACATTTAAAATAAAAAAAAATTAAATATTTTCTAGCCACAGTTTTATCCGTGGCTAAAAATATTAATTTTTTTTTTTTTTAAAATTATATAGCCACGGACTTTTACACATTTAGCTACGGAAAAATTCGTGGCTAAGTGTTTTCATCATGTTTCAATATTCGTGGCTAGGTCCATAGCTGTTGGCAACTGATTTTGTCCGTGACTGAAAATTCATGGCTATTTCGTTGTTTTCTAGTAGTGTGACCCATTGAAAGCCCTCGACCAACTATTATCAATAATCCGACGACACTTCTTCGAGCGAACCCACATAGTTATACAACAATAGAAACAACAACAATAATAAACTTGAAACGTTAGTATGATTTGCACACATAACAACATATATAGTTTGAAGTACATGGCTTTCATATATAAGATATGCCAATCATGATATTTTTTTCCTTTTATTTTTTATTTATGTTCATATGTTCTCTTGTACTTTTGGATTGATTTCTTCTAAAGCCTAATTTCATACATCTCTACAGCTCGCCTCAGGTTGTAACCATCAGTTCAAAAGTATTTATCGACTTTATGTGAAAAGATATATATTTCTATGAGAGTTACTTCTTAAAATTGCTATCCCCAATTTTTTGGGTTGACTTCTATCTTGAGACGTATCATCTTCATAACCAAACAAGAATATGTTGCTAACTAGTATAGTTGGGACTATATACAATAGGTTCTTATTGTTGATTATCTGCATGCCTTTTGAGTATAATGTTTCGCTTGTTTAAACCTAATGAAACAAAAGAAAGAAAAAAAAGTGGTACATCATGTGTATAATCAGGAGGCCCCACCTTTACCAATTAAGTAAAGATAGCTAGTACAAATTTATATCAGACTCACAAACAAGTGGCATATTACTAGCCCTTATCCATCATTTATCTTTTATATTAACTTTTCTGATAAGTCTATACATGTCACTATTGAGCTAGTATGATATTCATAATCAAAGCATTTAGAACAACTCGGAGTCTTGGATGACATCTCTATTCAGATGATGAACTATATCATGGTAACGCATAATACTTTTTTGTTTTTAACTAATTAGAGTTAGGAGATGGAGGTTCTTTGATAAGTTGAAATCTTGCAAAAATTTACCTATATTTTTTATGTGCACTTTCACATAAAAACTATTTAGTTAATATTTGTATTTGTGCAATAATTTTAATAAAAAGATTAATTCATAAATAATGTTAAAGTCGAGAGTTAAATTTGAGAAATTTTATGAATTTGTCATGAAGATTTGTTACAATCTCAGGGCATGACACGAAATGCAGGCTCGCAGCATTGTTTCCAACATTTGAATTAAAAAAAAAATGGGAATTAAAGGGGTTGGTCATGTTAGTTGAGTTTTGTTGAGGGGGGTTAATGGCAGTAAATGCCATTGTTTTCCAAATAAAAAAAAAAGTTAGAATTATGAAAATTTTCAGCAGTGGGAAGAAGACAAAGACAAAGAAGAAAAGAAGTAAAGCACGTGCAACAACTAAAGATATGAAAATCTAGAATTTCGGCAACGAAATTTTAAATTCCAGGCAACAACAAGCAGATATTGCTCCGTACTTTTCTACATTTTTCATCTACTTCCTAGTTTAAATAGTTAGGAAATAAAAGGTGAGTTTAAGTCAATAACTAGTCGGAGGTTTGAGTTTCCAGCATTATAGAAATATTTTCTTCTTTTAACTTTGTATTCTATGGGATTGGGATGGTAAACTCTTTTATATTCACTTTTTTTTCATTATTTAACTATGGAGTAGTCTGGTTGTCGTTAGGGATTGATGTAACCAAGTTCTATATATGTTTTAAACTTTGAATTATATAAGTTGCTATTTTATTTATGAAATTATGTTTTACAATTTTTAATACTTTTTATATTTAAAATTATTTATTAATCGCGGTGAGGTGTCGAAGAAAGAACTTCCAATTTAATACATATTTTTAAGTGAGAATGGATTCTACTTGGAGATATTTATACCTGAAAGAAAAGTTGAGCCCCATTAGATTCAAGAGTTTTAATAGCACGTCGAAGAGAATATAAAGAAATTCCACCTCCACCTCCTAACTCTAATTAGTATCAAAACATTATGCTAGATCATGATATAGTTGATCATTTGAATAAATATGTCGTCCAAGCTCTTCTAAAATGCTTTGATTATGAGTAAGGTACTAGCTCTACAGTGATATTGTTTGCATAAATTTCTCCCGGCCGCGCCGAAGTGGCCGCTCAGGGTTCGAACCGGCCGAGTTCGATGGGAAAACAGCCGATTCGAAGTGAGCTTCTTTGTGTTCGGGTGCGGGCGTGCCAGTGTGCAGTAGCACACAAGTGGAAGTCTTATGGTTCAGAGTGAATATGAGGTGGTTCGAAATGGAATTAATGTGAATCGAAATGAAACAGTGATGCGCCTAAGACTTCTATCTGAAAAGCGATTGAATTGGAGTAGGCAAACACTACCCCTGAGGTTCTACTTGCCTACAATTGAATGTAGGACTTAATAATTTAGCATTCTCAAGAATCGAAAAGGGTCAAAAAGCTTAAATCGTAAAGGAAATACATTAGAAGACGATAGCTACTCGCCATGTGGACCTTACAGGACTCGACTACATACACACGCATTGATGACTTGGGCCATATCTATGACAGAGATGCATTGAGCAGTCCCTAAGAACTCTAGCTACAAATCGGACACATTGATGACTCCGGCCATATCTACCTGTGGTTGTTTTCAGAGGCTGTTCACTCCGACGAGCATTGATTGACTCCGTCTGCACTTCCCTTCATGCATGCGCTCGATATGAATGCTGGGTACCACTCCGCCGCATTGATGTCTCACCTCGAGCCGGGCCCAATCCGAGTGAGTGATGGCTACGACTTCGTGACGTTACGGAATGAGTGCATTGATATCCTCACTTCGAGCCGAATGAGGTATGGCTACAAACACCCCGTAGCGGTTTTCTACCTACTTGAACTAAAGCTATTCTTTGTTCATTTAAACTAAGGAATCAGAGAAGTGTGGACTTCTTGATTGAGAGAATTGTGTTTGATTGATTGACGTTGTGTGTGTCTCTTGTTGATGATCTCCCGGCTTCTTTTATATACTTCAGGCTGCAACTGCCTTCCTTTATTCTTGGAGCTGGAAAATGATTTATTCAAACATGGCCAAAAGATAAGTGGCCGGCCTTATTCCTAGGAGTGGCAGTTGCTGCCATCTTTATTCAAATTTCAAATTTCAGCATCACATGGCCTTTATTTTAGGCATGTGCAGATGCCTATTTTTAGCCATCCCTTAACAACCCCTAATTGTGAGGGATTTTAAATCTATTATTATATTTATTTTATTTTCCATTTTTGGCCGATTGGGCCATGGGCTTTGAATACGGGCTTATGGACGTGTCGAAGTGGTCTGGGCCTCACTAATTCATTTCGGCGTGGCGAAAAGGACCAAAATCAGCCCACTCCGACTTTATACAAAAAATTCAATTTTGGGCCCAAACAATGCCCCCCGCAAGTTGTGGTCAAGTGGTAAGACTTTGACCATAACTTGATTTAAACTTTATTCCCTTTGCGCCATTAAATTTGGCGGCTTTTTTATTCATGCTTTCCATAGACATTTGAATATTTTCCTCTTTTCCTGCTTACCTCGACTGACAGCTGTTACTGGCGCCATCATGATGGCGCCTTTTGAGAGTCCCAATACTAGCCATTTCCAGTGTTTTCTCACGTCTGAAACTCTAATTACTTTTCGACTCCCAATCTCCCAACCATTTAAAATTCTTACGTAATCTCCAGAAAAATTAGAAACCTCCTTCAGCCGTTACCTTTGATTCTTTACAGAACCTTCTCCTTTTTCCCAGCCAGCCATCTTCGTCTCCCCCATTTTACCCCCAAATTCGAAAAAACCCTAATTTCACATTTACCAATGGCGTCTCAACATTCTACCATCTTCTCCTGTGAGGGTTCCTATTCTTTGGGTCCTGTTATCAGCAGGGATATCCCTCGCGACCATCCTCGCGACTTGGCCCACTTCGAAGAGCGATTGTCGTATCCTGAGGGCCATATTTTCGGCACTTCCGTCCGAAATTGGCCATGGTCGCCCAATTCTTCCGTCCACCGTGACTTCACCATTTGGTGCGCTCGCGTTGAAGCCGTATACGGCCAATTGTGGAGAAGCATCGGGATTTATGAACCTATTCAGGTTTCGAAATCCCCATATGCTCTTGATATGGGTTTCCTTCAAGCGGCGCTGCCGTTTTGGTGTCGTCTTGACAATACATTCCATTTCGCCGCCGGTCCCATGACTCTCACCCTCCTCGATTTGGAGCAGTTAGCGGGTTTTAGTTCGTCTGGTCGCCCAGTCAGCGTTGATGTCAAATACGAGGACCTTGATATCACGGAGCTTTCTCACCTCTCCCGTGAACACAAACCCCTGACGAGCTATGGGCACATCATTGCCCATTTTATTAACAAAGCCACTCCAGTCACAGACGAGGAGCACGTGCGATTTCTTGCCCTGTGGCTGTGCAGGTATGTATTCTGTAGCCATTCCTGCCAGCAGACGATGGAATTCTACTACATGGCCGGGGCAATGGCTGCTGGTGCCAATTTGGCCTTGGGCCCAGCGGTACTAGCCTTCGTCTATAAGGGGCTGCGCAAGTTGGTCAAGGTGAGGCAGGACCCCAAGAAGAGGGAGATACATCACGGCGGGCTTTGGTTGGTGCAAATGTGGCTTCAGGCTTATTTCCCCCACCTGTGTGCCAGAGCCACTGATGTGAGGATGGACCAAGAGCTCTTTGCCACCTTTCTGGCGCGCACCAGTGTCTCTACCGCCAATCCCGAACGAGCTTTCGTTCGTTTTTACCTTCCACAGGATGGCAGCCTTCCCGATTAGAACGTGCTGTGCAGTAGTGACCCGGCGTTCTACCGCCAAGGGTCTCATTCTGTCCACGCCAGTGACAAGAAGAGATGGGCTTCCTTCTTGACCGCTAGGGACCTACCCTATTGCTTTTGTTTTGACAACATGGTCTCTAGCCGTCTCTTACCGTATGCCCCACATTACGTGGCCTGTCAATTCGGCCTGGTCCAATCTCTGCCTGCCCCGATCATGACGATCAATTCATCACGATTCAAATTGAACAAGCACAAGAACCGGGGGGTGGAAGTTTTCAAGGGTCTCACTGACAGCTCTTTGCGCCGTATGGATGAATTCGAATTCGTTTATTTCGCGCGAGACCCCAGGGCTACTTCGATATTTCAATGTTGGTGGACTGATTACCTGAAGCGTTCTCGATCAGAGCCTGCACATGCGGCCGTGACCCGTTTCTCCTTCTCGACTATGCCTCCGAAGGTGGCCACTGATGTGCCCTTTCCCGAAGATGTTCCTGTCAAATCCACTACAGGCAAAAAAGGTATTGAGAAATTTGAACGTTTTTACAATGTTTCCTGGAATCCCCTTGATCGGGATGGCTGCATTAGTCAAGCTTCGATTACTTTTTTCGAAAAGAAGGAGAAACTGATAGCTAGGGCCAAAGAGCACTTTCATATTGCTAGAAGAAAATTAGAGGACCGTGCTCCACATTGGTCCACTTTTTATAAGCCACTGTGTTTGACTGCCCCCCCTTTACCTGACTTCGTTCCATGGGTGATCATACCCGACCTTCCCCTTGAAAGACCCATGAGCTTCCATGACGAGGTTACATTCAGTGGTCTATTTGCTGATGACCCCATGGGAGTTCGTAGGGTTGAACTCTTTGGGCTTGCTGTTCCTTTTCGAAGTAACGCAGTGACCATAGAAGGGGAAGGTACTCCTTTCTGCCTTGCTTCCTGCACTTCGGCTTTGCTTTTGTATGATTACTGATTTTCTTGCTTGATTCGCTTTTTGTAGGTGCCCGCAAGAAGACTGAGGCCATGGTATCTGCTGCCACTGCTATTCTTGCCGGAATTCCTATTCCGGCTCCAAGTCCTGCGCCTGTGTCCGCCTCTGCATCCGCATCTGCCAAGGTGGGTACTCGTCGTTCTACTCGTTCTACTCGTTACTTCCGCTCTACAAAGGTCGAGGGAGTGATTGAAGTGTCTGATTCTGAGGATGACGAACTTGATCAGGTATCTACTCTTTGATCTCATCTTTCTGTTTTTCACCTTGTTGATTTCTTTTCCCTGCAGGCATCCGGTCGGAGCAAACGTACCATTCCAGCCGAAACTGGCTCGAAGCGGCCACGCATCAAACAGATGGCCACGAAGAGGCGCCTAGTGATGCCTGCCTCTTCTTCTGAATCCTCTCCCACTGGTACCCCCTCTGCCTCTGTTGATCCTCCAACTGAGAGTATTGAGGAATCACCTTCCGAGGAGGTAGACGTTGACGCGACTATTGACCGGATCCATGCCGATCTTACTGAAGCAGGTTACACACCGGCTGACATTCCAGGCCTTCTTCCCACCAAAAAGGACATGCCGCCCCCTCCTCCTCCTGTCAAAGTGACTGAGGTAAATTTCTTTTGGCCCATTCCGACTCATTCGACGTCGTTCCTTCCTGACCCTTGAATCCTGCAGGCTGTTTCCCAGCCCGCGGCTCAGGCTCCTTCTGCCACCTCCTCGCTGCCAGAAACTCCTGCTGGCAGTTCCCAGGTAACTTCATCCCTCCTTGTTATGCTCCTTTGTTGGCCTCCCGAAATCTAATTTCCCTTTTCTCTGCAGGCAATCTCTCCCTGATCGATGTCAGGTTCAACGCCTTTGAGCAGTGCCAAGGACATGGTGGACCTGCTGGATTCGATCTTGGGAGATGCTCCCGTTCCTGAGGTGGCCACACACTTCTCTAATTCTCGCGTCCAGGAACTCAGAATGCTCCTTACAGGAGTGGACTCTGAATCTGCGCCGGCCATTTTTAGGACAAAAAGGGACCTGCTTGACCAGATCCTTCAGGAGGTGGCTCGCCTCACCATGGCGCCTAGTAAAAGACGTTTCTATGAGGACTTTGCGAGGAACCTCCCAAGTCTTGGGACGAAATGCGAAAGCAACCACGCTCTCATCCAAACTCCTCACGTCTCCAGTACAGGTCCTCTGGTCGATGACCTGAAATCCCTACGATTTCAGCTGCACCAGAGGGCTGAACGGCAACTGGAGCTGTCTACCACGCGAGAACCTCTTGTTACAGAGATGGAACGTCTGCGAAAGCTTATCGAATAGGTGGATCAGCAATTATTCCACCTTTCCGGTGAGATTAACCAACTGAAGGCTGATTCCGACACGCGAATCAAAGCCTATCAACAAGCCAAGGAAAGGGACCTGGAGCGGAAGCGTCAAGTTGAAACTGCCTCCGCTGAGCTTGATGAGGTAACCACTTCTCTACATTTATTCTTTGCTCGATTCCGGGCCGATTTCCTGGGCGAAGGGACCCCAAGAGTCAGCGAGGTGGGAGGATATGGGAGTAGTCACATGGCGGAGGCCACTTCGACTTCCAACCAACCAGCCGGCGATGCGGCTGGTCCAAGTGGTACTGCTCAGGACAAGGACGCCCCGGCCACTTGACTTTTTTAGTTTAACGGCCTGTGTGCCACTTATAAATGGCAGCCTGTTGCCAGAACACATTTTTTGCCCTTCATGAGTTTTGAACTTTTTAAGCCATTTTTGGCTCAATTTGCTATTCATTTGATTATTTTAGTCTATCTAAATTCATCATGTTATTCGACCTGCTCACTTCAAGATTTCTTCAAAAAAAACATTTACATGTGGAAAAGAAACCTCATGGTCGCATGAAATGGCATGATTGAACTGAGATAAACAAATGAGCAAAAAATGTCCTAAGTACGATTGACCTTACAGGCCATTTTTACTTAGGCTAATTCGGCGTTCTAATGGCAGTGTCTCCCATAAGGTAGGGTGATACTTCTTCAAATATTTGCCATTAATTGGATCCCTAAGCAAATTGCCTTCCAGGTTTTCTAGTAAATAGGCTTTCCCTCTAGCTATCGAATGGATCGAAAAGGGGCCCTCCTAATTGGGGCTCCATTTTCCCAACGCTGCATCCTTTTTCTCCAAAGGAAAAACCACCTTCCATACTAGGTCTCTTATTTGGAATCTCTTGGTCTTGACCTTTCCCTCTAGCAACTTGCTTTTTCTGAGCCTCGATGGAATCTAACGCCTGTACCCTAATGTTCTCTACGGCGTCTAATTCGTCTATCATTTTGTAATGGTACTCCTCAACGGTGAGGTTATTCTGCTGGGCTATTCGTGCGGACCTCACGTTGATTTCCATGGGCAGAACTGCATCATGGCCATAGGTGAGTCGAAATGGGGTGGTTCCCGTACTGGAGCGCTTGCTAGTTCGATAAGCCCATAGCGCTTCGGAGAGCAATAGGTGCCATGCCCTAGGATTTTCTTCCACCATCTTTGAGATGATATTCTTTAAGGTCTTATTGGTGGATTCGGCTTGTCCATTCCCTTGTGCATAATACGGTGAGGAATACGTGAGTTGGATGCCATATGTGGTGGCAAAAGCCTGAATCTCCGACCCTGTGAACATAGTACCCCTATCCGTTACGATAGTTTGAGGAATCCCAAATCTATGTATCAGGTGTTCCTTGATGAATTTGACCACTGTTCCCTGATCGGTTTGCTTGAGGGGAATGGCCTCTACCCACTTGGTGAAATAGTCCGTGGCGGTGATATGTGGGTATGCTGTTTCGACGAGGAAGGGAAAATGGCCCCTATTAGGTCGATGGCCCAACATCGAAATGGCCAAGGTTTCACAATTAGATTCATCTCTTCGGCTGGTACTCTCTGAATTGGACCATGCAGCTGACATTTTTCACTGCCTCTGGCCAGCCAATGGCAGTCTTGCACCATTTTTGGCCAGAAATAGCCATATCGCTTGATCAACCATGCCATCTTGCGGCCGCTTTGATGAGCTCCACATACCCCCTCATGGAATTCCATCATGATTTTCATCGCCTCATCTTGTCCGACACATTGCAAGAGCACTTCATCATGACCTCGTCGATACAGCGAGCTACCTCCTAGAACTACATAGTTGGCTGCTCTCATTCTGACTCTTCGAGGTGCTCCTTGAGAGGGATCATTCAAGTAACTCAATATGGGTTCGCGCCAATCCTCAGTTTGCTTCATGGTGCTTTCTATGGCGCAAACATTGGTTCTTTCTAGATGAGAGGGATAGGCCTGCCTTGTGATGGTATAACTGGCGGCCATGCAATTTTTGGGAAGCTCTGCTCCAGTGGCTATCTGACCTAATTCATTGGCTTCGAAATTGGATTTTCTAGCCACATGCTGAAATGTCACTTCGTCGAATCCCATTAGTAAAGCATTTACCGTGGAAATATATTTATCCAATATGGGATTTCGACACTGGAATGTGCCCTGGATTTTCTTAATGACGAGCTGGGAGTCTCCAGTCACATTGACGCTAGATGCCCCCAATTCACGTAGTAATTCTAATCCAAGAATCAAGGCCTCATATTCGGCTTGATTATTGGTGCATGGGAAATCAAACTGGACTGACATGCCAGTTTTGATTCCAGATGGTGAAGTGACCACAATGCCAGCCCCAG
Organism: Petrea volubilis; assembly: GCA_026212405.1. NCBI lineage: Eukaryota > Viridiplantae > Streptophyta > Magnoliopsida > Lamiales > Verbenaceae > Petrea > Petrea volubilis. The sequence continues at coordinate 10,717,133 of CM047871.1, read as the reverse complement.
ATGCTCTGTCTGTTTGCGATCCATCGAATTGAAGGACCCAGGGTTTCACGAATACTGATAGTATTTCGATTTGCTGAGCTACTTCGTTATCTATTTCGACACTGGGGTGGTCGGTGAGAAAGTCGGCCAAGGCTTGGCCTTTCACAGTTTTTTGTGGAACAAATTGTAGTTGATACTCCATCAGGTGGATGGCCCAACGGCCTATCCGACCACGTACTACTGATCTCGAAAGCATGTACTTGACCACATCGATGCTACTGATTACAAGAACCTTTACCGGTAGCAAATAATGTCGTAGCTTGATACATGCGAAATATAAGGTCAGACACACCTTTTCGATCGGATGGTATCTTTGTTCTGTGTCGCTCAAATGCCTACTTAAGTAGTACACAGCTCGTTCAAGACCATTTTTGTCGTCTTGAGCCAAAAAGGCTCCAATGGTCTTGTCTGCTGCCGAAATATAAGCTTAAGCGGTTCTCCTTTTTGTGGCGGCATCATCACAGGAGGGGAAGTCAGAGCTTCCTTGATCTTATCGAATGCCTGCCCATGTTCTTCTGACCATTCGAAATAGTCATGGTCTTTTAACTTTAATAAGGGTGAGAAAATCTTGGTTTTGCCTGCAAGGTTCGAAATGAACCTTCTCAAGTAATTGACTTTTCCAAGAAATTGTTGAAGTTCTTTCTTGGTTCGAGGAGGCTGGGCGGCCAAAATGGCCTTTGCCTTGTTTGCTTCCACTTCGATTCCTTTCTTATGCACTAAGAACCCAAGAAAATGGCCTGCGGCCACTCCGAACACGCATTTTAGCGGGTTTTAACTTCAACTGGAATTTTCTCATCCTGTCAAAGGCCTTAACCAGGTGCTCTAAATGCTGAGCAAAGCTAGTAGACTTAATGATGAGATCGTCGATGTAGATTTTGACGAAGTCATTCATGTAGTCATGAAAAATGCAATTCATAGCTCGTTGGTACGTAGCTCCAGCATTTTTAAGGCCAAACGGCATAACCTTCCATTGAAGGTACCACTGCCCCCCGGGCATTGGAAATGCCAGGTTTCAGGATATCCTCTTCGGATATGAAGATCTGATTGTATCCTGCATTGCCGTCGACAAGAGTTAGATACTCCTGCCATGCAACGGCATCTATCATCAGTGTCGGCCATTGGCATTGTATACTCATCTTTCGGAAGATGCCAAATTTAAATCCCTGAAGTCTATGCAAATTCTCAATTTGCCATTCTTTTTGATAACTGGCACGACATTGGCCACCCATTCGGGGTATCTGGCCACTTCGATGAAGTCTGCTTTGAGAAGCCTTTGAATCTCTTCTTTAATCAACACACAGACTTCTTCGGACATGCGTCGGAGAGGCTGTTTGCGTGGCTTAAACCCAGGCAAAATGGGTATTCGATGTTCTACCAAGTCTCTGCTGAGACCAGGCATTTATCATAGTTTCCATGCAAAGCAGTCTTGTATTCTTGAGTATGGTTGATCATGGCCTCTGTATTTTTCAGGGCTTAATAAAGCACTATGTAAGTGGGCCTATGATCGTTTTCATTGCCGAGCTCCACTTCGATTACAGGATCTTGAACTTGAATCCTAACGTCATCGAGCTTTGCCGGAGGCGGCACCTTAGTTCTTTCATCGTGATCTCACTGTCGAAGTGAGATCTTGATCATGCTCATAAATTACATCCGCATTACAATTGTAGTAATCGGAAAGATCTCTGGCCAATTAAGGCCAAAGTGTTATTTATTATTATTGATCCGGCGCTATCCGGAATTATTACAATTTTCATCTATGTCGACGTTATTCATGATCAACATTTTGAAAGCAGAAAGCGGCCTTCTTCGATGTTGCAAGGCCTGCTAACCTCCTTACTCAGTGCTACCTCTAAACTAACTGGCGCCACGGATGATGTGGCACAAAGCGGACGGCCATACTTGTCCTGTCCGATAAACCTATATGGTCCGACATTGTCGGAATAGTACCTAGCCTCTACTACATTCACATTGGCCGTGAACGGCCTTTCTTCTGCTTTTACCATTTCTGGTTCGGTCTCTCCATCTCCCAAAAATACCAAGAACTGGTGTAAGGTTGAAGGGATGCACATGCGGAATGGATCCAATCCCTTCCAAGCAAGGCATTGTAGGATGTCTTTGCGTCGATAACAAAAAAAGGCGGAAGTGACTGTCTTATTCCAATAACTTACTTCGATTGGCAGAATGCCATTATGTCTGCTTTACCTCCAGCAAAATTGCTAATCACCACATCGGGTCTTGAGACGATCAGCCTTCTCCTTTCCTATGCGTTTCACTGGTTTGAGAGGCATGATATTTACTGCGGCTCCATTGTCAACCAGCATTCTCCCAGTAGGCTTGCCAATCGAGATGGCCAGCCACGAAGAGAGGTTTTACATGTTTCGCCATACTTGGCGGCGGTGTCTGGAACAAAGCCTTGATCTCTTCGACCGTCTTGCTCTTCTGGACCGTTTGTTCGGGATTGCTGACAAAGAAGGCTACCGGCTCACTGTCATCCCAGACTTCACTACTGCTCCCTTCTGTGTCATCCTGAAAATTATTGTTAGCATTAATATCGGAAGGGAAAGCCCATACCATGTTGCATTCCATGTTGATAGCATCGCCACTGGATGACGGTATGTCCGTGGTTTCCATTGGCAATTCTTGGTCGATCTGATTTAACTCTTCCATCTTTACGATCCATTCACTCAGATCGTCCTCTCCGACATTGTCTGGTCTATCCGAGACATCAATCTTTGATTCATCGGTCTCCAACATTATTGGATCGGCGACCTTTCTCTTCGATTGAATGTCAGTCGGGGTGGACTATTTGGCTTTTTAGCTCTGCTGACATCACTGCCTTACCCTTGATGGGTTTCGTTGTTTCCCTTTTGAGTATTTCAGCTTCTCCGTTGCCTCAAATGTCTTCGATACTGTGTTCTCGTCATTTCACGAGGACTTCTTCCGTTTGGGAACTTAGGATGTCTTACTGCCGTCCACGTCCTTCCTGGACTGCTGGCGGTTTAATGAACCTGGAATGGACCGGTTCTCGAGTTGGTTCATGTCTTCGAGGTGGGCTAGAGGGTGCTCTCCTCTTATCATTTCTGTCAGTCCTTCGGGGAGGACTTCGATTCCGCTTATTTCCATTTTCCGTAATGGACCGCCATTGGCACAATGCCCCCCGAGCATTGGAGGGGGATATGGCACCATAGCGGCTGTGGAACCATGGGAAAGTTGGCCATGGGATTGCCCCAAGGATAGTAGCGTTAACTGGATAGACCATGGCACTGTTGCCATTTCGGAATGACATCGGGCACAAAGGCCTAATTGCCATCCTGACTGTATTATTTCCTGCTCAGTTTGTTGGTTTTCCTTTTCGGCTGGGTCATCCTGAACGTTGACCATGTTTACTCCCTCCACCTGGAATGGTTCTTTGTCAATTCCCATTTTCTTATTCATCCATTTCGGCAGAAAGCGCAACGTGCCGTTGTCTAGGCAGCTCTGAATCATCCACCTGAAACCAAACAGTCATTAGTGTTATGAGTCCATGCATATGAAATTACAGTACATTTTGCCTTCCGCTCTTTGGCCGTTGGCATTTATGATCATTAGGCACTTTGATTTTGCCATCAGCCAATAAATGCGTCAAAAAATAGCGTCGGTTTTCGATACATCGAAACCATAACGCCTTTCTGTTTCAGAACGAAACTCCGGTTTATTCAGCATGCCAGGAGGCATTTTGATGTGAGGCTGTAATGCCCTTGGTTTTATTAAAGCCGGGCAAACCGTGTTCTTTTGGCAAAGCGACTTGGCTAAGCCCACTTCGTTCTCCCATTGTTCTTTTTCAACACTAACCAAGTCATCTTGGACTTCGCTAGGCCACTTGATAATGAGTGCGGCATTACCGTGATGCCCTCTTCGATTCTCTTCTCTTAACAATTTCTCATATTCAGTGACATGCCTATTAAGTCAAAAATTGATGCAAATTGTTGGCCAAACATTTTCTTTTTTAATTCGAGGTGCATGCCTCCTATGGCCAAGCTTATGTAACTTTCCTCGGCCATGATCACTGGGCAAAAGTGTCTGGCCCGGACGAATCTCCCCATGTACTTTCGGCTGACTCCCCGGGCATTTGTCTCATTGGTTAATTCCGATATGGATACCTCAGGGTAGTCGATAGAAATGACTATGGAAGAGATTCTCCATTGTTGGCCAGTCGGGAACAGACCCAGGTCTGAGTCGAATGTACCACAAGAAGCTTCTCCAGTTAAGGAATTCGGAAACAAACGTAATTTTAAGTCACCGTCCATTCCGATCTCACCACATTGTGTGGTAAATTTAGCAATATGTTCAATTGTGGTTTGTGACCCATCCCCACTAAACAAAGTAAAAAAATAGGGACCCTAAACCCTGGGGAAAAGGAATCGTGTCGATATGAGGGGGGTAGGGACGAGAATACCTGGGTGGCGAGGCTGACCGTTTATGCCTTGCCAACTCCTGTCTCAACATTCCTGTATCTCTTGTCGAGACACGGCTGTGTTGTCATTTCGATTGGTGGGATTTGCGGCAGTGGTGGCAGGTTGGGGCCTTCTTGCCATGTTGGCATGGCATAGGGGATCTCAGGTCTTTCGAAATGATCTCTGGAGCCCGATCCTTCCCCTTCCAAGAGTATTCCTCTGGATTCGAACGCCACTCTTTTGCCAGTATCAACGTTAGGGTACCTTCCACGACGATCATTTCCTCCAATGTTCAGTCGTTCTGGCCGTGCATCGGCGAGGTCAGGCCTGTGGTGCTGTTCGGCCTCATTTCGTCGTGTGGGGTTTCTCTTACCTGTGGAACGTTGTCCATCCTTGACGCCACGCTGTGCAAGTTCATTCCGTAATGTGGATCTGTTACTCGGAGTGATTCTAACATGGAGGCCATTTGTTCGGCCTTCTCCGATTCTTCCTTACGTTGTCTTTCCATCAACTCCTGGAATCTCCGGTTGGACTCCAAGATCCACTTTTCCATTACATATAGTGCGTCTTCGCCACAGTTGGCCACTCTGGCCAGTAAGGCGGGTGCTTCTTGAATCGGCGCCTCTTCAGGCGCTCTTTGATTTCGCTCGAGCCTGTCAATGATGGCTTGAACGTTGGGAGTGGATTATTTCCACTCATCTCTTCGTTCTGATCACTGGCTGCCTCGCTTTCATGTCTGAACCGAGGTCAGCTCGAGTTTTGGCTCCTTAGCGTGGTGGTGCCATGACTTGCTGTTTTTGAATTTTAATTTTTAAGTTTGTGAGTTTTCAATATAGAATGCAAGTATGCAATTGACGAAATAAAACGTGCTTTTTAAAAGAACCTAAATGCTGACAAAACAACCTTTTCGAAACTGAAATGCTGTCCCACTGGGCGTGCAGAAAGAT
>CM047871.1:10606475-10711214 GCA_026212405.1 Petrea volubilis | reverse complement strand
CAGTAGGCTTGCCATCGAGATGGCCAGCCACGAAGAGAGGTTTACATGTTTCGCCATACTTGGCGGCGGTGTCTAGAACAAAGCCTTAATCTCTTCGACCGTCTTGCTCTTCTGGACCGTTTGTTCGGGATTGCTGACAAAGAAGGCTACCGGCTCACTGTCATCCCAGACTTCACTGCTCCCTTCTGTGCCATCCTGAAAATTATTGTTAGCATTAATATCGGAAGGGAAAGCCCATACCATGTTGCATTCCATGTTGATAGCATCGCCACTGGATGACGGTATGTCCGTGGTTTCCATTGGCAATTCTTGGTCGATCTGATTTAACTCTTCCATCTTTACGATCCATTCACTCAGATCGTCCTCTCCGACATTGTCTGGTCTATCCGAGACATCAATTTTTTGATTCATCGATCTCCAACATTATTGGATCGGCGACCTTTCTCTTCGATTGAATGTCAGTCGGGGTGACTATTTGGCTTTTTAGCTCTGCTGATATCACTGCCTTACCCTTGATGGGTTTCGTTGTTTCCCTTTTGAGTATTTCAGCTTCTTTCCGTTGCCTCAAATGTCTTCCATACTGTGTTCTCGTCATTTCACGCGGACTTCTTCCGTTTGGGAACTTAGGATGTCTTACTGCCGTCCAACGTCCTTCCTGGACTGCTGGTGGTTTAATGAAACTGGAATGGACCGGTTCTCGAGTTGGTTCATGTCTTCGAGGTGGGCTAGAGGGTGCTCTCCTCTTATCATTTCTGTCAGTCCTTCGGGGAGGACTTCGATTCCGCTTATTTCCATTTTCCTGTAATGGACCGCCATTGGCACAATGCCCCCCGAGCATTGGAGGGGGATATGGCACCATATGCGGCTGTGGAACCATGGGAAAGTTGACCATGGGATTGGCCCAAGGATAATAGGCGTTAATTGGATAGACCTATGGCACTGTTGCCATTTCGGAATGACATCGGGCACAAAGGCCTAATTGCCATCCTGACTGTATTATTTCCTGCTCAGTTTGTTGGTTTTCCTTTTCGGCTGGGTCATCCTGAACGTTGACCATGTTTACTCCCTCCACCTGGAATGGTTCTTTGTCAATTCCCATTTTCTTATTCATCCATTTCGGCAGAAAGCGCAACGTGCCGTTGTCTAGGCAGCTCTGAATCATCCACCTGAAAACCAAACAGTCATTAGTGTTATGAGTCCATGCATTATGAAATTTACAGTACATTTTGCCTTCCAGCTCTTTGGCCGTTGGCATTTTATGATCATTAGGCACTTTGATTTTGCCATCAGCCAATAAATGGTCAAAAATAGCTTCGGTTTTCGATACATCGAAACCATAACGCCTTTCTGTTTCAGAACGAAACTCCGGTTTATTCAGCATGCCAGGAGGCATTTTGATGTGAGGCTGTAATGCCCTTGGTTTATTAAAGCCGGGCAAACCGTGTTCTTTTGGCAAACGACTTGGGCTAAGCCCACTTCGTTCTCCCATTGTTCTTTTTCAACACTAACCAAGTCATCTTGGACTTCGGCTAGGCCAACTTGATAATGAGTGGCCTTACCGTGATGCCCTCTTCGATTCTCTTATCTTAACAATTTCTCATATTCAGTGACATGCCTTATTAAGTCAAAAATTGATGCAAATTGTTGGCCAAACATTTTCTTTTTTAATTCGAGGTGCATGCCTCCTATGGCCAAGCTTATGTAACTTTCCTCGGCCATGATCACTGGGCAAAAGTGTCTGGCCCGGACGAATCTCCCCATGTACTTTTCGGCTGACTCCCCGGGCATTTGTCTCATATTGGTTAATTTCGATATGGATACCTCAGGGGGTAGTCGATAGAAATGACTATGGAAGAGATTCTCCATTGTTGGCCAGTCGGGAACAGACCCAGGTCTGAGTCGAATGTACCACAAGAAAGCTTCTCCAGTTAAGGAATTCGGAAACAAACGTAATTTTAAGTCACCGTCCATTCCGATCTCACCACATTGTGTGGTAAATTTAGCAATATGTTCAATTGTGGTTTGTGACCCATCCCCACTAAACAAAGTAAAAATAGGGACCCTAAACCCTGGGGGAAAAGGAATCGTGTCGATATGAGGGGGGTAGGGACGAGAATACCTGGGTGGCGAGGCTGACCGTTTATGCCTTGCCAACTCCTGTCTCAACATTTCCTGTATCTCTTATCGAGACACGGCTGTGTTGTCATTTGGATTAGTGGGATTTGCGGCAGTGGTGGCAGGTTGGGGCCTTCTTGCCATGTGTGGCATGGCATAGGGGATCTCAGGTCCTTCGAAATGATCTCTGGAGCCCGATCCTTCCCCTTCCAAGAGTATTCCTCTGGATTCGAACGCCACTCTTTTGCCAGTATCAACGTTAGGGTACCTTCCACGACGATCATTTCCTCCAATGTTCAGTCGTTCTGGCCGTGCATCGGCGAGGTCAGGCCTGTGGTGTTGTTCGGCCTCATTTCGTCGTGGGGTTTCTCTTACCTGTGGAACGTTGTCCATCCTTGACGCCACGCTGCGTAAGTTCATTCCGTAATGTGGATCTGTTACTCGGAGTGATTCTAACATGGTGGCCATTTGTTCGGCCTTCTCTGATTCTTCCTTACGTTGTCTTTCCATCAACTCCTGAAATCTCCGGTTGGACTCCAAGATCCACTTTTCCATTACATATAGTGCGTCTTCGCCACAGTTGGCCACTCTGGCCAGTAAGGCGGGTGCTTCTTGAATCGGCGCCTCTTCAGGCGCTCTTTGATTTCGCTCGAGCCTGTCAATGATGGCTTGAACGTTGGGAGGTGGATTATTTCCACTCATCTCTTCGTTCTGATCACTGGCTGCCTCGCTTTCATTGTCTGAACCGAGGTCAGCTCGAGTTTGGCTCCTTAAGCGTGGTGGTGCCATGACTTGCTATTTTTGAATTTTACTTTTTAAGTTTTTGTGAGTTTTCAATATAGAATGCAAGTATGCAATTGACCGAAATAAAACGTGCTTTTTAAGACCTAAATGCTGACAAAACCTTTTCGAAAACTGAAATGCTGTCCCACTGGGCGTGCCAGAAAGATATGTTTGCATAAATTTCTCCCGGCCGCGCCGAAGTGGCCGCTCAGGGTTCGAACCGGCCGAGTTCGATGGGAAAACAGCCGATTCGAAGTGAGCTTCTTTGTGTTCGGGTGCGCGCGTGCCAGTGTGCAGTAGCACACAAGTGGAAGTCTTGTGGTTCAGAGTGAATGTGAGGTGGTTCGAAATGGAATTAATGTGAATCGAAATGAAACAGTGATGCGCCTAAGACTTCTATCTGAAAAGCGATTGAATTGGAGTAGGCAAACACTACCCCTGAGGTTCTACTTGCCTACAATTGAATGTAGGACTTAATAATTTAGCATTCTCAAGAATCGAAAAGGGTCAAAAGCTTAAATCGCAAAGGAAATACATTAGAAGACGATAGCTACTCGCCATGTGGACCTTACAGGACTCGACTACATACACACGCATTGATGACTCGGGCCATATCTATCACAGAGATGCATTGAGCAGTCCCTAAGAACTCTAGCTACAAATCGGACACATTGATGATTCCGGCCATATCTACCTGTGGTTGTTTTCAGAGGCTGTTCACTCCGACGAGCATTGATTGACTCCGTCTGCACTTCCCTTCATGCATGCGCTCGATATGAATGTTGGGTACCACTCCGCCGCATTGATATCTCACCTCGAGCCGGGCCCAATCCGAGTGAGTGATGGCTACGACTTCGTGACGTTACGGAATGAGTGCATTGATATCCTCACTTCGAGCCGAATGAGGTATGGCTACAAACACCCCGTAGCGGTTTTCTACCTACTTGAACTAAAGCTATTCTTTGTTCATTTAAACTAAGGAATCAGAGAAGTGTGGACTTCTTGATTGAGAGAATTGTGTTTGATTGATTGACGTTGTGTGTGTCTCTTGTTGATGATCTCCCGGCTCCTTTTATATACTTCAGGCTGCAACTGCCTTCCTTTATTCTTGGAGCTGGAAAATGATTTATTCAAACATGGCCAAAAGATAAGTGGCCGGCCTTATTCTTAGGAGTGGCAGTTGCTGCCATCTTTATTCAAATTTCAAATTTCAGCATCACATGGCCTTTATTTTAGGCATGTGCAGATGCCTATTTTTAGCCATCCCTTAACAACCCCTAATTGTGAGGGATTTTAAATCTATTATTATATTTATTTTATTTTCCATTTTTGGCCGATTGGGCCATGGGCTTTGAATACGGGCTTATGGACGTGTCGAAGTGGTCTGGGCCTCACTAATTCATTTCGGCGTGGCGAAAAGGACCAAAATCAGCCTACTCCGACTTTATACAAAAAATTCAATTTTGGGCCCAAACAGATATGTATAAAGATATTTGAATAAGTTGATGTAGAAAATAAATGATGATTAAGAGCTGGTAATGTATCACTTGTTTGTGAGTTTGAAATAAATTTGTGCTACTCTTTAATTAGTAAAGGTTGTGTCCCTTTATTTTCTTCTTGTTGTGTGTCTCTTAATTATAAGCGTTGTATATTTTCTTCCCTTTCTCTCTTTTTTAGTTCGATTAGGTTAAAATATAAGAAAACATTATTCCTGAAGTCATGAAAATAATCAGCAATAAGAAACAACTACAGACCCAAGTATCAGTCATAAAGCGAAGACAAACATCGAATTCTTGAAGCGTGGGCCATGATTCTACGAAGATCAAGTGATGATCCTAGAGGATCTTGCATTGATTGAAGCATAGAAAATCTTGATCTCACATATTCACCGTATTGGACTCAGGTGAGGAATATCCTGCAATCTACAACAAGGAGGACATGGCAAAAAAGATTGGAGAGATAGTGGAGGGCCACACGAAAGCTAAAGTGATGAAGACTGTCCTTCAGATACGAGTGTGATTGAACCTATCCCAACTGCTCACTAGGGGAAGATTTGTGCCAATCACGGGACTAGGTTCTCATTGGATTTGGTTCTAGTATTAACGGCTTGCTAATTTTTGTCGATCTTGAATGAGGTTGGGACACCTCATGAGCGATTGCTTGAGAAAAAAGGAAAGGGAGGCTGGAGAGGCATAATGGAATTTTGAAAACTTCCTCCATGCTGGATTGGGGCACAATTTCATGCCATCGGAGGGTATGGGAAGTAATTTGGTGATGCCTAGACAATCCTATATCAAACATCTGAATAAGACTTGGCAGACTGTGATTCTTGGAAGAGAAGTGGTGCCGACAAAATTAGGAGGCAATATGGGGAGAAAGGTGGAGCGAAAGGAAACTCAAGAAAGTCTTATCATAAAATCTTGTGCCCGAGTAGCGGATATAACAGTCCAATCGAAGCTAATCACTCGAATCCGTGAATCACAAGCAACTGATGAGTGGAGCCAAAAGCAAATGACCCAAGTAAATAAGAATGCAAATAAAGAATATGAGATTCACAATATGGGGATTTTATGTTGTAAAGGAAGAATATGTGTACCTAAAAGCATAAAAAAGGAGATTTTGGAGGAGGCACACAAAACGCCATACACAGTTTATCCAGGAGGAACAAAAATTTATCTAGATCTTAAACAACACTATTGGTGGAATGGTATGAAAAGAAACATCTCAGATTTTGTAAAAAGGATGTCTAACTTGTCAGAAGGTCAAAGTGGAACATCAAAGACCAGGAGGTATGTTACAGCCACTACCTATTCCAACATGGAAATGGGACCAAATTACTATGGATTTTCTAGTGGGGTTACCTAAGTAAGAGCGGGATATGATGGCATATGGGTAATCACGGATAGGTTGACCAAATTAGCACATTTTCTGCCTATTAAAACAACCGACCGAATGGAAACGTTAGCTGAACTCTACCACCATGAGATCACTAGATTCCATGGCATTCCCACATGTATCATCTCATATAGGGATCGCAAATTCACATCTACACTTTGGCAAAACATACAAAGGCATATGGGGACTAAGTTACAATTCAGTACAGCTGCACACCCACAAACTGATGGGTAGTCAGAAAGGTTGATCACATATTTGGAGGAATAAACATCTACTATTAATCAAATTTGCTTATAATAATAGTTATCAAGCCTCTATACAAATGGCACCCTATGAAGCATTATATGGAAGAAGATGTCGGTCTCCACTATATTGGGATTTAGAAGAATGGAGGTGGACAAAGGATGGATTACATCGAGCCATGCAGCCTGAACTCATTCAAGATGCAATTGATAAAGTACTAATCATCAAACAAAGAATGAAGGTAACCCAAGATCGATAAAAGAGTTATGCAGATAAACGACAAAGAGACTTGGAATTTGAAGTCGGGGATCAAGTATTCCTTAAAGTCTCTCCAAAGAAAGGGGTCACCACAATTGGTAAAGGAGGCAAGTTGAATCCCAGGCATGTTGGACCATTTGAGATCATAGAGCGAATAAGAGAAGTTGCATACCGATTAGATTTGCCACCCAACCTTACGGGTATCCACAATGTGTTCCACGTATCTCAGCTTTGAAAATACTACCCTGATGAAACCCATATCCTTTTACCATAAGATTTACCTCTTGAACCTAACCTTTCCTATATAGAAAAACCTATTCGCATCCTAGACCAAAGGTTCCAAGAGTTAAGGAACCAAAAAATTGCACTTGTTAAGGTGTTGTGGCAAAACCATCAGGTCAAAGAAGTGACTTGGAAGCCTGAGGAAAAGATGCGGAAACACTACCCCAAGTTATTTTCTTAATCAGGTTAAAATCTGGGAACCAAATTCTTTTAATGGGGGAGAATTGTGACATCCCAGTTTTTATATACGTAAAATTGGTATACTAACTATTATTTATCGACTACTATAACACACATAAGAACCGAAATAATGTATTCTATGTGTGTAAAGACCAAATATGTGCATTTATACATAAAATAGGTCCAATAACTATAGTTATACTAATAAAAATTGGATTTTTATACTATACTTGTGTCAAAACCGAAATTTTATAGTTTGTGAGTGTAAACCTAAAAATATATTTTTGTACATATAAAATTTGATATTATGTGTATAATATACATAAAAATCAAGATATATATATAGTATAAATACATGTAAATTTTGAAATTATAGATAAAAATAATATTATTATTTTATTTGTTGCAATTTCTATTTGTTACATGTGTGAGGGCACTTGTACATGCTATATGTTAGAAGAGATTTAGGTTACATGATATTTTACACATGGCATTCTTGTAAGTTATAGGAAATATGATCAAGACACCTGAAAGGCCACTTGTTCTCATCATATTTGAGATAAGCTGATCTTTAAGAAATGGAAGACATGTGTAGAGACACTTATTTTGATCTTCACAAACCGTAAAACACTTGTGTGCAATCTATACAAGCCCTTATCTCAATCCAAGGGCTATAAATTTGTCCTTAGTCATTAAGCAAAGATCAATGGTCATGATTTAGCCAAAAATACACAATTAGATATGAAACAGATATGGTTTGGGATACCTAAACCCTTATCTCATCTCGATTCATACACCTGGATGCCCTAAAATTAGCTACAACAATTACTTTGAGATTTATTAATAAATTAATGTGTGTGTCTTGAGTTAACACCTATAAATAAGGGACCTCTCCCCCCCTCCCAACAATTGAAAACACAAAACACTCTCCACACAACACACACACTGCACACATAGCAGCTGTTGTTGCACACGGTACAACACATAAAAACACACCTAGAAGAAGAACCTACAGTTATATAAACACTATTAGAAGGTATGTTCTCATTCAAGATCCCCTATATGTTTTAGATATAATTTCATTTTAAGTAGTTAATTCATGTCTAGATATCATATGTTTATGTTTAGTTAGTTTCTGAAAGTATTCATGTACTTGTTTTACTTATGCATAAGTATAGTAACTTAAGAATTTGCCTATATGCCCATGCAGATGCATGCGTATGTGAAGAACTACGGTTGTTCATCTAATCTGTATGCATATATGTACATAAAGTTAGTTTGAAAACTATAAATGTGCATTCATGCATAAATATTTCTCATTCATGTACTTATGTTTAACATTTACCTAAAGTGACTATTAAGCACTGGTTAAGTTTGCCTATCTCTCCTAGGTTATATGTCATAACAACATAAGTATGATCTTACTTCAAGAATCTAATTAGATATATTATTACTTAGCCAATAACTATAGTCATGAGCATTATGGCATAATATTCTAACTTTAGCCATTAATGTAAACTTTAGGCGGTTATCGATGTGGCATAAACTAGGTGAATACAATAAGCTTTAAGGTGATTATCTTGTCTATTCTTTTCTGGGGTTTTGAATTATATGCTATAAATACTGACGTATGGCTCACCCTGTCTAGTTTATATTATCCGGTTGACTATTGAACTCTGTGTTGCAAATGATTATTGGACACCCTTGGGATATCATGATTTAATTACGTTTTATGTATCCTTGGTGTTAGAAAAAAGCTACTTCTTTATTAAACATCTGTGAGCCATATATGTCTTCTTATATTGATACCCTCGGGGATGCCCTTTGGAAGTTCGGGCCCAGGTACCTATAAGAGGTGTTTTATTGGGCAGAACAGACCATCGATGAACCTTCTTATATGATGCCATTCAATGAATCTAATTTCTATATACAGACAGAGGATGACTGTAGTAGAGTTGGATCGGTGTATTGCATGGACGCGTGGTACATCTCTATCCCATTTGATGTTGAGGTGGCTTCTCGACGACGGAGGCATAAGGGTTTCAATCATGATTTAATTGTTTGGGTAGTTATAAGGATGGAGTTCCATCTTGGGCTCACTATCAGTCTTGTTTAATCTATCACGGGAATACACCTATCACACCACAATGCACTTTATCATGTTTTAAATGGTTTTCGATTCATACATCCATTGTCACTTTATATTGACCTCACTGAGTCACTTGGACTTATCACCCTGTTTCTTTTTGTTCACTACCTCAGACTCGAGATAGAAGGGTGACCTGATAGTATGTTATTTTTACCTAGTTTCAGGCCTCAATTATACTTATTTTGATTAATTTTGGATCTTAAATTGGGTAAAATTTTACAAAAGTTAATTCTTACTCGTCATAGGTGAAAATTGATGAAAAGAAGCTAAAAACGGGCCTAAAGGTGGTAAAAAGTGCAGAGAGATGTCGTACAAGGAAGTTGGAAGGCTAAATTTTGAAATAATCATGTTCGTCACACAAGGCGTGCTCACGCCTTATGGGCTAAAATTCCTATACGGGAATGGAAAAGAAGAAGCTTGATATGGCAAGAGTTCGACTTGGAAACAAATTCCCTACTTGCCTACAACTCTTAGGATTTGTCAAAGAATTATCGTAGTCCTCTTAAGAATTTGGTCTAGGGTTTGAACCTTATATAGACCCGATTGTATCTTTTTGTCTAGATATCTTGGATTTCAATCTTTTATTCTAGTTCTTAGTTTTTCTCTTTAGAATTTTCAGCTTTTATATTTTTATCTTAGTTTTTATTATGGCCATGCGTGGGTAAACTACTTTATTCAGTTAAGGAGTAATTCGAGCCAACGTTTTCTTCAAGGATTGTGAGATCTAATCGGTTTGCTTGTCTTTTAATTTTATGCAGTATTTGTGTATTTTTCTATACTTTTTAGGAAAACTCTATCTCTTAATTGTTGTTTTGTTAGTTGTGCAATTTCTGTCGATTGTTCAATTAATTTAACTTCAAAGTTCCAGTTAGTAAGATCAAATTCGTAATTGTTTGAATCAACACAAGTGGAAAGTAGTATAATTCGTTATACTACAGAAAATATACAATCTAGTTTCGAGCAACCACGTTTGTAGGTTTGTTGGCTAGGATTTGTGTCTTTCTAGTTTTTAATGTTGCTAACGGGTTAAACCCTGTTGTTACACTAAGGTTATTCGTTAATTAGAGATTATTCATAGCGTTCTCATGTCTAGTCTATTATTAAGGAAAGATTAGGTTGCACGAGTTCTCTGAAGTCTATAACCAATCTATTGCATAAACTAAAAGCTATTTTTAAATCAATGATCAATCCATGAAAACGTTGTGCGAAGAATTACCCTTGACTTAGTCTTTATTCTTATAGATTTACTTTTAATTTCTTTCTTGTTTTTATTAACTTGTTATTCATAACCCCCTTTCGTTACTTTATTTTGCACTCTTGGTCATCTTGGAAAGTAGTCGATAAGTTATTCTCTATGGGATCGACCCTTCTCACCCTATCTACAAGTTAATTTTGTTGTTATAGGAGTGGGACTTATTTTTGGTGGATTCGACACCCATCATGACCATAGAACGGAGCCGAGCCTCAGTTGATATCTCTTTTGCTGAATTACTAGTTGATAACTTGTGTTTTGCTACTCGTTAATAAAAGTTCGGTCATGTTAGGATTATACCCTTAGTATAATTGCTTGATTATATATATAACAATCGCACTATATTTTACCTTGCCTCCGTTGGGCCTTAAAAGTTTTTGTGAATAGTGACGTTCATATTAGGTATTTAACACAGGATAGGTACTCGCTATGATCGTCAGTGGGCTCCAATCGTATAGGGCAGGCTCTTTGACAGTATGTTATTTTTACATAGTTTTAGGCCTTAATTATGCTTATTTTGATTAACTCTGAATCTTAAATTGGTTAAAATTTCACAGAAGTTAATTCTTACCTGCTATAGGTGAAAATTGATGAAAATGAGCTAAAAACGGGCCAAACGTTGGTAAAAAGTACAAGGGGATGTCGTACAAGGAAGTTGGAAGGCTAAATTTGAAAATAATCATGTTTATCGTGCAAGGCGTGCTCACGCCTTATGGCTGAAATTCCTACGCGAGAATGGAAAAGGAGAATCTTGATATGACAAGAGTTCAACATGAAAACAAATTCCCTACTTGCCTACGACTCTTAGGATTTGCCAAAGAGTTATCCTAGTCCTCTTAGGAATTTGGTCTAGGGTTTGAACCCTATATATACCTGATGATATCGTATTGTTTAGACATCTGAGATTTCAATCTTTTATTCTAGTTCTTAGTTTTCTCTTTAGAATTTTCAGCTTTTATATTTTTATCTTAGTTGTTATTATGGTCGTGCGTGGCTAAACTACTTGATTCAGTCAAGGAGTAATTCGAGCCAACATTTTCTTCAAGGATTGTGAGATCTAATCGGTTTGCTTGTCTTTTAATTTTATGCAGTATTTGTGTATTTTTCTGTACTTTTTGGGAAAACGCCATCTCTTATTGTTGTTTTGTTAGTTGTGCAATTAGGGCCCATTGTTCAATTAATTTAACTTCATAGTTCCAATTGAGGAAATCGAATCCGTAATTGTTTGATTGAATCAACACAAGTGGAAAGTAGTATAATTCGTTGTACTATGAAAAATACACAATCTAGTTTCGAGCAACCACGTTTGTAGGTTTGTTGGCTAGGATTTGGGTCTTTCTAGTTTTTAATACTGTTAATGGGTTAAATCTTATCGTTTGACTAGGGTTATTCGTTAATTAGGGATTATTCATAGCTTTCGCATGTCTAGTCTATTATTAAGGAAAGATTTGGTTGGACGAGTTTTCTGAAGGCTATAACCAATCTATTGAATGAATTAAAAGCTATTTTTGAATCAATGATCAATCCATGAAAACGTTGTGCGAAGAATTACCCTTGACTGAGTCTTTGTTCTTATAGATTTACTTTTGATTTATTTCTTGCTTTTATCAACTAGTCATTTACAACCCCCTCTTGCTTTACTTTCTTTTTGATGCCTAGTTATCTTAGAAAGTAGTCGATAAGTTATTCCCTATGGGATCAATCCTTCTCACCCTATCTAACAGTTAATTTTGTAGTTAGAGGAGTAGGATTTATTTTTGGTGGATTCGACACCCATCACTCTTACAAGAGGGCCACCACAATGCGAAATTAGCAAAGCAAAGTTGAGAATTCAAGAACTTTAATACCACATTAGAGAAAATATAAAGAATGACGTGATTGGGATTGATTATAGCAAGTGCACTAGTCATTCAAGTAATAAAGTGATGAAAAAAGTATTGTCCCCATGAGGATTGATAGAAATTAAAGCTTTAACTATATCCAAGTTTTATGTTATTTGGGAAACCGATTAAAAGATGGGTTGTGCCTGACTAAATAATATAAGAAAATAATTTCAAAGCCAAGTTAAAATAATTAAACTTGAAAAGAAATTTCTAATAGTAAAAGAGTGGTAGGGATAGACTCACCTTCACCTATATTATTTTAGGGAATTGAAAATTACAAGTTTGAATAAAAATTTATTTATAAAGTGGTGGAATTTCCTTTTAGTCAATTAAAGGTTTTGAAAAATCCTTAACTATTTTAAAACTCTCAAAGTTCAATTACCCCTTTTGGTACACTAATCTAGCTTAGTTTATTTTAAAATACATTATATACTTTGGATTTGTTACCAATGGGTTGACTTTTTAGGAAACCTACACGAGCCACACTAATTTTTCAATTAGTAATATGTTTTACAAACTATTAGTTAGCACAATCATAAATTTCTAAGGTCCCTCATCAGGTAGCTAATCTTGAGCATAAATGGCTCCAACTATCATCAGTTTACACTTAAAAAATATTTATTAAATTACAACTTCTCTCTTCGACACCTCGCCACAATTAATAAAAAAATTTAAATATAAAAAGCATTAAAACATAATTTTATAAATAAAATAACAATTTACATAATTTAAACTTGAAAGCATATATAGAATTCCGTTATATCGATCCCTAATGACAACAAGACTACTCTATAATTAAATAATAAAAACAAGTAAATATAAAAGAGTTTGCTAGAATACAAAGTCAAAAGAAGACAGTAATTCTTTGGCACTAGAAACTCAAACCTTGGACTGGTTATCGGTGTAAACTCACTTTTTATTTGCTAACTAATTAAACTAAGAAATAGAAGAAAAATGTATAAAAGAACAGACCTAAACTCTACTTTTTTTTTCTCTCTTAAATGATCCACAAATCCCTGCTTGTTGCTGCTTTTTATCGGCGAAAATTAAAGAAGTAAAGAGAATGACGTCGCCGGAATGTAAGATTTCCCTGCTGAAAGTCTAGATTTTAATATCTTGAGTTGTTGCGCGTGCTGTGCTTCTTTTCTTCTTTGTCTTCACTTTCTTGTTTGTTGCTGAACTTTTTCATAATCCTAACATTTTTTTTTAATTTGAAAAACAATGGCATTTACTGCCGTTAACGGTTGGCCGAGTCCTTCAACTCTAATTATTATTTTTTTAAAACTCAAATGTAGGCAAAAATGCCAAAAATGCAATGAATACTCATTCAATGTACACCTAATGTGAATGGCCGGTTCATCACTATTGAATTTATGAATTTTTTTTTTCTTTTGTTGTTTCTTTTGGTAGATGGCATTAAATGCCTTTTTGGTTTCTCCTCTGCAAATTCACTATATATCATCAATATTGTCTTTTTTTTTTTTTTGGCTTTTATAAAATTGAGAGCAATTTTAACCCATTAAAATTTGTAGCGAGCGTGAGCATTGTATCATATCCTAAGTGTAACATCCCACGTCGGTATTATAATCGGAGCTAAGGGCAATACATGTGTTATTTATACTATTATATATTTGAGAAAGGTGTTTGACTCAAATTCATTTAATTTTGACCAAATTCTAATTTTC
Source organism: Petrea volubilis (assembly GCA_026212405.1). NCBI lineage: Eukaryota > Viridiplantae > Streptophyta > Magnoliopsida > Lamiales > Verbenaceae > Petrea > Petrea volubilis. The sequence continues at coordinate 10,697,489 of CM047871.1, read as the reverse complement.
TAGAATTTTGATTTTTTTTAAAACAAAAAATATATGTTCAAAATATAAGATTCTCAAAAAGCACACAATCAAATAAATAAATAAAATTTGCTAATTACAAGTCAACATACTAATTACAAGACAATAAATTGAGCAAATTGAGCAAATTTAATATAGGTGCATAATTGAGCAAATATATATTGAGCAAATTGAGCAAATTTAAATGAGCTCAATTTGCTCAATTTGCATAATTTCTTATTCTTATCGGCAATTTAATACATATAGGTGCATAAATAGGCACATCTTCAAATATAATTAAAAAGAACTTGAGTAGGTTCAAGCCATTTTTAGGTTTCCTATTTTTGTAATTGTGCATGTTGGTGCCTTTTGAGGTAAGTTTCCAAACTATTTTTATGTTTCCTATTTTTTTTTTCCTTTTTACGTTTTCTATTTTTTTCGATTTTTTATTTTTTGCAGTTGTGTTTGTTGATCCCTTTTGAAGCAAATATGTTGTGGCGATAATGTGACAAATTGTACAAAAAGATTTTCAAAATATTTCTGATTGCATATCATCGACTTATCTTTCAACGAGCTCTATGGAGATATTCCCTTCTCAATTTCAAAGTTGAAGCAGCTTGAGAATTTGTAAGTTAAAAATCAGCGTGATCGTCTTCCAATTTCCCTATTATTTATTTGCAACTACCTATTGATTTATTCCATATTCAAGTTTGTTTACTAATATCATAGTTATCACCCTCGATAGGATTTTAAAAAATAATCAGTTAATTGGTCCAATTCCCTCGACACTCTCTCAGATTCCTAACTCGAAAATTCTGTGAGTATCATTGTTATTATTTTTCATGTATTTTGTTTCAGTTTTGATTATGAGCTATTTTGTGATGAAGTACTTTTAAAATTGATTGCTCTAGGGACTTGGCTTAGAACAAGCTGAGTGGAGAAATACCAAGACTATTGAATTGGTACACCGTACACATATATGTATTAAAATAATATGTACTGTTCATAATTCTTCTATTAAAAATTTGCTTTTCTTTTATTGTGATTTTTTATGAATAGTGATGGGTTTACTTTACTTTGAATCTTTTTAGGATTAATGTCGATGATAGTCTTTTAAATTTGAATATTATAATTACTTTGATCATTAGATATTTAAATCGCTACAATTGATCATCTATGTTATGAATAAGTAACACTTTAGTTATTTTGATGAATCTTTAAGTTAAATTTTGCTGAACAACATTTACTTAAGTGATATTAGTTATTAAATATAACTTAAATTTGTGGCAAAATTTCACTGTTATAAAATTTTCATTAATTAAATGGGTTCTTTTTTGTAGTTCTAAGTACTGCAACAATTCAAAAGACTAATGAATTTTGTCTTGGGGATCAATTAAGTCAATATTATTGTCTGGTCTATTAGAACTATACGGTACATTTTCATCTGTGGACGATTGACGTCGTCTCAAGTAGTAGAAATATACGTTGAACACTTTCGCATTTCAGAACTTGAAAATCCCCCCACCCCTTCTTTTTCGGACTTAATTTCTACGATATATTTTTTTTCTGTTTGAAAATATTTTCTTTATTTCTACGATATATTTTTTTCTGTTTGAAAATATTTTCTCCTCGACAGGATTTTAAAAAATAATCAGTTAATTGGTCCAATTTCCTCGACACTTTCTCTGATTCCTAACTTGAAAATTCTGTGAGTATCATTGTTATTATTTTTCATGTATTTTGTTTCAGTTTTGATTATGAGCTATTTTGTGATGAAGTACTTTTAAAATTGATTGCTTTAGGGACTTGGCTCAGAACAAGCTGAGTGGAGAAATACCAAGACTATTGAATTGGTACACCGTACACATATATGTATTAAAATAATATGTACTGTTCATAATTCTTCTATTAAAAATTTGCTTTTATTTTGTTGTGATTTTTTATGAACAGTGATGGGTTTACTTTACTTTGAATCTTTTTAGGATTAATGTCGATGATAGTCTTTTAAATTTGAATATTATAATTACTTTGATCATTAGAAATTTAAATCGCTACAATTGATCATCTATGTTATGAATAAGTAACACTTTAGTTATTTTGATGAATCTTTAGGTTAAATTTTGCTGAACAACATTTACTTAAGTGATTTTAGTTATTAAATATAACTTAAATTTGTGCAAAATTTCACTTTTATAAAATTTTCATTAATTAAATGGGTTCTTTTTTGTAGTTCTAAGTACAACAACAATACAAAAGACTAATGAATTTTGTCTTGGGGATCAATTAAGTCGATATTATTGCCTGGTCTATGAGAACTATATGGTGCATTTTCATGTGTGGACGATTGACGTCGTTTCAAGTAGTAGAAATATACGTTGAACACTTTCACATTTCAAAACTTGAAAAGCCCCCCACCCCTTCTTTTTCGGACTTAATTTCTACGATATATTTTTTTTCTGTTTGAAAATATTTCCTTTATTTCTACGATATATTTTTTTCTGTTTGAAAATATTTCCTCCTCGACAGGATTTTAAAAAATGATCAGTTAATTGGTCCAATTCCCTCGACACTCTCTCAGATTCCTAACTTGAAAATTCTGTGAGTATCATTGTTATTATTTTTAATGTATTTTGTTTCAGTTTTGATTATGAGCTATTTTGTAATGAAGTACTTTTAAAATTGATTGCTCTAGGGACTTGGCTCAGAACAAGCTGAGTGGAGAAATACCAAGACTATTGAATTGGTACACCGTACACTTATATGTATTAAAATAATATGTACTGTTCATAATTCTTCTATTAAAAAATTGCTTTTATTTTGTTGTGATTTTTTATGAATAGTGATGGGTTTACTTTACTTTGAATCTTTTTAGGATTAATGTCGATGATAGTCTTTTAAATTTGAATATTATAATTACTTTGATCATTAGAAATTTAAATCGCTACAATTGATCATCTATGTTATGAATAAGTAACACTTTAGTTATTTTGATGAATCTTTAGGTTAAATTTTGCTGAACAACATTTACTTAAGTGATTTTAGTTATTAAATATAACTTAAATTTGTGGAAAAATTTCACTTTTATAAAATTTTCATTAATTAAATGGGTTCTTTTTTGTAGTTCTAAGTACAGCAACAATACAAAAGACTAATGAATTTTGTCTTGGGGATCAATTAAGTCGATATTATTGCCTGGTCTATGAGAACTATATGGTGCATTTTCATGTGTGGACGATTGACGTCGTTTCAAGTAGTAGAAATATACGTTGAACACTTTCACATTTCAAAACTTGAAAAGCCCCCCACCCCTTCTTTTTCGGACTTAATTTCTACGATATATTTTTTTTCTGTTTGAAAATATTTCCTTTATTTCTACGATATATTTTTTTCTGTTTGAAAATATTTCCTCCTCGACAGGATTTTAAAAAATGATCAGTTAATTAGTCCAATTCCCTCGACACTCTCTCAGATTCCTAACTTGAAAATTCTGTGAGTATCATTGTTATTATTTTTAATGTATTTTGTTTCAGTTTTGATTATGAGCTATTTTGTAATGAAGTACTTTTAAAATTGATTGCTCTAGGGACTTGGCTCAGAACAAGCTGAGTGGAGAAATACCAAGACTATTGAATTGGTACACCGTACACTTATATGTATTAAAATAATATGTACTGTTCATAATTCTTCTATTAAAAATTTGCTTTTATTTTGTTGTGATTTTTTATGAATAGTGATGGATTTACTTTACTTTGAATCTTTTTAGGATTAATGTCGATGATAGTCTTTTAAATTTGAATATTATAATCATAGTGAATTTCATTTTAGGTGTCGATTGGTCTGAGGAGTGTTTCCATCTTCCGAATAGATTAGTGCATCTACGAACATAAAGTGTAAGGTTTATTGCATTCAATGATGATAAAATCATAAAATTATTTTTTCAGAAAGGAACTATTACTTATAAATTTGCCTATTATACGTATCATTTGTTTTAAATATCGGTATGTTCAATATTTTTAATGAATTATTTAACATATTATTTGATATTTGTTATTAGATAATTATATATATATATTTTTTTTTGCGTTTACAAATTCATCTTAAGAAGATATGGTGTTTCCATCAACTGATTCGTAAGATTTATATTAGTTTTAGTCTTTGTTATGCATCAAAATTTTGGACGTTAGATTATTTGATATTGAACTTGCAAATTACTCAATTTTTCTAAATTTTTATTAATACAGTGAAGAGAATTTTTGTTATTTTAGTAAAAGAAGGCCTCATTTTTCATTTTCATATCAAGAGTGTTTTATCCAGTTTGATCAAAAGAATAACTACTGTATTCATATAATTTAAAAGATATATTATGCATAGAATTCGTTGCAATATGAATTATCAATACGATATTTAATTTAAATTTTTAATTGATATCACTCATTCCGTGCATAGTACGGGTTACATACTAGTATATAATTAAATTTGAGGGCATTACACTGAGATTCCAAGAATTCTTCGTGACAAATTCATCACATTTTGTTAAACTTTTCTCCCAACTTCAGCATTATTTGTGAACTTAATTTTTTATTAAAATTCTTGAACAAACACAAATATTTTTATAATTAAAAATTTTTAGGTGAAAGTGCACATAAAAAATAGATGTAAAATTTATGCAAGATTTCAACTTATTAAATACTCCCTTGAACTTCTGCTCGTTCTCAAGTAAAGAAAATTTAAACATTCAAATTTTAACTTAGCTTCTACAACATTCATGTCATAATAATTTGCCACCTCATCAATCGTTGAATTAAATCATATTCATGCTTAATAAAAATCTATGTCATTCTCAAAAATAAACTTTGTGTTTAGATAGGAGACGTATATTCAAGGGACTTTTCAAATAATGCCAAGTTCCAAATTTTTGGGTAAATAGTTAAAACTTTTCAAGAAATAAAGAAATCTCATCAATTACATAACAACTTCACACTTTTTAACCAACAATACACCCACTAGTGATATAAAGGTTCCCGCTTGTGCTTCAACAACCAACTCCAAAGGTTCTCATTTCATTTATGACCTTTTCTATTTTTTTCTTTATTTATTTACTTATATATATATATATATAAATATATATTGACTTTTATTTAACCTTTCACGCAAGGACATCAATTTGTGATGTATGTACCTGGTCACTCAGCCTTCGCATAAATCAATTTTTTTTCTTTGATTCTCTTTTTTTGAGAAACCCATGAATCAATATAATAATTTATATTTTAGAATATGACTACGTGTTGGTTGAGATCTTTCTGAATCAGAATTATTGTTCACCTGATGTAGTTATAGTAACAGAGTTGTGTTTTTGTTAGTCCTAAAACAAGCTTTCTAATAATTGTTGAGCTTATTAGCGTTCCATGTGATTCTATAACTCAAAGATCTAAGAAGAAGACTATGTGCTTCTGGAAATCTTTGATGTTTTAGAATCAATTGATAATTTTGATCTTTTTCAGGGTTTCCCTTAGGAAATGAGTAGTACCTATTTAAAGGTGTTAAGTTGACTGAAGCTAAGTATCGTGAGATAAGGTAGGGTATTATATCACTATGCGTTGGACAATAGACATGTATAATGGGATAATTGGAATGAAGACATTTATGGTGGTGGATTGGTATTTTTAGGTTTTAACATAATAAATGATGCTGCAGGAATCAGGCTACACAAGCTTAAAGGGCAATGCATGAATTAAGAAATCACATAAAACTCTGTATTATTCCTGGTACATTGTACAAGTCTGTTCATTTGTCTATGCTAAGTAGCAAATTTAGTGCGCTTCTGTGTATGTGTGTATGTGGGTGATTCTAATTCATATAGTTCAAAAATATGATGAAATCCAAAAGAGCTCGTTCTCATTATTCAATACCATGCATAATGCAATTTGATTTTGTTTCCTTTGCTAATATTTGACAAAGTAATCTGATAGGACTAATTGACATTAGTGTAGTTCTTTTTCCTAGTATATGCAATATGTTGTTTTTAAAGTTTCATGGGAGCCAAGGTGTGAATATGTTTGTTTAAAATAATACACACAGGAGATTGAAATTCAATGATTACAGAGATAGAGATATAGAAAGTATTCTTAGATATGGAAAATAATGTAGTCATTATATATATAAAATCACAGGTAGAAATAATGTAACTTTGAGTTCTTGTTGGGTTAATTATGATCTTTCTTGTATGGGTTGTTTAACTATTTGCTCTTTTATCTAATTACCTTGATCAACATTATCCTCTCTTTCAGGTGGAAGAATGAAAAAGAAAGTTCTTAGTTATGAAAAAAAAAAGAGCTACGAAATGTAGCTCCAACACTACTTAAAGAGGATTTGCACAAGTCAAAAGCAAATAGATAATATATTAGTTTGTAAATGTTCAGTATACATTTGGCTTCTTGTTGAATTGACATACACATATTGTATAAATGTTCTTATTTTGTTTCTAATTTCTTGGATTATGTTAGATATTGCATTCTTAGTTTGTATTAATGAAGATGGTTGAAGTGACCTTTTTCATGACATATATTTGGTTTCTAATCTTTTTGATGAGCTATTGTTAATTATCAATTCAATTTGGATTACTAGGTGAATATGAACTAATAAATTCAGACGTGGAATTAGAGACAAAATTTGCAAAAAGGACTTATGGATTTAGAGATGGAATCAGAGATAGATTTGTAAAAAGTAATTATGAATTTAAAGATGGAATTAGAGATGACACGTTTACAAAATTAGAGATGGATCTTGCATGAAAATTGTTACTTTTATAAAGATGGAAATACATACGGATTTATTCGGTCACAAAACTTAGAGATGCAAAATTCAGTCTCTAATCAAAGACAAGGCTTTTCGCCACATTATTAGAGCAGAAAAACCCATCTCTGTTTTTCATCAAAGATGGAAATATAATTTTTAAAGATAGATTTTTTGGCCTCCAATGCCTTGTTAGAGAACACAGTGGAATTTAGAATGAAACAATCAAGAAGGAAATTAATCTAATCACTTAAAACGTGTTTTGCCCTAGGGACAAAAATGATTTTATTTTTGATGTAATTCCTTTTCTTTATACCTTAAAAGTAGTTTTATCCACTCAATAAATCATTACTCGCAGCATTTAATCGAGAATTTTCCTTGAACTTTCAACATCTACTCAGACTCTAACTTCAAGTGAAGCATTCAAGATTTTTAACATGCAAAAACACAATCAAATTCAACGAATGACAACAAAGCTCAATAAAATGGCACGAAACTGAAACCAAGCATAAGCGAAAGTTGTCATCTTTTGTATACAAGTTTGCATTTTAGTCCACGCAATGGATCCATATAAGCACAATTTCTAAGTTTTCTTTATTTATTTATGTTGGCTGAAAGACACAAAATTAAATTAAAACACTTAAGTAATTAATACTTAAAGACATAATAATAATGATGATGATGATGATGATAATAATAATAATAATAATAATAATAATAATAAAAGATAAAGTGAGAGAAGTAATTCTAAGTTATAGTTTTTAGCTTGAATTTTTGCTTTGTTCAATGTTCATGCAAACTGGCGGGGGAGATTTTTAGGTTGAAAACTTGACTTCTAGGGTCAAAAACTACATTGATAATGCATTCATCGTGCTAATGTTGCCCCCTTTTTCTACGCAATTTTGAATCAAAGCACACCTTGTCTTGAATTTTGCTTGACCCCAAGCACTAATAGAAAAACTGTTTTTTGTGACTGAATTTTGTGACCGAACACATTCAGTCACAAAAAATGGCGAGTTGTGACCGATTTTACAGAAGAATAAAAATCTCTTCGTGATTGCCAACTCAGTCACTAAAATGGACGTTTCGGTCACAAAAATATCAAAAACAAATTTTTATTTACTTATATATAAATTACTGTAGATTTTTTTTAAAAAAATGTCAAAAAGAAAATTAATTAATGATACAACAATTTTGTGACCGAAATATCAATCACTAATATATTTTTAAAGAAACAAGATATTTTGGTCGCAATCAACCTTCTTTTACCAATGATAAATTTGTGGTCAATGATTCTGTCACTAAAATTTGTGTGAAAGGAAGAATTTTGTGACTAAATTTTCGGTCACAAAAAATCTATCTTCTTTAAGAAAATTGGTGACCGAATATTTGTACACTAAGTTCTTAGTTCAAGGAAGAAATTTGTGACTGAATATTCGGTCACTAAATTCTAAGTTCAAGGAAGAAATTTGTGACCAAACTTTCAGTCACCAAATCCTAAATGCAAGGAAGAATATTCGGTCACTAAATTGTAAGTACATGGAAGAAATTTGTGACCGAATATTCAGTCACTAAATTGTAAGTGCAAGGAAGAAATTTTTGACTGAAAATTCGATTACTAAATTCTAAGTTCAAGGAAGATATTTGTGACCAAATTTTCGATCACAAAAATCTATCTTCTTTAAGGAAATTTGTGACTCAAAATTCAGTCACTAAAGTGTGAGTTCAAGGAAGAAATTTGTGACCGAAAATTCGGTCACAAAAATCTATCTTCTTTAATGGATTCGGTGACCGAAAATTCAGTCACTACATTGTAAGTGGTAGGAAGAAATTTGTGACCGAAAAGTCGGGCACTAAATCTATCTTCTTTAAAGAATTTGGTAACCGAATTCGGTTACTAAATTCTATGTTCAAGGAAGAAATTTGTGACCGAGTTTTTGGTCACAAAAAATCTATATCTTTTGTCCATTTGAAAGATATTTGTGACCGAATATTCAGGCACAAAAATTCTATATCTTGTAAAACCTTTCACGAAAGCAACTTGTGACCGAATGTTCAATTGAATTGAAGAAAATTAGTCCAATTGAAAGAATAAAATTTGAGTAATAATCTGTTTGAATTGGGAAAATTGAGTAATTGTTCAATTAAATTAAGAAAATCAAATAATTAGTCAAACTTAGATGCGGAATTGAGTAATTGGTTCAGTTTAATCGGGTAAATTGAGTAGTTAATTAATATAGTTGAATTGAATAAGGAAGATTGAATAATTGTTTCAATTAATCTAATCAAATTGTGGAATTGGAGTAATTGGACCAACTGAATTACAGACAATGAGTAATTAGTCCAATGAAATTGGGGGAAATTTTGTAATTGGTTTAATTAAATTGGAAAAATTATATGAATTGTATATGTTTGACTGAGGGGTATTGAATTGAGTAATTAATCTAAGCAAATTGTGGAATTTGTACAATGAAATTGGGGGGAATTTTGTAATTGGTTCAATTGAATTGGAGAAATTAAATAAATTTCCCAATTGAATTGAGTAATTGATTTGTTTGACTGAGGGGAATTGAGTAATTAATCTAATTAAATTGTGGAATTTGTGTAATGGAACCAACTGAATTAGGAGCAATGACTAATTAGTCCAATGAAATTGGGGGAAATTTTGTAATTGGAGAAATTGAATTGAAGAAATTTAATAAATTGTCCGACTGAATTGAGAAGATTGAGTAATTAATATGTTTGAATGAAGGGAATTGAGTAATTAATCTAATTGAGTAGGGAGAACTGAATAATTAGTTCAATTGTATTGTTGAAACTGAGTAATTAATCCAATTGAATTGAGGAATTTGAGTAATTGATCCAACTAATAAATTGAGATAACTAAGTAATTAGTCAAATTGAATTAAGGAAATTGAATAATTAACGTAATTAATTGAATAATAATTTGGAAATTTAACAAGTGTTTTAGATATACATATAGAAAATATAAATAATTAACTAATCAAAAATAATATTAGATATTTTAAATTTAATAGTAATTACAATGTTTGAATAATATTTATTAATGTCAAATTGAAAAAAAAATTTGTGACCGAATTTTCGGTCACAAACCAAATGAAGTATTCCTGTCCAGTATAGATGGATGTATCAATTTGAGAGATATTTACATGATTTGAAGAGTATGGTTAAAAATAGAGCCAGAGTTGAAGGCTCTATATGTGAAGCATATCTAGCCCAATAGTCAACTTATTTGTCATCATACTATTTTGAATCTTATGTGCAATCGAAAAGCAGGAGGAGTCGACGAAATGAAGTGGGACGCTCTAATGATGAAATTCCACTTATCCTATCACGTTTTAATCAACAGGGCGAGCCTGCTAGTAAGTCCGATACTAGATTTCTAACAATTGATAAGTGGAAAGCTGTCGCATGTTCTCATTAATACAGATATAGTATTGTCGTTTCTCCAGTAAGTACTTTCAGTAGTTGTAATTTTAAAATTTATAAACTAATACATTTTGAACATTACTAACAAATTCTATTTTTTAGGACATATAAAACCATGACTCAACATTTTTGGCCATACCTTACAGACCAGCAAGTTGAGGAATATGTTGAAAAGCATTTTGTAGAGTGGTTTAAACTATATGTAAGTATGATAATTAAATAGAAGTTGAAATTATAAATCTATTACTATGAATGAAATTCTAAGTTACTAATCAATTTTGCAACATGTTGTTAATAGGTTCACAATCCCGATAATATGGTTCAAAATCAATACTTGCATGATCTAGCTTGGGGTCCTATGAATTAAGTCAAGACATGGCCTAGGTATTATGTCAACGGGTACGTTTTTCATATAGATTCGGTAGCACAATGGAAGAAGACTTGTAGCTCTGGTGTGTGTGTAAAAGGTCAAGAATCCTCCGAATTTTATGGGAAACTTAAGGAAGTGATTGAACTTGAGTATTCGGGTAGTCCAGAAAAAAAGATTTGTGTTGTTAATTACCATTGGTTTGATTCAGTCTCTAACCAGGGTATTAAGGTACACAAAGAGTACGACATTGTTGAGATAAAACAAAATGAAAGTTATCCAAAATTTGATCCATTCATTCTTGCCCAGCATGCTTCTCAAGTTTATTATGTTTATCCTAGTAACAAAAGAGGTAAAATTCACTGACGCTTTGTAATCAAGACTAGACCAAGAAGTAGAGTTGATGGAGGCCATAGTGTGCAAGATGCTTTGCAGGAACTATCTAATATTGTCAATTCTGTTCATGACATTGATCCAATTGGGAATTTAGTTGACAACACCGAATATAGTGAACAAATAACCGTAGAAAACGTTGAACAGTTAGATGATTATGAATATTTGGATGAATTTGAAGAAGATGAATCCGATTTTTCGAATGGTGAACTTATTTTACTTATAGTTGTGAATAATGGAGATGAATAATTGATTATTGTACTTATAGTTGTTTTATTGTGAACTTTAATCAAATGAAATTGTGAATGTCATCAAATTTCATGTATGTGTTAAGCATGTTGTATTAAGAACATCTTTCGATATCATTTTGTTGTGTTAACTATTTACTTCTATTTCATCTTTTTCATATTCAACATGCTTATTATATATTTATTTGGAGAATCGTGCAACAGATGGTAGGTGGTGGTAAGAAAGGAAAACACTACTAGAAAAATGCTTATTAGTGATGGCGATTAGTGATGGAAAACCATCCGTCGCTAATAGTAAAGGAATTATCCACGGAAATAGCAAGTATGGAGGTGAAATTTTCTGTGGCTAGTAGCAACAGAACATTCCATCCCTACAAGTGTGAAAAATCCATCACTAGCTTTGTAGAAAATGTAAGCAACGACAATTGGCTTAGTGACGACAACAATCCCTCGCAACGCTTTAAATTCGGGATGACTAATATGGTTCCGTAGCTAAATATGAAATTACTAATTTTGTAGGAACTTTTAGTGATGGATACAATTGGTCACTAGATATCAGATTTAATTGTCTGCAGATAAAATGCAGCGACGATCTGATCTGTCACTAATAATTGTGCTAATTTTGTACATGCATATATATATATATATTGAATAATTATATATTTTGAAAATATTTATGTTATATATTATGAATCACTATGTAAAAATCATTTAATTTTGGAAAAAAATATATCAAAAGTATACAAGTTTTGACACTCGCCATATGAAAAAGATATATCGAATTGCAAGCAATTTGGGAAAAAAAATTTACCATCCATATAAATAATGAAATAATGGGAATGAAGCTTCCATATCAAATTTTTGAGTGTCAAAATCATCTTCTAATTATAAAAAAATTAAAATAACAATAATCAAACAAATATATAATATATATATAAAAGAAAACAAAATATATCACAACTTCTTGTAATAGTTTGGTGGTGGAGTGCTTGGCATATAACCTTGGTGTCATGGGTTCAAATCCCATAAACTTCAAAAATTTGCATATTTTGGGGGACAGTTTTCTAATAGTGGCGGCGGTCCGGTGAGTGGTGGCGGCTAGCGGGACCTCGACGGCTGCAGGGTAGGGGCAGGTGGGGCTGATCCGACGAGAATACTATTCTGAATCATCGGAGCCATCACAAAAGAGATTTGTTGTATTTTTTTGGCAAACGCGGTCACTAACCTTTTGTGACAACATTCACCATCACCAATATTCTGAAATCCGGATCGAACATCGAACCGGCGGCCTTTCAGGTTACCGGTTACCTGTGTGACATCATAAATACGTAATAATTATTAAATTAATTTTTTATATAAAAATATTTATAAATACATTAAAAGATATATAGAAAGAAAACCCAATAATGATAATAATAATAACCACCGAACAAGAAATTTACCTTACTATTTAATAAAAATTCAACTCATCATTCATCTTAAAAATCCAAATCATCATTCATCCCAAAGCTAAAAGCTAACAAATAACAATGAACAAGATAACTCGATAAACACGTCTTGTCACATTTCAATCCAAGTCCAGATAAACCTAAATAAGATTAAATAGCATAAAACAAGATTAATCATCATAAATCATCGTAGTGATATATCCAAAGTCTTCAATCATCATCTTCATCAATAGGATGATTTTTTTGTTGCCTTAAAAGGTGTTGCACTTCACCATCATTACCACTCGAGAATGCAACATCAAATCTTGATAAATTAACCTCATTTCCTCCATCATCTAATTAATCATTAATAAATATTTTAGTAAAATAATAAAAGATTAGATAATGAATCTTTTAGTAAAATAAGTAAATTACTATATGACCTCTTCCTTCGAACAACTCTTCCTCAAGCATTTCCTCCAATTCATCACTATCAAGCTCTCCACTCAGCTCCTCCTGAATGATCCAAAAATCCCTTTTGTCAATGCAGTCATAATCAATTGGATCATATGGTCTTGTTCTTTGTTTACCACTATAAAATACCATAATATTAATATAATTAGTAACCAAATAGAAACATAACACTTATGATGTAGAAAAATAATAAAGTTCTTACCGATTTTGTAAGCGCAAATTATAATACACATAGACAAGATCATTTAACCTTTGATGCTCCAACCTATTTCTCTTTTTAGTATGGATGCATTCAAATACACTCCAATTACGCTCGCATCCGGAAGATGATGAGGTTTGACTTAATACTCGAATAGCAATCTTTTGCAAATTTGGTGCATCTCCACCAAATATCCTCCACCATTCATCTAAAATGCAAAAACAAAAACAACTAAAATTAAAATCTCACCATATTAAATAAATTCTTTAATAGTAACAATGAAGTAAGAAACAAATAAAAGATATACTAGGTCGAGCAGGTTTTACATTGTTTTTAGCTAATAGCCTTGCGAAGCTCCCTTTTTGTTCTCGAAACAAAGTAATTTCATCCAATACATCATTTACACCTGGCAAAAGCTTCTCACAAAAATCAAGTAGGCCTATCAATCCCTCTTATTTAGAAGGACTCTGTGAGTCATACTAAAATGCAGGGTTCAAAAAAAATGCAGCCGAGCGGAGACGTTTGCGCAACATAGCATCCCACCTATCATTAATAATATCAATATAGGTAGTGTATAAATGCTCCTTCTTTTTAAATAACTCCTTTATGCCATTTATTGATTTCCACATCCCCTCATAAACATAGCCTAATGAAGGTTTCTCATCAGAATCACACATCCGCAACAATCTCATAAGTAGACTCATAATCTTGACAATGATCAAGCAATTATCCCAAAAATCACTATTTAAAACAATTTGCTTAACCTCTTTACCCTTGTCAGTCTTCAAAAACTTTTTAAACCCTATACTTACAACTAAAGATTCCAAATGCTCCTTATGATCATAAAGACTCTTCAAAGCAATAAATTGTGTGCCAAACCGAGTATCTCCCAAACGAACAATTTCAGTCCATCCAGGTCGTTGTCTTAACCATGCATGAGGCCACTTATGATTATACACAAAAACTATTATCTTTGAAGCAAGAGCTACTAAACTTTTCACAAATGTTAACTCTCCAATATCTTTAAATATCAAATTGACATAATGAGCAGCACATGGAGACCAATAGATTGAAGCATATTTCTCATATAGTAACTTTCTAGCTTTTTTTGTAATTATTGACATTATCGATAATCAAATGCACAACACTATCAACACCAACCATCTCTACAATTTCAAAAAAGAGATTACACAAAGTCTTAGCATCAGAGTCCATATGAGAAATTTCAACAGATTTAATAAATGATATCCCATGTGGACAATAAACCAAAAAGTTTATCAACGCCCTATGACTCTGATCACTCCAATCATCACCCATGATTGTGACGCCGGTATCAACCCATTTAACTCGGAGAGCATCAATAGTCAGTTCACATTGCTTTTTAGCTTCTTTAAGTAACGAAATCCTCAAAGCATGATAAGATGGACCAGTATATCTATGGCCCATTGTTGCAATCCTACTTATCATTGATTGAAAGTATGGGGAATTCACAACATTAATGGGGATACAACAATCATAAAACCATAAAGCAATGGACATATCTGTATCATGCCATCTTTCCCTACTTTGCAATGTTGCTTGAATGCTAGGTTGAATAGAATCAATACCAACACCAGCCTTCATATAATCTCGTTTATGAACAATCTTTTTCTTCTTATTACTACCACCCCCAACTTCTTTACAACTTAAATTTTGAATTTCTTCAATATCATCATCATTATCATCCAAATTCAATTTAGATGTGGCTTTCTCCTTTTTATTATTTGCAACTTCAATCAATGTTCCTTTAATTTGAAAACGCACATCCGCAGGAACTTCAAGGCACAATTTAACATTACTGGGAATGTCCACTAGATGTTGCTTCATGCGATTGATACCACCTCCCCTAATTGCTTGATCGTAATATTGACACTTCAATATGCGAGTTTTCCCACTTGAGAGCAGCTTATAGCAATGTTTCCAAGTTATATCACTTCTAAGACGCGGATTTTGCCCACTACTAGATTGTTGCACCGATTGTGATGGATTTGATGGTGTAGTGGGCGAGGAGATCCAATATTTTCCATGTCCTAAGAGCAAATCCAAAATATTGAAGTTAGCCATCTTTTTTTATTACGTAACAAAAATTACAATAGTAAATTTATATAAGAAAATAAAACTAAACTTACATAAATGCCCTATAATTTTTATCATTTTGAAACTCATTTTTGCAATGTTATACCATAATTAGTTATTTGCATTAATATAATTTTCGCAATTTTTGAAACTCATTTTTGTAATGAAACTCATTTTTGCATTGTTTTATCATTTTGAAACTCATTTTTGCCATATTCTACTTTCCAAACTAGCTATTTGCATTAATAATATAACTAAAATTGGGGGAAAAATCAAAAATAAAAAGAGAGTTAAAATTGGGGGAAAATATGAAACTAACTTGTACAAGTTAAATCCACCAAACAACGGCGAGCGGCGGCGGTGCGAGCAAGGAGCGCGGCTGCCAGCTAGGGTTTGGTTTGGAGTGAGGAGAAAGAGTGGAAAATAGAGAGCAGTAGCCTTTTCTGTGTATTGTTATTCACAGTTTAGTCAACTTTTAGTCTTTTCGGTTTAAATCCAATAAAAAATAAAAGAAAATAAAAAAAATTCTTGGCTTGCCGAATCGAGTCGCAAACCGGTCCCAGTTCAATCGATTTTTGATCGATTTTGACCGGTTCCCGACGGACAAAGCCAACGCCGGTTTTGTAGAGTGTTTCAGACCAGACCAGCCACCGGTCACCGGTCGGACCGGCCGGTCCGGTCAAATTTTGAAAACATTGACTGTCACTCAAATTGGCACTTGTTCTAACGCCTAAATCTATCACTAAAACCCTCGAAACACTTCCCACGGAAAAATCCCTCACTAAATTTAGCGACCGGCCTTTTAGCGACGGAATTTATCCCTCACTAACTCCGTGGAAAACCTATTTAGTGACGGAAATTTTGCAAAATCCATATCTATAACCACCGCTAATAAGCGTTTTTCTAGTAGTGAAAGGAAAGACGTCCACTCCATCTTCATCGCATTCGACGATGCCTCCACCAACTAACATGGCTATGCAACATATGGAGTCATCACAGTTAGCCCCTCCTGATGCTAATGCTAGTGGTATAAATGTTCCTGCTACGCCGAGTACTGAAAATAGTGGCAATGATAGTACAGTTGGAAAGACTTTCATTCGGTATCGTGGATTAGAGTAATAATTTTTATTTTAATATTCTTGGTGTTTATATTATTCAACTTTTGTTTTTATTAATCTTTGTATGTGTGGTCATATAGGTTCAGTGATAATAAAAAGTGTGTTGATGAGATAACAACTATTGTGAAGAAGTCATTTGGAGGGGCATGCAAATCATGGAAAAAAGTCCCTGAATCTTGAAGGGATAAGTGGTTTGGAGAGTTTGAGGTAATCACACATATATTTGTCTTTGTATGACATTTTTTATGTAAGAATATCTAACATAACTCTCACACAATTTAATGAATTTTTGTAGAAAAAATTTGTTTGGGATGCAGAAAATCAAGATGCGATTAAAGTAATTTTCAATCATCGTGGGGCTGTGCTATTAAAAAGTAAATTATATTGGGCACGTGAAAGAACAAAAAGCCTCGTTGGATAAATAATGAATATTGGGAAGATTTGAGGCAATAGTGGGCCACAGAGAGCTATAAGAAAAATGTGCTCAAGCTAAGAAGAATAGAGCATCAGATTGTAATAGACAAGGCTTCCCAACTCACTTGGGTGGTTCTATTACCCACCTTACGCATATGGATAGAATGGTAATTATATTGTTTATATATCATTATTTAGCATTAATTATAATTTATTTTTAATCATTTTTTTCTTTGTAGGAGGCAGAATCGGGTGAAACACCTTCTCTTGTTCAAGCTTTCATATATCTCCACTCAAGAAAAAATAAGGAAGGTGAATGTGTGTTAGTGAACGATCGTGCAAAAAATATTGCCATAAGTAATATTATATGTCAACATGAGTAATATTTTTGAACTTGTATGCATTGTTTGTTCATTCTTGTTTTACATATTTAATTTGGTTTATTTGTTTTTGATTTGTTTTACATGTAGGAATCATTTCAAAACAAGTGGGCTGCTCTTGGAAGCAGTGGCGCAACTTCGAGTGAGAATGAGGATGGCACTGAACGTTAGAACCAAACGGAGCTTGATGTAATCAATTTTTATAATATAGCTTAATTTTTATTTTATTGGTTTCTATATTTAGAGATACATAATTTTGATTGTCCATTTATTTTCGTCTGTTAGGTGTGGATGGACACAGTTGGAGGTTTAAAAAAAGGCCAGGCGTATGGTCTTGCAGGTGTAGCCAAACTTTTAAAGTCTTGCAAATCTCAATCAACTGTTGTTCCTTGGACAAGAGGTGCATTGGAGGGTAAGGAGACTAGGCCCTTAAACTTCAAGTAGATGAGCAAAAGACAAAGATTGAAGAGCAATCAAAGGAGATTGAGGAGCAAAAGAAAAAAATTGACTAAGTTCACGAGCAGAACATGAAGTTGCAAGATTCACTTTTAAACTTGTCTGCAAAGTTTGACTCCTTCCAATAGTCCATGAGTCAAATGTAAAGGTTCGCACCCTTTCCATCAGGTTCGCAAGCTCAAATACCCAATTTTATGCCACCCACATATGGATTTCTGCCCCCACCACATGCTACCGAAGTCCCTTTCGTTGCATCATCATAAAAAATGAGCAAGTTAATAGGCTAAAACAATTGTGTCGGTGACAATGATGAGAATGATATATGATGTGGACAACAATTGTGGATAAAGATATGACTTGATCAGGCATAATGGATAGATAATTTGGAGTTGATCATGATTGGTGGATGAATGTTTGCAATTTTATAGTGATAAGTATTGAATTATGTAGAATATTATAATGTTTATTGGTGTATGTTTTGCGGATATTGGTGTATCTTTTGTGAATATTGGTGTATGTTTTGAGGATATTGGTGTATGTTTTGCGAAAATTCATGTTATTTTGACATTGAATTGGGTTATTTGCAAA
The DNA here is from genome assembly GCA_026212405.1 of Petrea volubilis. Lineage (NCBI taxonomy): Eukaryota > Viridiplantae > Streptophyta > Magnoliopsida > Lamiales > Verbenaceae > Petrea > Petrea volubilis. Next base: position 10,679,071 of record CM047871.1, on the reverse strand, counting down.
TTAAAATAGCTGGAATTTATATTACAGGTCAAGTTTTTGACCGAAAATACAATTACAAAATTTGTGGTTGCAAATTTGTGATCGATTTTTCAGTCACAAAATATAATATCAATAAATGCTTATAAATTATTGTGATCGAAATTTTAGTCACTATTCCTTTTCAATCTGTGACCGAAAAATCGGTCACTATTTATTTATTTTGTGACCAAAAGTTCAGTCAGTATTATCATTCGGTCACCATTTAGTCAATCTGTGACTGACATTGCGGTCACTATTCTTTCCCTTCTATGACCGAAATTTCGGTCACCATTAAGTCAATCTGTGACCGACATTTCGGTCACTATTCTTTCCATTATGTGACTGAAATTTCGGCCACTATTTCCTTGATTCTGTGACCGGAAATTCGGTCACTATTAATTTAATTTGAGACGGAAATTTCAGTCACTATTAATTTTTTCTGTGACTAAAAGTTTAGTTACAAAGTCGGTCACAAAATAATCAATCATAGATTCGGTCAACAAAAATTGTGACAAAGGTTTTCGTGGCTGATTTTTTCAGTCACAGATCTGTTTTTGTGACTGATTTAAGCCAAAATCGGTCACAAAAAATAGTTTTTCTAGTAGTGAAGAGACATCTCTGTGAAGGATCTTTTTTCACTACATGTTCCTAAAAATTAAATGCAAGATCATCGATCATATTGATTTTGAAAGTGATGAATAAAAGATAGAAAAAGGACATTTTGTGGTCTTTCGCATGCCAAAGATCACGTGCTCATTGTCAACTCTTAAGATTAATTGGCCTTGTTGTATGTCAATGAGTACACGCCTGGTGGCCAAAAATGGTCATCCTGGACTTAGGGGTACTTCTCTATCTTCCTCCATATCAAGTACAATAATGTCAACAAGGATTATGAATTTGGCAAGTTTCATTAGAACATCATTAATCAAAAATTTAGCATAGGTGGGCATTTGAGCCAATGCTTCAATAAAATGAATGCAAGTATATATTTGCTTGAAAATTTCTAAAAACTGAGTAAATTGCTAATCAAACATGTTTTGTATAACTCTTTGAGAATAGGGGAGTGAGGGAGCATATTTACCAAAATTAGGCTTTGAAGTTACCGAACCTTTACTGGTTTGTTCATTAGCTGGTTTGGTCATCTCCTTCTCAGTGCTCTCTATTGCTCCACTGAATAGGGGAGTGGGGGAGCATATTTATCAAAATTAGGCTTTGAAGTTACCGAACCTTTACCAGTTTGTTCATTGGCTGGTTTGGTCATCTCCTTCTCAGTGCTTTCCATTGCTCCACTAGATTCATCAATTTTCTCATTTGGACTAATTTCCACCCTAGTTGTATTAATATTTTAAGGGCATCTCAAATCTTCAAACTAGCGTACACTTCTCAAGCTCACCACTTTAACTACTTTTATTGGTCTCTTTTTGGTGTTACTTGGGAAAGATCTATGTTCTATGTTGGACATTAAATTTGCTAGCTGATTTACCTGCGCCTCAATATTTTGAATGGATGCTTCTTTGTTCCAGAGCCTAGTCTCGAAACCTTACCTCAATCATACTAATTAATTTAGTAAGTAGTTCTTCTGAATGAGACTATTTCTCTTGTGGTGCAAATCAAGGAGTTGGTTGTTCATTATTGTTCTGACTCCATGAAAATTTTGGGTGATTTCTCCACCCCTGATTGTAGGTTTCACTGTATGGATTATTTGGCCTATTAAAGTTCAAAACATAGTCAACATGCTGAAGAGTAGCATCCTTGGGAATCTATCTCATTATTGTACCACATGTAGTTGCATCCATCATAGCGCAATTATTTATTTAACGCCATGACAAAGTTTTGTACTTGTAACTCATCTGCTATTTCATAATGTGGACATCTTCGCAGTAATTCCTTGAAACTCTCCCAGGCCTAGTACAAGCTTTCATTTTCCACATGCGAAAACATAGTAATTGAATTACATAACTCTGTTGTTTTTTATGGAGGAAAATAGTTATCTAAGAATCTTTGTGCTAAATCATCCCAAGTTGTTATTGAGCTTATAGAAAGTGATTGTAGCCAATTCTTTGCTTTATCACATAGGGAGAATGGGAAAGCCTTAGACGAATAGCATCATTTGAGACTCTATTAAATTAGAAGGGATCACAAATTTCTAAGAAATCTGCCAAATCGGAGTTTGGATCCTAACTAGTCAAGCCGTTGCGCTGGATAGAGTGTCTGATAATTTCAATTGTTCCGCGCTTAATTTTGAAATTGTTCACTTCTAGCCCGTCCAAATGCGGGCATGGCATAGTCCTTAGGAGGGTGTTGTGCGATGGCCGCAATGTTACTCAATGGGGTTATCGAGTGGTAGTGCATTTTTCAATCATTCTTCCTGAACGTCGAATTGAGCGTTCAATTTCTTGACCAAATTCTACAAGTTTTCCTTCTTTTGCATGTGTCACGCACTAGTTAAGAAAACTTGAGAACTCAAAGTAAAAATAAATAAATAAATAAGTAAAATTGAAAACAAAATTTCAAATTAAAAGATTTAAATAAAGTTAACTGTTAAAATTTTGACACATTCCCTGGCAACAAACAACGCCAAAAACTTGATGCGACTGGGATTGATTATAATAAGTGCGCTAGTCGCTCAAGTAGCAAAGTAAAAGAGAAGTACCGTTCCCACGAGAACTGATAAAAATTAAACAATTGACTTTATCAAAATTTATGTTATTTGAGAAACTGATTAAAATATGGGTTGTATTTTTGACTAAATAATATAAGAAAATAATTTCAAAGTTAACTTAAAATAATAAAATTTGACAAGAGATTTCTAATAGTAAAATAGTGTTAGGGATCGATTTCAAATTCACCTATACTATTTTAGCGAATTGAAAAAATATAAGTTTCAATAAAAATTTATTTGCAAAGTGGCTAAATTCACTTATTTCGATAGAATCTTTTGAGAAATCCTTAACTATTTTAAAACTCTTTTCGACGCACTAATCTAGCTTAGTTTATTTTAAAATGCTTTAAATACTTTGGATTCATTACAGACAGGTTGATTTTTTGGGAAACCTACATGGGGCACACTATTTTCTCAAATAGTAATACATTTTACAAAGTACTAGTTGGCACAATCATAAATTTTCAAGGTCCCTCTTCAAGTAGCTAGTCTCGCTAATTTCCTATTGCCTTTTAACTTGATAAAATAATATATGTGAGCAGTATTTAGATTACAAGCCCATTTGAAATCATCACTCTATAAATTAAAACCAAATCCATCTGAAAGAAATTATATCAAACGAAAGAAATAAAAGACTAAAAGACTAAATAAATTGTTATCATAAAATCTACCATATATTCTGTCGTCATCATCATGATCAACAACAACAACAACAATAATAATAATAATAATAGAGAAAAAATTGTATATTTATTACTATTGAATGGCGTTCTTTTTGGGGTCACTGCTTCATCGAATTTCTTAAATTAATACAACCCTTTAGAGAATCAAAAAACTAGCGGGCCCAACCTTATTACGAAAATTTTAGTCAATTATTATTATTATTATTATTATTTATTTATTATTTTTTACAATTTGTACACTAAGAAAAAATGGGATTTTCGATGGTTTTTTTGGCGGAATTTCGCCGAAAACATCACTTTCTATCAAATTTTCAGCGGAATGATACTGCCGAAAGACCTTCGTCGCTTTCTTATTTTTCGTGGAATATTAAGCCAAAATATTTTTTGGCAGATTACGGGTGGATAGTTAACAGCGAATTCCAGTGGATTTCTTATTTTTCTTATCGAGGTATTTTCTTATTTTTTAAAAAAATAAAAATAAGTTCTCCACCGAAAATCATAAATTTTAAAGGTCCCTCTTTAGGTGGCTAGTCTCTGCTGAAAATAATTTTCAATTTAAAAAAAATAAAAAAATCAGCAGAATTTCGACAAAATTTCTGCCGAAATTCCGCCGAAATTTTGAAAAATTTAAAATTCAAATTTTCGACGGAAAAAGTTTTAAAAAATATATATTAATACAAAAATTAATTGAATTAGAGATTGTCTTCAACCCGTTTAAGTAAATTGAACATTTTTCCTCGTTTAATTAAAACAATCGAGCATTTCCCCAACTGAATTGAATACTTTGTTCATTTTATTTACGTGAATTGCACTTTAGATCATTAACATTCAATTTAGTCCAGTACTATTCTCTCACGTACTACAATTGATCTAATCAGGTAGTGTACCAAATTCGTTTAAGTAAATTGAACATTTTGCCTCGTTTGATTGAAATAATCAAGCGTTTCCTACAACTCAATTGAATATTTTGTTTATTTTATTTACGCCAATTGCAGTTCTAATCATTGATGTCCAATTTTGTGACGACCCGGTAATCTTTAATATTTAAATAATTGGTTTAAAATCTTTTGCTTCTTGTAAATGTTATTATTACTTGTTGTTTTCAAATTTTAATCTGCTTTTGAAATTAACTTACGATTTGAAAGGTAAAGTGTTAATTTTCGTATTTCGATTACCACTCATGGAAAATTCATCTGTTAAATATTATGACTTTTCAAAAATAATATAAATAAGTATTATAGACTTTTATGCATGGAGAAGATGCAATTTTGAATAAATTACATAATTTTACAAAGTTTAGAGGAATTTGACATTCTAACACAATTTTAGAAATTCTATGTCTTAAATTGTAATTTTTGAAAACTTATATATTAAATTTATAATTTCTGGGAAATATACATATAATTTCAGATTTATAAAGATTAAATTTCATAATTTTGGAAATTTTCTAAATTAATTATGAATTTTTGGATTTTATGCCCTAAAACCCTAATTTTCGGTTTTTACAAAAATAAATAAATACAAATTCGAATTTTTAATTAAATAAAGATATGATTTTAGATTTTATAAGATTAGATAAGATGTTTAGTATAATAGTTGAGCGTATTTTTCCAAAAATATGTTTTCACAAAAGAGTTTAGAACCCAAAATATATTTCAATCAAATACGAAATCCAATAAATACACTAGAAGTTTTGTAGCAAAAGTCACACATACCAATACCATCTACCAGGCGTCGGGACTCTAGAGGTGGCTCCTGTGGGCTCAAGAGGCGACTCCCGCACACGTAGCACTTTCCCCCGCAGGCTCAAAATATTCAAGAGATAGTACTTGACCTCATGGGCTCAAGACTTTCAAGACATATAGTACTTGGCCTCCTGGGCTCAAGACTTTCAATACATAGCACTTGGCCTCGTGGGCTCAATATGTAACATTTGCTCTACAGGTTCAAGAGGTGGCTCCCGTGTGCGTAGCACTTTGTCCCACAGAGTACTTAGCTCCCGGTATTCCGGCTGGCAAGCGACTCTGATACCACTTGTCACGACCCGAAAAAATACCCTTTTATTTTATGACAATAAATAATTTACATAAATATATTTCCAAAATACAAAAGTTACATTTTATAAAATAATAAAAAAAGTAACTGTAAAACGTCGTAATGCCTGGTGGTCTTCCGCTGCGCACTCTGATATAACATCTTTGCCTAAAAGAATGTTCATAAAACGTGTTAACACAACGGTTGAGTAGAACTATTACACAATCACATAAGGTGCAAGTGTGTAAAAATTGCACATAAACATGTAAGATCACATAATACTCCCTGTTCGTCACATATAGTGACGTAATACCTTATAACTCCCACAACGATCAAACAATCAATATTCCAACCAAGTCACTCCACGATTCCACCAATCCCAACCGAGTCACACCAGTGGTCATAACCCGGGTATATGCTGAAGCCTACGACCCACTCTCACATGGAACACTCCATCCATATGAGGAGGGATTAGGAGATGGAGGGCTGGAACACTTAATACCGGCATCTCCAATAGAATATGCCAGCGGAACTCAGCCATATCCATTCCACAATATTTTGGGCCCAATACATAATTGAGAAATAATTTCTCTTAACACATAGATCATAAAGAGCATAAATAAATATATCATGTACCTTTATGAAAGCATAATAGAATGAAAACAATTATCATGATATTGACATGTACAGTAAATAATTCGAAGCATAAAATCGTAAAATGTGAACATAGGCAATCACTTGGTATTTTACCATTATTTTGTAAACCCAAGTTAAAGCCTTGTTTATGAAAATAATCTAGGATCATGTTGCCTAAACTACTTATGAGAAAGGTAATAATTCCACCTTAGTTTGTGCTTGAAAGGGGTATAAAGAAGAGTGAAAGGATGATGTTTGTGGAAGAAACTAGAGAGAGTATAGTGTGTGTATGTGTGTGGACGTTTTTGGGGGTGGAGAAGTGTGTGGGAGGTCCTATTTATAGTGGAGAATGAGGGTAGAAGATAAGACTTGGGGACCAAGGTTTAATAAATGCAAATCTTCCTAGTTAATGCAAATCTCCCACCTAGGCTTAAAATTAAATGCCAAATTAAATGCAATCCTCCACCCCCCTCCTCTATTTCTAGCCTTGGTGTAACCCTAATCCATGAGTCATAAATCTAGATGAATGGAAGACCACACAAGTGCACAATTTCTAGAAGAAATTCATCTTGTATTAGTGTAGGATATTTTAATAAAATATTAACACAAAATCAAATAAAATCAAATAAAATCTGATAAAATCTGATTTTGATTGTCCTCATCTTATAAAATCTGAAATCATATCTTTATTTCATTAAAAAAATTAGAATTTGTATTTATTATTTTTGTAAAAACCAAAAATTAGGGTTTTAGAGCATAAAATTAGGGTTTTTGGGAATAAAATTCGAAAATTCATAATTAATTTAGAAAAATTCCAAAATTATGAAATTTAATGTTTATAAATCTGAAATTATATGTATATTTCTCAGAAATTAAAAAATGTTTTAGTTATACTTTTGAAAATTGTGATTTAGGACATAGAATTTCGAAAATTGTGTTAGAATGTCTAATTCTTCTAAAATTTGAAAAATCATATAATTTATTCAAAATTGATCTTCTCCATGCATAAAAGTCTAAATACTTATTTATATTGTTTTGAAAACTCATAAGTATTTAATAGATGAATTTTCCAAGACTAATAATCGAATATCGAAAATTAACACTTTACCGTTCAAATTGTAAATTAATCTCAAAAGCAGACTAAAATTTAAAAACAACAAGTAATAATAACATTTACAAGAAGCAAAAGATTTTAAATCAATTATTTAAATATTAAATATTACCGGGTCGTCACAGGTGCATGATCTTCATTTCCATTACACACACAACACAAAACCCCGCCTATAAGACCCGCACCCACAAAATCTTGTACTTTCAATATATATATCACACAATATCATTAGTATACCTTCCTATATACATATATATAAATAATTACCCCTCTTTTAAACATATATATACAAATTAGCCTTTTTATATATCCATATATACACTCTACACTTTCTACTTATATAGAAGAACGTACCCCTTTGAAAGGTAGGAGTATTATTTAACTTCATGAGTAAAATAGGAATTTAAGTATCTTATAAATCTTAGATATTTTATGCTTTCATTTTCATTATAGTATTATGTGAAATTATGTGTCTACGTGCACCTATTAAAACACACACGCACCTTATGGGGTTGAATGATATTTCTACTCAACCGTCGCGTTGATTATTCTTTACATGACTTTTTTTAGGCAGAAATGAGATAGCGTATCAGAGTGGCGCAGCGGAAGCTTTAGAAGCCATTTATGCAATAAAGTTACTTTTGTATATCTTTTGAAAATTGTAACTTTTGTATTTTGTACAAATTTTATACGAAAATTATTATTTAATTTTAATAAAATATGAAGGGTATTTTTTCGGATCGTGACAAATTTAGTCAAGTGCTTATCTCACATATACTACAATTCATCGAACTATGAGACATACCCAATTCAATTAAATAAATTGGATATTTTTTCCAATACAAGTGAAAATGATCATGCTGTTACCCAACTCAATTGCAAAAACTCTATCCATATTTTCCTCATTTTCAAATGAATAATTTTGTGCAATTCAATTAATTAAGTCTATACACACATACACACACACACACACATATATATATATATATATATTTCAAGTTAGATTACATCTAGTAAATTACATACATGTTTAAACACCATTATAATAATTAACCATATTGATTGTAATTCACAATAAATTTTTGATATATACTTTTTTATTTATTGTAATATATTTTTGGCAGAATTTTCTGCTGAAAATCCACGAAAAATAATTAAGATAAATATCTTTTTATTCCCTATATCTTCGGCAGATTGTCTACCAAAAATTTAGACGAAAATACATAAATAAATAATTTTTTATTTTAATATATTTTGAGTGGAATTTTTTGCCAAAAATCTATTGAAAATAATTAACATAGATATTTTTTATCCCCTATAATTTAGATAGAGTTTTGGGGAAATATTATACCAAAAATAAATAAATGAATAAATAAAATTTTATTTTAATATACTTTCGGCAGAATTTTTCACCGAAAATTTGTCGAAAATAATTAACATAAATACATTTTGGTAAGTTCGTCGAAAATAATTAACATAAATTCATCGAAAAATTACGCCAAAAATACATAAATAAATAATTTTTTATTTTAATATATTTTCATCAAAAATCCATAGAAAATAATATAATAAATAATTTTTTAATTACTTAGATTTTCTGCACAAGTTCCTGCCAAAAATCCACCGAAAATAATAATATAAATAATTTTTTTAATTACTTATACTTTCTGCGCAAGTTCCCGCTGAAAACCAATTGAAAATTTGGATGAAATTCTGGCGCCATCTTTGGCGCGTAGTTATCGTCAAAAATTTTGGGCGGATTCGCCAAAAATCCACCTAAATTTGGAAGAAATTCGGCCAAAAATTTTGGTAGAATATTCCTCTGAAAAAGTTGCATTTTCTTGTAGTGGTAGTCATATTAGCACAATCTACCATCTGATCATTCGATTTATTTTTATTTTTATTTTTATTTTTATTTTGTTTTGGTCCTTTGTTATTATAGTCAGCATTGGGGGGCTTGGGTTGGGGGGGGGGGGGTGCGCAGGTTTGGGGATAAGGATAATTGACTTGGCCCATTTGGGGGTCAATTTAATAGGCCAACTCAAATCATTTTGTGGATGCAGTTATCTAATATTTCTTGTAAATGATCAATTGCAAGTCTTGCTTTGGTGATAACAATAACATTCACAAATTAAATATGATCTAAGTTAATGGGCCAAGCTGGAGTTTAGGGTCGTTAATTGGGCAGATATTAATTCGAATCCAATTTAAATTTAGATTGATTTTATTATAAATATTCATAATACAAAAAGTGGATTTGATATAAAAATTAGATAATTCGATTCATTAAAGTTTAAAATCAGAATTTGATGTTATTTTTCCTTGAAACCAGAAATCTTATATGAGATACTAAAGACTTATAAAGTACAATATATGAGACACTTGACTTACAAAGCACTAGGGGTGGCAAATGAGCGGGTTGGGTTGGGTTTGGGTTGGGTTCATATGGATTGGGTTTGAAATGGGTTGGGTACAAAATGGGTTCGAGTATATGGGTTTAAGATGGGTTGGGTCTGGGTTGGGTTGGGTTGAACCCAAATGGATCCAAATTTCAAAACGAAAAAATGTGTATTTATTATAGTTGGAAGATTGTATCTATCATTATTTACTTTATTATTATTATTATTATTATTATTGCTACTACTTGGAAAAATGTAAAAAATTTTAGCTACCAATTTAAATCGATTCCTATCATCAATTCAAATTTTTATTTCATTATTTGATAAGTTAAAAAACCAAAAAGTTTCACACACACACACTGCACACACATACACACACAGTTTCACACTGCACACACACACACAGTTTCACACACCCACACACACACACACACATAGTTTCACACACACACACACACACACACACTGCACACACACAGTTTCACACACTGTGTGTGTGAAACTGTGTGTGTGCAGTGCGTGTGTCTGTGTGAAACTGTGTGTTTCACACACTGTGTGTGTGTGTGTGTGTGCAGTGTGTGTGTGTGTGTGTGTGTGTGTGTGTGAGTGATGATAATGAAAGTAATTACAAATTATAAATCCACACATTTCAAACCCATTTGAACCCATTTTAAACCCAATATAAACCCAAAACTATCTTAACCCAATTGGAACCAAACCCAACCCAACCCATTATAAATTTTTTAAACCCAACCCAACCCAAAATCAATTGAATTGGGTTGAACCCATGGGTTTGAGCCCATTTTGCCACCACTACAAAGCACTTATTATTTTTACTCTTGAAAATTTTTAGGGCGCTTTTATTAATATGTTTTCTTTTAAATATAAATAATTATATTTAGAATGTATATAAGGACAAACATAGTGCACACTTCATGAAGTAGTATTATTTTTTCAATAATCATTATATTTATACTCACTTTTCATCATTATTGGGTCAGTTCCGTCCACACACCTCTTGAAGTATGGTATAATTACAAATTAGCTTCTCCTATTTCAAAAATCACAAATACTCCCTCAGGTATGTGTTAGCTTAACAAAACCTATCCTTCATTAAGATAAGATATAATTGCAAGTTGTATGACAATTATTTTAGGCAAGATTTGAGAATGAGATTCACATGGTCTTGACAAACTCAAGATATAGAAATCATATATGAAGTCAACTTCAATCAAAAAAAAAAAGAAACAGTGGCGATATTGGATTATAGAGGTTGATCCCAAGTGGTGGTTATTGGCTACAGTAACTTCTTGCTGACTCAATAACAACCTAGGATGATTTACCACAAAAATTCTTAGGTAACTATTTTCCTCTCAAACACAACAGAGTTACGTAATGCAATTACAACATTTTATCAAGGAATTACTGTGACGACACATTATGGAATAGCATATTGTTTACAAGTACAAACCTTTTATCATGGTGTCAATGGAAATGATTTTGCTATGATCAATTCAGCTGCAGGTGGTACAATAGTGAGATATGTAAGGACCCAATTTTTCCTTACACTTTCTTTGTGACTTAGAGATATATATATATATATATATGTATATATATATATATATATATTATTTACATGTTTAGATGCATAATTTACGTGATGCTTTCTTGCAATAAATATTTCGCAATGTATGCTTGATCTTATTCACAACATGCATAAGTATTAGGATTACTTTTCTAACCTTATTTAGCAATCATACAATGCATAAAATTCAAGAAAATACATAGGTATATATATATATATATATATGCACATGCACGGTTTTATATACATACATACATAGGGTTAGAATATTTTTCCATAAAACTCTTGTAAATGTCCTTTTCACAAAAATATGTCATTTTCATATAATAATTTTTAAATAATTATTTTAATTACTAGGTCATAAGACAATACATATGTGCATGTATATATATATCAAAATTATTTTTCATCATATATATATATATATATATATATATTTGAAAACCCTAAATAAATGTGTAAAATTGTACTTTTCTTCCTTTAGGTATTATTTCTTTCATACTTTGAGTAATTATATCCTACATTTATATAAAAAGGAGGGGGGTGGACGGTTTTATACTTGTCTATATATATATATATATATATGCTTAAATGTGTATTATTATTTACATGTTTATATGCATAATTTAAATGATGCTTTCTTGCAATAAACATTTCGCAATGTATGCTTAATCTTATTCACAACATGCATAAGTATTAGGATTATTTTTCTTACCTAATTTAGCAATTATACAATGCATAAAATTCAAGAAAATACATAGGTATATATATATATATATATATATGCACATACACAGTTTTATATACATACATACATAGGGTTAGAATATTTTTCCATGAAACTCTTGTAAATGTCCTTTTCACAAAAATATTTCATTTTCATATAATAATTTTTAAATAATTATTTTAATTACTAGGTCATAAGACAATACATATTTTTGTGTATATATATATATCAAAATTATTTTTCATCATATATATATATATATTCGAAAACCCTAAATAAATGTGTAAAATTGTACTTTTCTTCCTTTAGGTATTATTTCTTTCGTACTTTGAATAATTATATCCTACATTTATATAAAAAGGAGGGGGGTGGACGGTTTTATACTTGTCTATATATATATATATATATATATATATATATGCTTAAATGTGTATTATTATTTACATGTTTATATGCATAATTTACATGATGCTTTCTTGCAATAAACATTTCGCAATGTATGCTTAATCTTATTCACAACATGCATAAGTATTAGGATTATTTTTCTTACCTAATTTAGCAATTATACAATGCATAAAATTCAAGAAAATACATAGGTATATATATATATATGCACATACACAGTTTTATATACATACATACATAGGGTTAGAATATTTTTTCATGAAACTCTTGTAAATGTCCTTTTCACAAAAATATGTCATTTTCATATAATAATTTTTAAATAATTATTTTAGTTACTAGGTCATAAGACAATACACATTTGTGTATATATATATATATCAAAATTATTTTTCATCATATATATATGTATATATATATATATTCGAAAACCCTAAATAAATGTGTAAAATTGTACTTTTCTTCCTTTAGGTATTATTTCTTTCGTACTTTGAATAATTATACAATGTGCAAGAAATATCCTACATTTATATAAAAAGGATGGGGGTGGACGGTTTTATGCTTGTGTGTGTGTGTGTGTGTGTGTGTGTGTATTAAATACTTGGTATATATTGTTTCTTGCCCTCCAATTTTATATACTAAATACTTGGTATATATTGTTTCTTGCCCTCCAATTTTTCAAGATTCAAAGTATACATACACATGTAACAACTGTTCTAGATCAATGCATACATGGTTGGTCCATATTAACCTAGATATACACTTAAGCTTATTAGACCTAATATTTGAACATTGAGTTGTAAAGTAGGAATAATTAGACAAGGACTTAATTATATAATAATCCTATTTCTACCTATACTTATTATAAGTATGTATTATACTACAAAATACAAAACACCACCCACACACACACAAGAGCACACGGCCACACACACTCTCCCATTCCCCTTGTTTTTTTTCATTTCCCTTCTCTAACCCTTCTTCATATTTCAGTACTACAAAAACAAAAAAAAAAAAACCAAAATGATATTGGTACGTATCCTGACATTACACTTCTAAGGAAGACATCTTAGGTTCAAACCACCAGTAAGTACAAAAACAAATTATTTTTTGAAAAAATAATAAATAAACAAATTTAAAAAAATTCCGGGAGATACTGGTTAATGCATTTTGGGAAATTCACAGATTAGAATATTGGTACGTATCCTGACATTGTATTTTTTTTACAAATTATTAAAAAACTAAAAAAAGTTGATTAAATAATGAAATGAAAGGCTAAAAACACAACATAAACAAAAGAATTTTGAAATTTTCTTAAAATTGAAAGAAGACTATTAAACAAAACAATATACTATTTTTTAGAATATACATTTCTTTTAGAATATATTCTTAATGAAATAATGAGAATGGAGATCCCATACAAAAATTTAGAGTGCAAAAATTATTTTCTAATTACAAAACATAAATTAAAATTATTTAATAAATTAAAATAAGAATAATCAAACAAATATACAATAAGTATATAACAAAACAAAATGTATCACAAGTTCTTGCAATAGTTTGGTGGTGAAGTGCTTGTCATGGGTTCTTGCAATAGCTACAAAAATTTGCATATTTTGGGAAGACTATTCCGGTGGAGGTGGCTTGGCAGCAGCGAGCAGAGCGACAGTGGGGGGCCGACAAGATTTTCAGACTGATTAGAACCAGAAAAGCGTGTCCGCCAGAAATTTTCCCGGATTTTTGCTGGATTTCGCACATTTTTCCGTAGTGAAAAAAGTCTCATTTAGAATAATTGAGGTAAGGTTTCGAGAATAGGCTCCACAATAAAGAAGCATCCAAGACAACTATTTTTGGCCACCGTGTGTGTACTCATGGACGGACAAGGCTAATTAATCTTACGAGTTGACGATGAGCACGTGATCATTGGCATGCGAAAGATAATGAAATCGCCTTCTTCTATCTTTTATTCGTCATGTTTTGAAATAGATATGATTGATGATCTTGCATTTAATTTTTAGGAACATGTAGTGAAAAAAGATACTCTAGATAGATGTCTTTTGGAGTCAAGCAAAATTCAAGACGAGGTGCTCTTTGATGCAAAACTGTGTGAAAAAGTGGGACAACATCGGCATGATGAATGCGCTATCAAGAGAGTTTTTGACCCACAGATCTCCTCCACCAATTTGCATGAACATTGAACAAAGCAAAAATTCAAGCTATAAACTATAAATTAGAATTACTTCAGTCACTTTATCTTTTATTATTATTATTATTATTATTATTATTATGTCTTTAATTATTATTTACTTAGCTGTTTTAATTTACTTTCGTGTGTTTCAGGCAAAATAAATAAATAGATAAAACTCAGAAATTGTGCTTATATGGATCCTTTGCTTGGACTAAAATGCAAACTTGAGTGCAGAAGATGAAAACATTCGCTTATACTTGGTTTGAGTTTCGTATCGTATTATTGAGCTTTGTCTTCATTTGTTGAATTTGATTGTATTTCGACAAGTTAAAAACCTTGAATGTTTCACTTAAATTCAGAGTTAGAGTAGATGTCGTAAGTTCAAGGGAAATTCTTGATTAAATGCTTTGAGTAATGATTTATGGAGTAGATGAGATTTCAGTTTTAAGGATTAAAGAAAAGGAATTACATAAAAAAAAAAATCCTTGGTTTACCTAGTCGATCTAGAACATGTTTTAAGTGATTAGATTAATTTTCTTCTTGATTATTTTGTGCTAAATTCCCTGGTGTTCTCTAACACCATAAGAAAACATGGCATTAGGGATGGAAAAATCCATCTTTGAAATTTATATTTCGGTTTTTGATGGAAAACAGAGATGGATTTTTCCATCTCTAATCACGTGGTTGAAAGCCTTGTCTCTAATTAGAGATTGAAGTTTTGCACCTCTAATTTTTGAGACTGAATAATTACGTTTCTCTTTCTATCTTTAGAAAAAGTAACATTTTTCATGCAAGATCCATCTCTAATTTTATAAACATTGTGGCAACGCTCCCGCTAGGATCTTCCTATACGGTTGGAGACCACCGACGATCACACTATGCACTAATTTTTTTTTTAAATTTGAACCTAGTACGAACGCTTAACTTATACACGGTGGAGGCAGAGTATAAGATGCAACATGAATAATATACGTAACCAAGTGTAACCAAGAACAACCAAATACAAACCCAAAATAGCCAGCTAGTGGCACTAAGTAGTAAACTAGGAATTATACAGCAAAACAAAGTGAAGCGAATAAACTTAATATAAACAACTGGAGAAGCGACAACCACCCTACGGACGCCCACTATTCTGACTCTGAGGCAATGAATAGAAAGAAACGAGTGGTTAAGTTCAAATTAACTTAGTAAGGCCACATAGAGATAAATATATATTTGACCAGAAATGAGACTTAAAACTGTTAAATCATAATATAGTGCACGTAGTGTGAAGTGTAACTTGATAATAATAATTGGACTGAGTTACACTGACAGTGAGCTCGAGACGGAGTCTCCAAGCTTATGACTACCCAAAATAGATAAATCATAACAAAAACCTTTATGCCTCCCTCGTCGAGAAGCCACCTCAACACTAAACAAGACGGAGATGTATCACTTATCCGTGCAGTACATCGCTCCAATCCCTACTACAATCATTCTCCTACTGTACATAGAAATTAGTTTCTCGAAATGGTATCATATAAAAGGTTTCATCGACAGTCTGTTCCGTCCGATAAAATTCCTCTTATAAGTACCTGGACCCAAACTTCCCAAAGGTAAACGGATATAATAGGACATATATTTCTCACAACTTGTCAACAAAGCAATAACCGTTTTTACACCCGGAATACATAGAAATACAATTAAAATATGATATCCCAAATGTGTCAAAAATCATTTCGGGACAAATATAACTGGCAATATCAGAAAATGAAATATTTTCATAAATAACTTGTGTTATGGTATGGAAAACATTTTTCCAAAAGATTGGATAACATAAATTTGATAAGGTAGGCTATACGAATAATATTTATATCATATAGTTCAAAGCCCCAGAAAGGAATTGACAAAGCACTCACCTTAGGAGTTTATCAAGTTTATAGATTTGGTTTGACTAGATCAACTTGACTTCCTCCTAAAATTTACATTAATAGCTATAGTTAGGATACTACTTAGCAATCATTGTTTAAAGAAAAACATAACTACTTATATTCTTGATCTAACACAATACTCATATAATCATAATTTAGAGACTAAGACACTAACTTATACTTAGTATCCACTTTAAGAAAAATATTACACATTTTCACATAATCTCACATAAAAACATAAAGAACATATTCTCATACTTTAAATCATAAAAGTATACCATATTTTGGAATAATAACTAAGCATGCTTTATTCCTAATTTTATGAACATAGAGCATAATTACAACTAAAAAACATGTTTTTTAGCAACTTGTGGTAACATAATAGATTATTCAAGAGAATAGCATGTAACATAAGACTTACGTCTAAGTCAACTTATGAAAATCACTTCAAAAATAGAGAAGCTACTAAACCAAGAACATTGAAGCATGCTTGGCAAGAACTTTTACTCATGAGCATTGAAGCATATTTTTAGCAAGAACTTTTACTCATGAGCATTGAAGCATACTTTTAGCAAGAACATTTACTCAAGAGCATTGAAGCATGCCTATGCAAGAACTTTTACTCAAGGTGAACATAAATAACACTCCTACTTATGGGATTAAGGAAGGTTTCTACCTTTTCAAGAGTTTTTGAGGGAAATAAGGGGATATATGGAAGGCTAATAGATATATATGTATGAAAAAAGAAGGGTTTATTGATATATATATATATATATATATATATATCTGTGTGTGTATATGTGGAAGATATGCTATAAATAGAGAGTGTTTTGTATGTTGAGAGTGGAGTGAGTGTGGGTGTGTGTGTTTTAGGCGGGATGTTCGTGTGTGTGTGGGAAAATGAAGACAATGACCCCTTTTTATAGAGTTTAGGGCAAGAAATATGATTTTTATATTATGTGGTCAATTTATAATACATGCATAGAAAATAAGATAAGATAAGATAAGATAAGATAAGATATGATAAAATAAGATAAGATAAGATAAGATAGGATAGGATAACATAAGATATGATAAGATAGGATAAGATAAGATATTTTTGTAGTTATCCAATTTGTTATGTTTATCAAGAATCTTATAAAGATCTTAGCATTTAAGAACATTTGTTAGGAGAAAATGACATTTTTGGATAAGTATATATATATATATATATATGATAAAACATGACCTATTATATAATATATACATATAAATTCAAATATTACATGTATATATAGGTATATTTTCAAAATATAAATATATTTATGCATATGACTTTATTACAAATAAATTAATAAGCGATAATTCTTGAAAACACATATCTGTACATATATATATATTTCTCGATTTATATATGTATCATAAATTCAATTGTTTATGATAAATATAATTATCACCTCACATAATTCAGGTATAAAATAAGGGTCATATTAAACATGAAATATAATTAAGCATGTGCGTATATCATAAGAACTGATTTTTATATAGTTGTTAGACCTAAAATCGGGATGTCACAAACATGCATGTTATCTATAATTCTGTCTCTAAATTGATAATTGCTTTTTACAAATCTATCTATGATTTCATCTCTAAATCCACTGAGTACTTTTTACAAAATCTATCTCTAATTCCATGTTTGAATTTATTAGTTCATATTCGCCTACTAATCCAAATTGAATTGATAACTAACAATAACTCATCAAAAAGATTAGAAACCAAATATATATATATATATATGAAAAAGGTCACTTCAACCATCTTCATTAATACAAACTAAGAACGTAATGGCTAACATAATCCAAGAATTAGAAACAAAATAAGAAATTAATACAATATATAAGTGTATGTCAATCCAACAAGAAGCCAAAATGTATACTAAATATTTACAAACTAATATATTATATATCTACTTTTGACTTTTGCAAATCATCTTTACGCAGTGATAGTTGGAACTACATTTCTTTGGTCTTGTTTTCATAACTAAGAACTTTCTCCTCCATTCTTCCATCTGAAAAAGAGGACAATGATGATCAGGATAATTAGATAAAAAAAAAAGGAAATAGTTAAACAACCCATACAAGAAAGATCATTATTAACCCAACAAGACCTCAAAGTTACATTATTTCTAACCTTGTTTTTATATATAATGACTATATTATTTTCCATATCTAAGAATACTTTCTGTATCTCGTTCTCTATAATCATTGAATTTCAATCTCTTGTGGGTATTATTTAAGCAAACATAGTCATATCTTGGCTCGCATTAAACCTTAAAAACAACATATTGCATATACTAGGCAAAAGAACTACATTAAAATGTCAATTAGTCCTGTCAGATTGCTATGTAAAAACATTAGCAAGGGAAACAAATTGAAATTTCATGTTGCATGGTGCTGAATAATGAGAATGAGCTGTTTTGCATTTCATCATATTTTTGAACTATGTGCATTACAATCTCAGCCACAGACATACACACAAGCACACTCAATTTGCTACATGGCATAGACAACTGAATAGACTTGTACAATGTACCAAGATTATTTAACAGTTTTATGTGATTTCCTAATTCATGAATTGCCCTTTAAGCTTTTGTAATCTGATTCATGCAGCAGCATTTATCATGTAAACCCTGAAAATACCAATCCACCACTATTAATGTCCTCATTCCAAGTATCCCGTGTCTATTGTCCAATGCCTAGTGATATAATAACAGTAAAACTACTAAAGCATTCAATGAAAACTCCAGTGACTAAACTATATCTTAGAATTCAGTTGTAAAAAATATTTCTTAGAATTACTAAAGTATTGTCCTCATTCCTTGCATTAGAGATCTTTAGCAGCAAAATAAAATTTGGTTGTGAAACCCCAAAGTAACAACAGATGGAAAAATAAATTGGTTACTTAAGAAGTTTTTATATAAAACAAACACAATCAAAGGTACACCTACCTTAGCTCGTGATACTTAGCTTTGGTCATCTTGACACCTTCAAATAGGTACTACTCATTTTCAATGTCTCTGCTTATTTCCTGTTCGCCTAAGGGATTTCCATAAGCAAGTAGTCTTCGACTTAGATGTTTGAGAGCAAAGACCAAAATTATCATTTGATTCTAAATGATAAAAGATTTCCATAAGCATGTAGTCTTCGACTTAGATGTTTGAGATACAAAATCACATGGAACCTTAATAAGCTCAACAATTATCATAGAGCTTGTTCCAGGACTCACAAAAACACTGTCATGTTACTGTAACTAAGGTTGACAGAATCCTGATTCACAAAGATCTCAACAAAAAACACAGTCCTGTTCTAAAATGTAAGTCATTATAATGATTCATGGGTTGCTCAGAAAAAGAGAATAAAAGAAAAAGAAATTAAGTTATGTGAAGTCTGATTAACAAGGTATATGCATCACAAATGTGTATCCTCACGTAAAAAGGTTAAGCATAAGTCAAAAAAATATATATATTTAAAAAAATAAAGAAAGAAAAAAAAAAAGGTCACCAATGACCTGAGAACCTTTGGAGTTAGTTGTAGTAGGACAAGTGGGAACCTCTATATGACTAGCGGGTATGCCGTAGGTTTAGAAGTGTTAAGTTCTTATTTACGTGATGACATGAATGTTATAGAAACTAAGTTAAAGTTTGAGTGTTTAAATTTTCTTTACTCGAGGATGAGAAAAAGTTCAAGTGTGGGAGTATTTGATAAGTTGAAATCTTGCATAATTTTACATGTATTTTTTATGTGCACTTTCACCTAAAGATTATTTAATTATAAAAATATTTGTGTTTGTGCAAGAATTTTAATAAACAGATCAATTCGCAAATAATGTTGAAGTTGGGAAAAAAGTTTGACAAAATGTGATGAATTTTGCCATGAAGATCTGTTGGAATCTTAGTGTAACACCCTCAATTCCAATCATATATAACACATGTATTGCCCTTAGCTCCATCTGCCAAAAGAAACAACAAAAGAAAAAACAATTCATAAATTCAATAGTGATAAACTAGCCATGCACATTAGGTGTGCATTGAATAAGCATTCATTACATTTTTGGCATTCTTGCCTACATTTGAAATAAAAAAATTACTTAGAGTTGAAGGACTCGGCCAACCATTAATGGCAGTAAATGCCATTGTTTTTCAAATGAAAAAAAGTTAGAATTATGGAAAAGTTCAATAGCAGAGAAGAAGGAGAAGACAGAAGAAAAGAAGCAAAGTACACGCAGCAACTCATGATATGAAAATCTGGAATTTTGACAGGGAAATCTTACATTCCGGTAACATAATTCCCTTTACTTCTTCAATTTTCACCTACAAAAAACAACAACAAGCAGGCATTTGGGGATCATCCGAGAAGAGAAAGAAAAGTAGAGTATAGCTCTGTAATTTTCCACATTTTAATTCTACTTCTTAGTTTAATTAGTTGAGAAATAAAAAATGAGTTTAGACCAATAACCTACCCGATGTTTGAGTTTCCAGCATCAAAGAAGTACTTTCTTCTTTTAACTTTGTATTCTAGCTACAGAATGGTGATCGTAAACTCTTTTATATTTACTTATTTTTATTATTTAATTATGGGGTAGTCTTGTTGTCGTTAGGGATCGATACAACTGAATTTTATATATGCTTTCAAGTTTAAATTATACTAGTATGTAACCCGTGCTATGCACGGAATGAGTGATATCAATTAAAAATTTAAATTAAATATCGTATTGATAATTCATATTGCAATGAATTCTATGCATAATATATCTTTTAAATTATATGAATACAGTAGTAATTCTTTTGATCAAATTGCATAAAATACTCTTGATATGAAAATGAAAAATGAGGCTTTGTTTTACTAAAATAACAAAAATTCTCTTCACTGTATTAATAAAAATTTAGAAAAATTGAGTAATTTGCAAGTTCAATATCAAATAATCTAACGTCCAAAATTTTGATCCATAACAAAGACTAAAACTAATATAAATCTTACGAATCAGTTGATGGAAACACCATATCTTCTTAAGATGAATTTGTAAACGCAAAAAAAAAAAAAAAAAAAAACTATAATTATCTAATAACAAATATCAAATAATTTGTTAAATAATTCAGTAAAAATATTGAACATACCGATATTTAAAACAAATGATATGTATAATAGGCAAATTTATAAGTAATAGTTCCTTTTTGAAAAAATAATTTTACGATTTTATCATCATTGAATGCAATAAACTTTACACTTTATGTTCGCAGATGCACTAATCTATTCGGAAGATGGAAACACTCCTCAGACCAATCGACACCTAAAATGAAATTCACTGTGATTATAATATTCAAATTTAAAAGACTATCATCGACATTAATCCTAAAAAGATTCAAAGTAAAGTAAACCCATCACTATTCATAAAAAATCACAACAAAATAAAAGCAAATTTTTAATAGAAGAATTATAAATAGTACATATTATTTTAATACATATATGTGTACGGTGTACCAATTCAATAGTCTTGGTATTTCTCCACTCAGCTTGTTCTGAGCTAAGTCCCTAGAGCAATCAATTTTAAAAGTACTTCATCACAAAATAGCTCATAATCAAAACTGAAACAAAATACATGAAAAATAATAATAATGATACTCACAGAATTTTCAAGTTCGGAATCTGAGAGAGTGTCGAGGGAATTGGACCAATTAACTGATTATTTTTTAAAATCCTGTCGAGGAGGAAATATTTTCAAACAGAAAAAAATATATCGTAGAAATAAAGGAAATATTTTCAAACAGAAAAAAAAATATATCGTAGAAATTAAGCCCGAAAAAGAAGGGGTGAGGGGATTTTCAAGTTCTGAAATGTGAAAGTATTCAACGTATATTTCTACTACTTGAGACGACGTCAATCGTCCACACATGAAAATGCACCGCATAGTTCTCATAGACCAGGCAATAATATTGACTTAATTGATCCCCAAGACAAAATTCATTAGTCTTTTGTATTGTTGCAGTACTTAGAACTACAAAAAAGAACCCATTAATTAATGAAAATTTTATAACAGTGAAATTTTACCACAAATTTAAGTTATATTTAATAACTAAAATCACTTAAGTAAATGTTGTTAAGCAAAATTTAACCTAAAGATTCATCAAAATAACTAAAGTGTTACTTATTCATAACATAGATGATCAATTGTAGCGATTTAAATTTCTAATGATCAAAGTAATTATAATATTCAAATATAAAAGACTATCATCGACATTAATCCTAAAAAGATTCAAAGTAAAGTAAACCCATTACTATTCATAAAAAATCACAACAAAATAAAAGCAAATTTTTAATAGAAGAATTATGAACAGTACATATTATTTTAATACATATATGTGTACGGTGTACCAATTCAATAGTCTTGGTATTTCTCCTCTCAGCTTATTCTGAGCCAAGTCCCTAGAGCAATCAATTTTAAAAGTACTTCATCACAAAATAGCTCATAATCAAAACTGAAACAAAATACATGAAAAATAATAATAATGATACTCACAGAATTTTCAAGTTAGGAATTTGAGAGAGTGCCGAGGGAATTGGACCAATTAACTGATTATTTTTTAAAATCCTGTCGAGGGTGATAACCACGATATTAGTAAACAAACTTGAATATGCAATAAATCAATAGGTAGTTGCAAATAAATAATAGGGAAATAGGAAGACGATCACGCTGATTTTTAACTTACAAATTCTCAAGCTGCTTCAACTTTGAAATTGAGAAGGGAATATCTCCATAGAGCTCGTTGAAAGATAAGTCGATGATATGCAATCAGAAATATTTTGAAAAGCTTTTTGTACAATTGTCACATTATCGCCACAACATATTTGCCTCAAAAGGGATCAACAAACACAACTGCAAAAAATAAAAAATTGAAAAAAATAGAAAACGTAAAAAGGAAAAAAAAAATAGGAAACGTAAAAATAGTTTGGAAACTTACCTCAAAAGGCACCAACATGCACAATTACAAAAATAGGAAACGTAAAAATGGCTTGAACCTACTCAAGTTCTTTTTAATTATATTTGAAGATGTACCTATTTATGCACCTATATGTATTAAATTGCCGATAAGAATAAGAAATTATGCAAATTGAGCAAATTGAGCTCATTTAAATTTGCTCAATTTGCTCAATTTATAAATTTGCTCAATTTAAATTTGCTCAATTATGCACATATATTAAATTTGCTCAATTTACTCAATTTATAAATAAGCCCTTTTTGCTCAAGAATTATGCACCTTTTGGGAATCTTGAATTAAATTAAATGTCAAAATAATTTCATTGGAAATATAATTATTTTTTATTGTCTTGTAATTAGTAGGTTGACTTGTAATTAACAAATTTTATTTATTTATTTGATTGTGTGCTTTTTGAGAATCTTGTATTTTGAATATATATTTTTTGTTTTAAAAAAAATCAAAATTCTAGAAAATTAGAATTTGGTCAAAATTGGATGAATTTGAGTCAAACACCTTTCTCAAATATATAATAGTATAGATAAGTTGCTATTTTATTTATAAAATTATGTTTTACAATTTTTAATGATTTTTATATTTAAATTTGTTTATTAATTGTGGCGATATGTTGAAAAGAGAAGTTGCAATTTAATAAATATTTTTTTCAGTGTAAATTGATGATAGTTGGAGTCATTTATGCTAGAGACTAGCAACTTGAGGGGCTTTGGAAATTTGTAATTGTGCCAACTAGTAACTAATTAAAAAATTAGTGTGGTCTGTGTAGGTTTCCTAAAAAGTCAATCTATTTGCAACAAATTCAAAGTACTTAATGTATTTTAAAATAAATAAGCTAGATTAGTGCAGTGAAAGGCGTAATTGAACTTAGGGAGTTTTAAAAATGTCAAGGATTTCTGAAAATGGTCAATTGAATAAAAAGGAAATACTGCCACTTTATAAATAAATTTTTTCAAACTTATAATTTTCAATTCCATGAAATAATATAGGTGAAGGTAAAGTTGATCCCTAACGCTCTTTTACTATTGGAAATTTCTTTTCAAATTTTATTATTTTAAATTTACACTGAAATTATTTTCTTATATTATTTAGTCAAACACAAACCATCTTTTAATTGGTTTTCCAAATAACATAAAAATTTGATAACGTTAAATTTTTAATTTCTATCAGTCCTCGTGGGAAGGATTACTTTTTCATCATTTTATTACTTGAATGACTAGTGCACTTTCTATAATCAATCCCAGTCACATCTTTCTTTATATTTTCCCAATGTGGTATTAAAATTATTGAATTCTCAACTTTGCTTCGCTAATTTCCTGCAACATTTTAGCTTGAGAAAATAGTACATGTGATCATTATCGAGATTACAAGTCCTTTGAAATCATTGCTCTATAAATTAAAACCAAGTCCATTAGAAATAAATCATATCAAATGAAATAAATAAAATGTCCTCGTAAAGAAAGACAACATTCATTTATTTATTGAAAAAAAAAATTGTATGAATTTATTTGAACTCACAAACAAGTGTTGTGGTACATCCTCAACGCTTATTCGTTATTCATTTACTAGAACTGCTTATTCAAATCCGTCATTATTTCATATCGTTATGAGTATCTTATTTACTATTTACAACATTTAGTAGAACATGGTTGGATGATCATGATCAACTATATATATATATATAATAGTCAAGCTAGCAACGTGGTCTGGCAGGTGCCTTTTCGATACCAAGTTGTGCAACGGTGGATGGTTTGCGAGAATTTAGTTCCAATACAACGGTGTTTAGGCTATCAGAATTCGCAACATAAGCTCGATTCTCATCTTGAGCCATCTCCCTTTCATCAACTTGTTGAGTTTCACATTTGTCCATAATCACTAAAAAGATAAATAAAATCATGACGAGTAAGAGGGGTTTTCCAATGACACAATATCCTTGCCAAGATGTCATTCTTATTGCCTGATTTTGTGCAAGCGTGAATGCAAAACAGAAGGGATTATTGTTGGTGATGCATGTTGGGAACTTCAATGTATATCAATTAATTCAGCTAGAATAAAGCCCACTCTCAATATTGATGTATAGATGCTATAAATTGTCGCCTATATACTCATATTAATGAATAACCAACACATGTGGTTCATCATGTTGACTATAAAAATTCTGCAATCAGGTTTGGCCATGTATAATTAATTTATAGAAGTATTACTACATCTATTTATTTGAATCGTATATATAATATTGATATGATAAGATATATATACATATATATAATTAACATTTCATATGATTAGTTGATTCAATAAAATCCAATCTTTTAATCAAAAAGAAACAAAAAAGAAAAAAGTCAAATTTGATTAAAATTTCCCATGGTTACGATGTTAAAATTGGAAATATTGATTTTCTTTTTCTTTTACTGTGTAAACATATACATAAAATTTAATTAAAATTTCTGATGGTTATGATGTTAAAATTTTGAAAAAGATACATAATACTAATATATTATATTACCTTGTTTTATATTTTAATGATAAATAATAACTTTATAACATAAAACTAAAAATATAGTGATTTGTTTTTATCATTTTATTAAATAAAATTTTGAGTTTGAACTAATTGAATTATTTAAAAATTCGAGCTTGGTTGAATTGAGCCAAGTCAAACTCGAGTTTTCATCGAGCCGAACTCGAGCTATAAAAAATTAAGCTCATTGAGGTTGAGCTCAAGCATGAGCCTAATAGATATACTTCGAGCTAGCTCAAAAATTTTGCCCAAGCTTGGTTTTGCTCGGCTCATTTGCACTTCTAATAGATGAAGACCACCCCTACACCTAAAGACGGAAACCTCCCCCATGGTATATATAATTACATCTACGTACCTCCCTTGAGGTTTTATTCAGCATAATAACATTCCCCATCATGACAAATTGTGAAAAAACAAAATTACTCCTATGCAAATCTCATCTCAAACTCCTATCAAAACCACCTGAAATACAATTCATAACTATGACCCGTCTTGATAAATGATGAATTCTATTAAGCTGATTTTTTTTTGTTGTTTCTTTGTTTTTTTACAGGGTTTATTTTATTATTATTATTATTATTATTATTATCATTATCATTATTATTAT
This sequence comes from Petrea volubilis, assembly GCA_026212405.1. NCBI lineage: Eukaryota > Viridiplantae > Streptophyta > Magnoliopsida > Lamiales > Verbenaceae > Petrea > Petrea volubilis. The sequence continues at coordinate 10,652,567 of CM047871.1, read as the reverse complement.
TATTATTATTATCATCATCATTATTATCATTATTATTATTATTATTATTATTATTATTATTATCATTATTATCATTATTATTATTAAGAACAATAATTTGTTAATAATACTAGTTATAGTGGTAAATATAGAAACATAGATGGATTTGCAGAAAAGCAAATTGCTAACATGATACATAGAATGCTTATGTACAGTACCATATGTAAATCAAATGGTAATAGTAGGTTTAAATTTATGTTTCTTATTTTCACTTGGTTTCCATTTTCTTTTATTACCATATTTTTCAATTCTCTCAGGTTTTCTTTTTTCTTTACGTTCTTTTTTATATTTCTTATAACTAGGAGGTTTATATTTCTTTTTATATTTCTTTCTAATTTATCAAGATTATGAACCTTAGGTGGATTCATACCAAACTGATCACAAAAGTCACCTAATTATTTTTTATCATTTAAATGATGTTTTTTAATTTGTTGGTTTAGTTTAATTTCATTGCACAAAGCTAAACCTTCTTGTACACATGTACCTATTAGTTTACCATAGGTATAATTATCATAGTTTATATTTAATTCACCTTTTCTAAGAGTTTTTCTTACTCTTTCAGCAAACAAGCGAGGCAATCCATCTATAAATTTGGATTTCCAGTGAGAGGAATTACTCTCAGGCAATTCTAAAACTCTGCTTAAAAACGCATCTTTATACCATCTAAAAGAGTTAAGTGTATGACATCTTTGATTTTGTAACAAAGTTCTAATATTATCACTATTATCAGACCATCTACCTGTAATATGTACAAATATATTGACCACTAATGTGTAGACAACATTTTCAACATTAATATAATTTTCTACTTTAACCGTGTGTAATATTTTGCTTCGTATTTCTTGATTTAAATAATTATCCCACCAACCTTTTGATTGTCCTGTAAATCCTGCAATTATCATGGATGCAATTGATTTTTCACTATTACCATTTGATTTACATATGGTACTGTACATAAGCATTCTATTTATCATATTATCAATTTTCTTTTCTGCAAATCCATCTATGTTCCATTCATAGATCTGTTTACCACTATAACTAGTATTATTAACAATTTTTTTTTCTTCATATAACACATCTTGAGGTGTTGGTCTTGGATAATAATAAAATCTTTGATTAGGCTTATCCGCATATTTGCTTGAATAAGATCTTTTCCCAATTTTATTTATTTCATCTTGAATGATATGTTTATAATCTGATGTGCCTTCAATTTTATTTTTAAAATCAAGTGCATGAAGATGCAACTTTTCAAATTTTTCATTTAATATTTTTTCAAAATCAAACATTGATTTTGATTTAAAATCTTTGATTTCAGGAGAAAGTTGGATACTTGGAGTAGCAATTAAGTCTTCAGTGATTAATTGTTTTTCAGTTTTTAAAATTTTAATTTCTTGTATTAATTTATTTATTTTATCCATAAGGTTATCAAGTTTATTTACAACATTATTTAATTGTTCATCTAATATTATTAAATACAAATTACTATAATTTTGTTGTTTAATTATACCATTAATGTGAGATATATTAACCAACACATTACTATGAGAGTCAATTAATTTTTCAAAAGCATTATAAGATTTGATTTGATTTTCATTTTTAATTTCAAAAGGATCTTGGGGAGGAAATATTCCTGTGACAAAATTATTTTGTGAAATTTCATAGTTGCGTTCAATTACTGAAATATGATTATCCAAATGTTCTATAAATTTGGTTATAAACCATTGAACAAAAGGTAAAGTGTGATTTAATTCAAATAAAAAATTATATTAGTCTTTTTGAAAATCTTAATTTTGATAATATAAATGTTATTATGGAAGTTATATAAATGTTTCTTATCAACACTTGAAATGATAACTTCTCAAAAGTGGTATATTAAAATTACACTTTTAATTGATAACAATTTTATAAAAGATTTAACTGCACTTGTTGACAGTGGTATAGATTTAAACTATATTCAAGAAAGAATAATTCCGACAAGGTATTTTCATAAAACCACTCATACTTTGAGTTCTGTAAATGGTCAAAAGATGCAGATTAATTATAAATTGCCTAAAGCTTTTATTTGTAAAAATAAAACATGTATTCCTACAAGTTTCTTTTAGTTAAAAATATTACAAACCAAGTAATTCTTGGTACACCATTTTTAAAGAAAATATTTCCATTAAAGAATGTTGATGAAAAAGGTTTGAATGGCACTTTTGAAAATAAAGAAATTTCATTTCAGTTTATAACTAAATCTTTTACAAGAATTTCAAATGAAATTAAAGATTTAATTATAGCTAAAGACATACATGTAAATTTTCTTAAAAATGAAATAAATCTCATAAGTCTTGATGAAAAACTTAGTAACCCTAAGTTACAAGATAAAATTAAACTTTTAATAAATGAATTTTCATTACAAATCTGTAGTGATCATCCAAATTCGCTTTGGAATAGAAAAAACATATTGTTTCACTACCTTATGAAGAAGGTTTTGATGAAAAAAGCATTCCAACCAAAGCAAGACCTTGTCAAATGAATCAAGAATATTTGGAATTATGTAAAAAGGAAATAGATTCTTTAATTGAAAAGAAACTAGTTAGACATTCAAAGTCTCAATGGTCATGTACAGGTTTTTATGTTAATAAAAATGCTAAACAAGAACATGGAGTTCCCAGGTTAGTAATAAACTACAAACCTTTAAATAAAGTTTTAAAATGGATTAGATATCCAATTCCAAAAAACAAAGATTTGTTGGATAGATTATATAATGCCAACATATTTCCTAAATTTGATTTAAAATCAGGATATTGACAAATACAAATTGATTAAAAAGATAGGTATAAAACTGCATTCAACGTTCCTATTCGACAGTTTGAATGGAATGTTATGCCCTTTGGATTAAAAAATGCTCTATCAGAATTTCAAAACATTATGAATGATATATTCATTCCTTACAATGATTTTATAATAGTTTACATTGATGATATTTTCGTTTTTTCAAAAACAATTGAAATTCATTTTAAACATTTGGATATTTTTTGAAAAATTATAATTCAAAGTGGTTTAGTAATTTCTAGACCAAAAATGTCTTTGTTTCAAACTAAGATAAAATTTCTTGGTCATAATATTGAAAAATATCAGATTATTCCTATAAATAGGAGTATTGAGTTTGCATCAAAATTTACAAATGAAATAATTGACAAAACCCAATTACAAAGATTTTTAGGAAGTCGGAGTTATATATCTTCTTATTACAAAACTCTTGCACAAGACACAACAATATTATATGATAGATTAAAAAAGAATCCTCAACCTTGGAATGAGACTCATACTCATGCTATCAGGATAATAAAAACAAAGGTAAGTAATCTTCCTTGCTTAATGTTAGCTAATCCTGATTGAAAAAAATTAAAGAAACTGATGCAAGTGATATAGGCTATGGTGGAATTTTGAAACAAAAATCACCAACAGATAAAACTGAATATCTTGTTAGATACTACTCAGGTAAATGGAATAACAGTCAAAAGAACTATGCAACTGTAGCTAAAGAAATCTTAGCTATTGTTAAATGTGTATTAAAATTTCAAGATGATCTTTATAATCAAACATTTTCCATTTTTTCTGACTGTCAATCAGCAAAGTTCATGTTTAATAAGGATTTTAAAATATGATGTTTCAAAACAAATGTTTGCACGGTGGCAAGCTCATTTAGCCCCTTTTGATTTTCAAATATTTTATGATTTTGTGACTCCTAAATTTCTGCAGAACAATAATGTTTCCTCCATACAGGCATAGAGAAATCACTATGTGCATTTTTGATGAAAATCTTTATAAAACAATTTATCAAGGAAAGATTAAATTCACTACCTTCAAGGGAATTAGTATTTCAAGATTAGTTCAACGTATTAGACAGTTGAAAAGACAAACTAAAAGGATTGTTAGAGATATTAAATATGCTCTTATTAATAATAGATATATTGATGACCTTAGACCTTTAAGTAGAGAGGATAGAGTCTATTTGTTAAATCATTTCGAATTCTTTTATGATATTGATTTATTCAATACAGAAAAAGTTGAAAGACTTCTTTATTAAATATTTAACAGATGGATAATCCTAGAAGAGAAATTCTTGAAGCAAATAGACGTTTTATCCTTAGACATGCTCAAGAATTGGGCAGACATCCTATGGAAAGACTTGCTCATAATTATAGATTGAGATATCTTCAAAATATGGTTAAAATGTCATCAATTCCTGCAACCATTAAAAAAGCCCACAAAATTGATAAAATGATTAAAGAACTTGAAGAATCATTATTAAATGATGATTTAAGTGTTATATTACTTAATTAACCTTGCAGGAACAATGATTCCACGAGATCAAAGAGGTGGTTATAGAGGTTATGGAAATTATAAAGGCAGAGGTGGTCGAGGTGGTAGATATCTGGTGAACCAGATGGGCCACAAGAAGCTCTATAATGAGAGCATTACTTTTTCAACTCAGGATAAATCCGAGATTGATAAGAAATTTGAAAATTTCTTAAGGTAGAGAAAACTGCAAGGTAGTAGTAGTAGTAATAATAATAATAATAATAATAATAATAATAATAATAATAATAATAATAATAATAAAAGTGTTGAATCTGGTTCTGAGAGTAAACCTCCTTCGTATGCAAATGCCGCATTCTTTGCAGATAAAGTTGTAGGTAATCTTGAGGAAGAAGAATCTCTTCCTTATGTTCAAAACTCTCATAAGGATGTAATGATCCTTGTTGAACCTAAAGATCTGGTAATATCCAATGACCCATGGAAGTGAAAGGAAAGGTATTTAGAAACTAAATCGTATAATGACAGAGTTTCTAAATCTCGTTTTATTTATGAAAATTTTTTGGATAAAACTAAATTTGTGGAGTTTAAACACTTTTACCCTGTTGGAACCAACAACTATTATAATTTTACTAAGGTAATTATCAGGCAGATAATGACTATTGAGGAATGGGGTCTAAGCACCTTCAAAGAAAAAGAAGTTTACAGTCTCGAATTAAAACAACTGATAAAATTCAATTACTGGAACTATCTTGATGCTTTTAATAAAACATTCTTATATGATAATCATAAGAAAAACCTCATGGTGAGTACTGGTTCCCTTTTATTTATTTAGCTTTATTAAAATTTTTGTTTTAATTAAAATTATGACAAGTTAAAGTGTTAGTGTGTTGCATAATGTCAAAACTAAAATTAGATAATGGCATGATTATGGTTCCATGATCTTCTTGCATCCTTTGAGATTGATTTTATCTAGGTTAGAATGTCAAACCCAGTCTTGTTATTAAGGTATGAAGATTATAGATTCAGTCTTGACGAGAACCTTTGTGCCTACTCAAGCCGTTAGGAAGGTGTTTTAGGGTTGTTTGGGGTTTAGTGTCAAGGATAGGTCTTAAAAACTTCTGTAAAGTGCTTAGATAATAACAACAGGGTTGAATGTTTTACAAAACTATTTTACAACAATCCTTAGATAGAATAACTCAAGGGATGACCTGGGGCTTTTATGGTTATCACGGATTTCTTGATTTAAATAATTATCCCACCAACCTTTTAATTGTCCTGTAAATCCTGCAATTATCATGGATGCAATTGATTTATCACTATTACCATTTGATTTACATATGGTACTATACATAAGCATTTTATGTATCATGTTAGCAATTTGCGTTTTTATTCATAGATCTATTTACCCCTATAACTAGTATTATTAACGCCCCAGGTCATCCCTAAGAGAATGACTTAGAACTAAGAGGTTTACAACCATTTTTACGAAAACAGATTAAACTTGTCGCCATAATCTAAGGACTTTACAAAACTTATTTAGACCTGTTGTTAGTATCCAGTCAACCCCATCACAGCCCTAAAACGCCTTCCCAACGGCTTGAGGAGGCACAAAGAGGCTTTACAACATAAATACAAGACTGAATCTAAATAGTTTAAACCTTAATTATAAGTCTGGTTTAACATTTCAACTTATGTCCCAATCAATCTCAAAGGATGCAAAAAGATTATGAAACCATAATCATGCCATTATCAAATTTTAACTTTGACATTATTCAACACACTAACACTTTAACTTGTCATATTTTTAATTAAAACAAAATTTAAATAAAGCTAAATAAATAAAAGGGAACTAGTACTTACCACGAGTTTCTTTAACTTGATTCTTTTATTGAAGGAAGTAATTTACAAAAGGAGTAATGAAAAGGCAAACTCTCAAAGCACTCGATGAAAACTAAGAAAAGAAGAGAACTTAGGAAAGTATGAAAGCAGAGGCGTGCCTAATAACTAAAACAATCCTCAGATTTATAGAGGATGCAAATGAAAACAAACATAACAAAAAAAGCAACTTTTAAAAATTTACAAACATTTTTTTCAAAACAAAGGACAATTATTGTCGACCAGTCGAATCTTGCACAACATCTTCAGCTGAAACTTTTGATTTCTGAATTGAGCACAGTAACTCCATTATTAGTTATGTCGCCTTCACATCGCTTTCAGCATCTCAACACAATGACCTCCAATTATATCCGCCGCCATGCGTCAGTGGTTACGTCATCCTGCTGCTTGCATCATGCTATGCGTCAGCTCAGAACATGGATTTCTTCCCCATTGTCTTATTGCTTTCACCTCTCAATATTGCAACCATGGCATCCAATAAAACTTCTACTTATTCGAGATATGGATCTTAGGATTCTCCAGCAATCACAACATCTTCTTTTGATGATGAGGACACAAAAATCATATCATTATCCATGTCTACACCAAAATTCTTCATCATATCCTTCCGCATTTCAGCCAAATAGGAATTTGTGATCTCATCTTTTGAAAATGAACCCTTCATATTAATTGTTTTGACAATATGATTAAAGGCATTACTTTCACCATCATAAGGATTTTTCTCCTGCAATTCTTTTTGATAATCCTTGATTTTTTTCTTTAATCATGTCCACAGTCTCCTTAGAGTTCAAAATGCCATTATCATCTTTTAAGCTTATCTTCCTCCAAAATGAAGTGAAGTAAATCCCCTTTAAGCATAGGAGATTATGAAAAGTGTAACCTATTTCAGGTTCCCACCTCCATATCCAAGGGATTAAAAACTCCATGAAGAAATGTAAGGTAGCAATTCCTTCCACCCAACAATTTTCCTTTTTTGATTTCATGATCTAAGAAGATACATTTAACCATTCTCCAAACAAACTTTTAAACGGATCGGGCAAGATTTTGATTGACGGGCCAAAAGTGATCCACCATTGGATGAATCATGAAGGAATAGTGTTTTTATACATGAAAGGACAAACTTTAAACCACCACGTATATTTTTTTCTTATGATTTTCATATAAAAATGTTTTATTAAAAGCATCAACGTAGTCCCACTAATTGAATTTTATCAGCTGTTTTAATTCGGGACTATAAATTTCTTTTTCTTTAAAGGTGCTTAGACCCCATTCCTCAGCAATCATTATCTGCTTGATAATTACCTTAGTAAAATTATAATAGTTGTTAGTTCCAACAGGGTAGAAGTGTTTAAACTCTACGGATTTGGTTTTATCCCAAATTTGTTCATAAACAAAATGAGATTTACCAACTCCGCCATTATACGATTTATTTTCTAAATACCTTTCCTTTAACTTCCAAGGGTCATTGGATATTACCATATCTTTAGGTTCAATAAGAATCATTATATCTTATGAGAGTTTTGAACATAAGAAAGAGATTCTTCTTCCTCAAGGTTACCTGTAGCTTTATCTGCAAAGGATGCGGTATCCGCATTCAAAGGAGGTTTACTCTTAGAACCAGATTCAACACTTTTATTATTATTATTATTATTACCTTGTCGTTTTCTCTGCCTCAAGAATTTTTCAAATTCCTTATCAATCTCGGATTTATCCTGAGATGAAAAAGCAATGCTCTCATTATAGAGCTTCTTGTGGCCTATCTGGTTTACCAGATATCTACCACCTCGACCACCTCTGCCTTTATAATTTCCATAACCTCTATAACTACCTCTTTGATCTCGTGGAATCATTGTTCCTGCAAGGTTAATTAGGCAATACAACTTTCATTAATAACCTTAGCAATTTCTTGCTTTCCTTTCTTCCAATGCTCTAGATTAGCAGTCATTTCATGTCTTTCAATAATACTAGGATTATCAATATTTAGATATTCTTCTAAATCTTTAATTGTGGCATCAATTCTTCTAGCCTTTTTAACTGTAGCTGGAATGGATGACAATTTAAATATGTTTCTTAATAATCTTCCTCTTATATTATGCGCAATTAATTCAAAAGGGCTAAAGCCAAGATTTCTGGCTTGTCTAATAACAAATCCTCTTTATTCTTCCATCAATTATTTCATCTGGAAATTTTGATGCAAACTCAATACTCCTATTTATAGGAATAATTTTTCAATATTATGATCAAGAAATCTTATCTTAGTTTGAAACAAAAACATATTGGGTCTAGAAATTACTAAACCACTTTGAATTATAATTTTTTGAAAAATATCCAATTGTTTAAAATGAATTTCAATTGTTTTTCAAAAAATCAAAATATCATCAATGTAAACTATCATAAAATCACTGTAAGGAATGAATATATCATTCATAATGTTTTGAAATTCTGATGGAGCATTTTTTAATCCAAAGGGTATTATTATTATCTAGTGTCCTACATTACAAATTACAAGTAAATAAATGCTAAAGTTTCATGTATTATTGTCAGGAAAGATAATAAAGAGAAAATTTATTTCCATTCGTCCACCTTGTGTATTGAAAACCCAAACCCCATGCTATATTTTCTAAATCTTTCCCACTACCACACGGTGGAGAACTTTGCCAAAGCTGCCAAAAAATTGAAATCTTCTCCAAGCGCTACCACAAGTTCCCCCATTTGTTTACAGTATTCCTCGAGTTATTTATCTATCACTAAAACACCTTTTACATAGAGCTTTGAAAAATCGAAAACTCCTAATGGATGCCAATTGTTTGAAAAAATTCATGAACCAAAGTTCCATCCATAAGGCTCCTAAGAAAGACGCTCGTACTCAAAGCAATGTAGCCAACCCAAGGCCAGCAAGTTTGAACTTAAGAGATGATGCCCAAAGAATTTGGTATGAAACATTGGCCCAACTTAAACTTGCAGTGATGAGGCAGTACATCGATGAAGAGATTTTGTGACACTTGGGGTTGCTTGATGAGGTGATGCAGTGCTTCGGTACAATTTGGTGGAATAGAGTTGTTACTGTAAAACTTCAAACATACCATGATCTCACCCTAGAAATTTTAAGCTCATTGTTTGTGCAACCCCTTGAATTTTATAGTCATGAAGAGGCGTGCATCAATTTTTGCATTTTGAATAAGGAGTAAACTTCGTCAATGAATGAAGTTGCTTCAATGTTTGGGGTTCCCAAGGAAGGGATTACGTACATTTTGTTTAAGCGGCAACCTAAACCCTCATAGCATTTTGTTGAACGTAATCTCTATGGAGATGGCTATCATCCCTGTCCTACCCAAGCCAGTAACCTTAGAACCCACACATTTTAGTATATTCAATGTTTCCTCTCTCACTCTATTCTTAGCTAAGGGTTGAGCACTAGAGTGGTGAGTCACGGGGAGTTTTTTCTTTGGTGCATGCACATGGGACATCGGGTCAACGACACACCATGTATGATAAAGCATCTTCACAAAGTTGCGCAGGCCTCCAAGGGGTTCACTATGGTCAGTGGCTTGCTCACTCACATCGCAGCACATGTTGCCCATTTTGACCTAACCACAACCACCATGGTACTTGTTGTTGGAAATGAATGCAATAATGACACAACACTGGTAGACATGCAAGTATGTTGTCAGGTTGATGACCGGTATGTTCATATTGATACTAAAGGTAACCCATTGATAAAGGCATAATGTGCGTGCACCGACAACTGCCTAGGATACTTGGGTCAATCAATCGATACAGGCCACATCAGCTTTTAGCACAAGAACTAGCTCTCTCGATAAGTACAATAGTGATAAAAACTTGGTTGGTCGGGATGATATTGCTACCGAAAATAGGAATGTAATTGACTCATTCCTTTGTGGGGATGATTTGAGGTCATTTTGATTAGAAGTCATGTTCTTGCTTTTCCATACTTTATTATACAATTATACTAGCATGTTCTACATTTTGGAAGTTTAATTTGGAAAGATTACTTGAATACTTTGTTCCATAGTTTACCAACATGTTCTGCGATTTTTAGAATTATGCACTACAATTTAGTAGTTTGGGATAGGGGAGACGAGCAAGTCATTGGTGAGACAATTTTTGAGCATCTTTGGGGAGCAATAATGATGTTAAGCATCATTGGCAATTTCTTTGAGGTAGGGGTGGTAAAATGGGTTGACAATCACGGTTGCCACCATTTCAACTAGTTTTGGATTAGATCAGGTCTTCAAATTTTATAAATGGGTTAAAGCGTGTTGGGCTTTAATAGGCTTCAAAAACTTTTTAGTCCTAAATAGGCTCAAGAGGTTTCTAAATAGGTCTATGCAGTTTCTAAATAGTTTCAACAAGAAAATATAACTTGATAATATTTCACAAATTTGAAAAGTTAGTGATAAAATTATTTTTGCAAATTAGAGAATATGTCAGATAACTAATAAATCGTTGAAAAATATACAAAATTATATTAAAAAAATGTATTTTATTTTGTGTTGAACCCACTAAGGAACTGCGTTAATCCGTTATTAACCCATTTTAAACCTGTTACCAACCCAACCTATTTACAACCCGATCCAATAGAACCTAACCCGAGCCCTACCCAATCCGCCTATTTGTCACTACTATTTTGAGGTATTGTTTAATAAATTATTCGCGGCGGACCATGGCATCAACATGATGTATTCCATGCTGACGCCCATTGATTGATAAAATTCTACAACTTTTGGAGGCTGAGAAACTAAATGGAAAATTGATAGAGCATCTTCAAATGGTAGAGTTCTCAGCCAAGTTCGGTTACTATTGGCCAATGCTAGAGGAACTGAATGAGGAGGTGGTTTGTACAATCGATACAACTTAATATCATTGCGGACAAGGTGGCATTGACACTAGTTGGTGTATGATACAGAAAAGAGAAACTTTACAAAGCTAGACTCTCTAATGACCCATTTGAATAGGGGTACTGCCAAGGTATTTGTGAGGTTCCTCATGTATTTTTTGAAGTATTCATCAAACCATGATACAAAAAGATACACCGTGCTTGGTAAACCACCAATTCCGATTACTGGAAAGATGTTTTGTGGCGTTTACAATTGCCTATGGGTAGAGTGTCATGTGCTTGATAAAGAAGACATGTAGAAGTTAACTGAATAATGCTTCATTGATGGTTATCAAGCCCATATTGATGTAGTTTTGTTCAGACACAAGCGTACAGTATTATGCATGATGAAACAATCTAGCTTTGTTATTTGTTAACAAAAGTTGTTGTTTCTTTGTGGTTGTAAATGTTAAATTATGTGGGACATAGATGAGTTATTGTTATATCTCGTTCAAGTCATAAAGAATGTGCATGAGAAAATAAACTATATTGTAGTAAGGTTGCAGAACATGACAGTCACAGTCACTATTTATAGAATATGGATGCGAAAATTATGTATATCCTATAAAGGATGTAGAACTTGACTTGGGATTGTGCTCAATTTGATCAATTAACTTGGGGATAATTGTCAATTTGATAATTGACTTGGGGATAATAGTTGGTTTTTTACCAACTAACTTGGAGATTCTAGTAAATTTCATTAATTAATTTGGACATAAGGGTCAGTTTGATCAATTAACTTGGGGATCATAGTCAATTCGATCAATTGACTTGAGGATAATAGTCAATTCGATAAATTAGGTTGTGTATAATAGTTTATTTTATCAATTGACTTGAAGATAAAAATCAATTTCAATAACTAACTTGGGAATTATAGTTAGCTTAATCAACTGACTTGGGGATAATAGTCAATTTCATCAACTGACTTGGGGATAATAGTCAGTTTCATCAATCAACTTGGGGATTAATTTGATCAATTGACTCAGTGATAATGCTTAATTTGATCAATTGACTTGGAGATAATAGTCAATTTTATCAATGAACTTGGAAATAATGCTCAATTTGTTCAATTAAATCGAGAGTTATAGTTAATTTGCTCAATTGACTTAGGGATTATAGTCAATTTCATTAATTGGCTTAAGGAATATGCTTAATTTGATCAATTGATTTAAGGTTTATGTTTAATTTTGCCAAGTGGCTTGTGGTACAATCTCAATTTGGAAACAAAAATTCAAAAGATGTTATTAGATCATAAGCTCCCTCACCTGCCACTATAGGACATAAACTAGATGTGTGATAATCTCACATAAAATAAAAAGAGCAGGATTGGGCAGTTCAAGTAAACTAAGAAGATACCTTAGATGAGAGCCACAACTTGTATCCTCTTAACGTTGTATACTACCAATTTGCTTTATCCCCTTCTAGTTTCAACCTCAGTAGTGGATATCAACTCTTCAATATGGATAGCATGAGCAATTAATACTTTTTCTCATTTATGACATCATAATGATCCCTTTCAATAGAAAATAATTGATAGCGCAACGGGAGTACTTAGCAAGTTTGGAAACAAGCCAGGTATTGAATATTGGCATACCATAATCAAAGTTATAAGATATTTACTTGGTACAAAAAATTATGGCTTATTTTATAAAAAATATCCTGATATACTTGAAGGGTTTTTTTTTTAATGTGGATTAGAACACTTTATCAAGTAATTCATATTCTACCATAATTATATTTACTTTGGGAGGTTACGCTATTTGTTGGAAATCAAAGAAGCAAACTATTATTGTCAACTCGACCATAGAGGCCAAGCTTATTGCCTTAGCTTCAACTAGTTGGGAAACAAATTGGTTAAGAGATTTATTATTTCAAATTCCTTGGTTTGAAAAACTAATTCATCTAATTTTAATACATTGTGATAGCATCGCTAGAATTGGTAGAGTGCAAAACGTTATTATAACAATAAATCTAGACCTATAAGGAAAAAACACTATATTGTGAGATTATATTTTTTTTATTATAAATGTTCATTATGTTAAATTTTTTGATAATCTTGCAAATCTTGACTAGGGCCTTAAGAGATCGGGTTTGGAGCACATCGAAGTGGATGGGATTGGAGCTCGTACTATAATAAGTCATGTATAAGGAAACTCAACCTATGGACTAGAGATTCAATAACCAGGTTCAATGGGGAAAAAAAAACAATCATACAATAGCTTGTTATGAATGCATAATTATGTTTATTAACTCTCAATGAAACTATAGCTCTTAGGAATAGGATATCAGAATTATGGTAGCACATTTGAAAGATTTTACCTATGTGAGTGTGGAAGTCGACTGCTTTCTATGAGATTTTGACTTATTCTCAAAAGCACTCATGAAATTTGAGGTAGTACAAGGTCAATAATGTGCTGGTCAACCCCTTGACTGTGATGTGTAAGAGGTGATAATTTATTTCTCTCAAGTAGTCATAGTTCAAATCTGAGACCACTATTAGCTTTGGAGTAGGAATTGATGTTTAACTAAGTGGAGGTTTGATGCCGATCACACCTTCATTATGCATAAGAATATGTCGTTACCTAATAAACTCTCTTTGATTTTAATATTAAAATTAGTGAGGGATCGTTGGTGTATAAGCATTTTAATATTTAAATTGTGAGGTTTTATTACGACATTGTTAGTGGTGTTAGTGGAGATTATTATACTAGCTGCTGTATGACCACTACTCCACTACATAACAAATTTATACACCAATAACACTATCACTTAATACACCTAACTACCCCATGATTTTATGGACATTATTCCCCACTATCTTTCATTGACTTTGTGGATGTATTCCTACACCCATATATAGAGGTCATTCCTGTCATGCTATACACTTGAGAAAAACATGTTTTCTACTACAATGTTGTGTGAGAGACTATTTACTAGTTGGAGGATAGTGTTTTTTGTAGTGGAGTTTTGGACTCGTCAACTTGTCCAGAGTCGCTCGATTGATAAGACGTTGTTGGGCTATTGTATCTTGAAGGAGACAAGCTACGAGGTTAATTGCCAAACTGGTGGGGACTCTTCTCCAATGGGCTTCAATTTTCTTAAAGAGAGCAAGATATCCATGTCTAAACCTAAATTTATTTTGTTCATTTTTTCAATTGTTAATTGTACTTTCACCAACATTATGCTTTATAAGGTTCTTGCGGTTTTGTGAATCTAGGTATTCATCATGGCCTCTAAAGGCTATACCTTTGAAAACACGTAACATTGCAACATCAATTGAAGCATTGAGATATAGACGGTTCTTTGCAACCAACTCTAATTATGATTTGTAATTATCTTCTCAATGTGTTGCAAATGAGTCATCAAATCTTGGACTTTTTGGGAATGACTTGATAGGGGCCAAGCATCAGATAAGTATGTCTACTTTCATGCCTTTTAATGGGTGGATAGTCCTATATGGACTTACGTAGTCTAGAATCTCATTCAATATGTTGCTTATTAGAATCTCAATCATTCTACTGAACTTTTGTCGAAGAAGACTCGAAAATAGAAGCTTGAGCACTATATATATATCAAGAAGTAGCGTTATTTTGAGAACTTCACTTCTTGAAATAATAATCAATTTTATTCCTAATGACCCAAGAGTTAAATACCTAAAAAAATATCAACTTAATAAATTTCTAGTTACATAAAAAAGAAAAATATAAGTTTTAATTCATAGTTGAGTTTGTAAATATTCAATTGAGACCTAAGAGAAACACAAAATATCAATAACATACTTAACAACCTATTCTTTATTTCGAAAGGAAACAGTGGGTAAATTTTCAACAGTTTCAAACAAAAGTGTCATTGACCCACAAAAAGATGTATAATCAAGACTACAAAAGTGCTAAAAAGTGTCATTAACCCACAAAAAGATGTATAATCAAGACTAAAAAAATTGTTAAAATAGCTTTTTCGTTCGTTTTGTTCTTCAGCATCAAAAAATATAGATACATTTAAAAGAGAAAAAAAGGCAAAAATGTAGTTTTAAGACCATATGTTGCCAACTTTTTTTATTTTAGGACTTTATTTTTTGGCGTTTTAATATAGGACTAAGATTTGGCTAGTCTTAACAAATTTCTCCATCTCTCTCTCTCTCAATCTCTCTTAGGCGGGCGGCGACGGCGGTGCCGGGTGGTGGATATATATATTATAATATTTGTGTATATATATATTATGTATATGTGTTATTTGTGTGTGTATATATGTCTTATGTATATATGTGTTTATATATATTTATATTCATAGGAAAATTATATGCGTATTTCTACCATGTAAACATCCAGTCAAATTTCATGCCACATAGACCATTTTTTGCCATGTAAGCAAATTCAGGCCAATTCCCATCGGAAGTGCTAACTTTGTTAAGACTAGCCAAATCTTAGTCCTAAACTTAAAACGCCAAAACTTAAAGTCCTAAAATAAAAAAAGTTGGCAACATACGGTCTCTGATCATTTTTTTCTTCTCCTCCATTATGTTCAGCAAATCACTCCCATCTAAATATGAAGTCTCAAAATGAAAGTTTAATTTAAGTTCAATAAACCCAACCAATATTTATAAAGATTCATCAAGTTCATCAACTATCAAAATTCATCATCAACCCTAAGATTCAAATTCCAACCCAAAACTCAATTACAATCAAAGAAATAACATATAAATTAGAAAATTAGTGCATAATACCTTTGAATAAAAAGTTCAAAGTTGTAATAAAACTATTAGGATTTTTGTTTGAAGAGAAGAAAGAAAGGGAGAAAAGTTTGATAGGAGTTCTAGTAGTTTTATTTGAAGAGGAGAGAAATAAAGAGGGAAAATAGAGGGAGAAAATAATTATTTATAGTACAGAGTGGCCTTCTAGAATAAGGTCATCCCGTACAAGTTTTTATTAGATAGACCTCTCACTAAGTGCCACCTATAGCTAATTTACCCTTTTATGTCTAGAACCAAGATGCATTCCCTCTCTCTCTATTCATTGGATATCCATATTGTCTTTTCTCTTCTCTCTCCCCAAATTAGTGAATGGTTTTTTTCTACTCTCTCCCTCTCCATTATTCAACTTAATACTATATTTTCTCTTTCCTAGTTATATTAAGTTATAGTCCTGAGGTTGTGTTGCTTCCGACCATTTTTTCTCTAAAATTTTCTCGTACATTTGTTCTTCATCCCATAGGCAATTTCTCCATGTATTCAATTTGAGAAATGGATTACATTTGATTAGGTAATTGGGTTTCTTCATTACGGTTTTTTTTTTTTTGCACAAATTAAAGGGGATGGGAGGTGGGATGGGGCCTTTTGGGAGGGGGGGGTGTTGGCGGTGGCGGCGGTGGTTGTGTACAGGGTTTGTTGGGGAAAGGCCCCAAACTGTTGGGGTTGGGGAGGGAATGATTTTTTTTTTAATTGTTTGGCAATTTACATATTTACCCCTAATTAATCATATTTGGCATGCCATTTCATCTTAAAAGACACATAAGCGTCACGTAGGTGCTGATATATCAAACATTTCCATCTATTTCGTCGATGACATCATCTTTCTGATTAAATTGTGCAATTCGAGGCCGAAAGTCCTAGATGTATCAAAAAAATTTAAATTGATGTTGTAAAATTGAAATTCGGCAAATTAGAGTCCTAAATGTTAAATTTGGACAACATTGTGTCCTAAAAATGAAATTTTCCCTAAGAAGAACGTGGGGAGGAGAGAGAGAGAGAGAGAGAGAGAGAGAGAAATTGACATACCAAAAAAAGAAAATAATAATAATAATAATAAGTACAATTGCTACGATGCAAGTATTAATTTTTTACCACATATCTTATACAAATTCATTTGAGTTGGGAAAATCCATTAATTGACAAATAGATCAATTGAATTGGGGAAATTCATCAATTCAATTAATTGATTTTGGAAAATGTTCAATTGACTCAATTGAGTTTGCAGAAATGTTCAATAACACAATAAATTGGAGGAAAAGTTTAATTGGCTCAGTTGAGTATGGAATATTGTTTAATTTTCTTAGTTATGTTGAGAGAAATGTTGAATTAACTAATTGAATTGGTGGAAATGTTGAATTGACTGAATTGGTTTGAGAAAAACGTCCAATTATCTCAATTAAGTTGGGATAATTGTTAAATTAACTTAAGTTGGAAAACATTTTCAATTTTTTCAATTATGTTGTTGAAAATGTCCAATTTCCTCAATTAATCCGGGAAAAATAATCAATTATCTCAATTAAGTTGGAGTAAATGGCCAATTGACTCAATTAAGTTGGAGGAAAATGTTCCAGTATCAATCAAATTCGGAAAAATGTCCAATTAACTTAATCAACTTAGGTGAAATATTTAATTCTCTCAATAATGTTGGGGAGCTATCAAATAGACTCAATTCAATTTAGGGTAGGTGTGCAACCATTTCAATTATTGGGGGAAATGTTCAATTGGCTAACTTCAGGTAGGGATAATGTTCAGTTTTCTCGAATATGTTGGGAATAATGCCAATTGACTATTAAGCTGGGGGAAAGGTTTTGGTGTCTATTATATAGTGTTTTTGCTATCTTTACTTTACTATCTCTTTATCTCGAACTTATAACATCTTTCCTCTCTCTCTCTCTCTCTCTCTCTCTCTCTCTCTCTCTCTCTCTCTCTCCCCCCCCCCCTCTCATCCCACTCAACATTTTAAAGTTTTCTCTTATTTATGATTTGGACCACACAACTCTATTTCATTTGAAACTATTTTTTTTCTTATAGTAAATTAAGTACATTAAAAATAATTTAAAATTTGTATAGTAATATTAAAAAGGAGAAAAAGGTAAATATGATATGTTGAACTTACTAATAAATCTTTGTGTAAGTGAAATTATAAAAAAACTCAACAATGTTTATATTAACTTTAAAAGTTTTATTATACATTTAATAAGTTAATGAAGATAAAAGAAAACAAAGAGAATTTATTGCACAGTTTCCTTTAGTCAATTCATCTAATTCAATTAATAGTACGTTAAATGAATTGTTCGATTGTCCATAAGTTTATTGAATATATAGTTGATTTTCATGTATTTTTCTACTGAATGTTAAATTGTAGAAAATAGGAATAAGTAATAAATTAATAAAATTAAAATTAATAAATTGATATTATCAGAAAAATATGGTAAGTAAATAAAAAAAAAGGCATGTTAACAAATTGACACATTGTTTTAATGGCAAAACATCAATTTGTCCATCCATGAGGCATGACTTTCAACCTCACCAACAGCAAAAACTTAATACTTTGCATTCTGGGCACGCGAAATACGTTCCTTGAGCCTGGTTGACCCCTGCCATGGTGTGGGCCTAGGCCGCCCCTAAGTTTGAACTTGGGCTTGCGAAAATGGGTTTTTATTTTAAAAGTTATACATTAAAACTATCACTTATTCGTAAGGATATTTGTAATGACACCTTAAAAATAATTTGTCACATCACACGATTGGTGATTCGTGTCAAGTAGACCTTGTTAGAATTCTTAATTCATAAGTTGTAGGGATGGATTTATGTCACCACAAATAGAGACTAAAGCAAGTATAGCCAATGTATTTGTTACTATTGTTAATGAACACTAGCTAAATTTTTTTGATATTATAGCAATGGTAACCAAGTCAAAATTTCGTCACCTTTCACAATTGTCGACGTGCTTTAGCTAATGAAATGTAGGTAACGAAATATTCATTAAAAATACTTAAGGTAACAAATCTTGACCATTTCATAACAAAAGACTTCATTATTTGAAGTGCAATTTGTTGTAGTCTGACCTCCGTTGATAAGGTCAAATGGGTCAAAGTGTCATATTGGACTCTCATTATGTTTCTACTCTTCATTGGATCTATTTGCATAATATCTGCATCTGACTTAACATTTGAGATTTGACCATGTGAATATTGCAAGATTATGTCTCGTCGAAATGTAATATGATCAAATTAGCAATTTTAAGACACATATCACTTTGATAAAATTACAATTTTAGAAATATATGTTGCATCTTTTACGATTTTGAGATATTAACTATTCTCATTTCAATTTTAGAACATGAATTTAATTAATTTTGACACATTTATCACTTCCCGCAAATTATGGCCAAAAAAAAGCATGTACCCCTCACGTGCTATATTGTTGCTCTATGGCTTGCTTAGTTGAGTGTTCTGTAGATGAGCCCTTATTGGGTGCTCTGGGGGGGAAAAAATTTTAATCTGACTTGCCAACTGAGTCACTAGTTGCTAACTAACACAAAAAGAGAGAATAAATTTCATGATAGTAGATTGAGAGCGAGAATGGATTCAAAATTCAAAATTTTTTTTCAAAAAAATGAAATAATTTCAGTTTTTCTTTTTTCAATTTTTTTTTTGTTGTCTTCTAAAGTTACGTTAATCACCACCACCACCACCACCACCACCACCACTATCCACCACAGAGAGAGGCCAAGAGAGAGAGAAAGAGAGAGAGAGAGAGAGAGAGAGAGAGAGAGAGACCAACACAAAACTACCAGCCTCCATCATCACCACTACCTTTTGCAACAATTGCCACTACCTCCAATCAATATCACGATTCACCACCACCATCTGCACCAGCCTCTATCATTACCACCGCCACTATCTCCACGACCCACCCGGGGGAGAGAGATCGAGAGAGAAAAGTAGATCAAGTACATTGCCCTCTACCACCATAGCCACTTGCCCCCACTACCATCTCCACCACCCTTTTCCACCACCACCATCTGATATATGATAGAAGAGATCGAACAATAGTGAGAAAGAAAAAGGGAGAGAATCAAGCGAGAGAGAGAGAGAGAGAGGAGAAATCGAGGGACAATAATGGTAGTGAAGATGAATAGATAAGAACGAGATGATATAAATATAAAGAGAGTTTCAGATTCAGATCTGCGACGGAGATTGAAGATGTGAACAAGTGTGGGGGTGGCGGAGGAAGGAAAAAGAATAAAGAAAGAATAAAAGGAAAAAAAATCACGTGTTTGGCACTTGACCCAGCTATCCCTCCAATTTAATCGTACATGGCAAGCTAACTCACAAAAATATGACATACGTACGAGTCTCAGTATCGTGGCTAGCACATCCGCAAGCTTGTATTTTGCAATCGCGGCCCAACATTACTCTACTACATAGTGAGTTTGGATTGGTAAGGATATGACATGATTGTTTTGCTAATAAGGCTAGGTTGAAGGAGGCCAGATCTTGGAAGCCAAGGACCCCGTTTGCCTTTGAGTAGCACGCACATTGGATGAAAGGGTTTTTTTTTTTTGGCCCTAATTTGGAGTTGGCATTTTTAAAATACCTTACTTTTAAAAGGTGTATGGTTTTACCCAAAACCGCAATTGCGGAAGGTAACTTTGCAAATTTTATAATATTTTTTTAATTTCAGAAATGAGGGTGCAATTGGGGCTAACGTAAGTAACTGGAAAACCGCAAGTGCACACAACAACATTACTGTGCACACTAGCGGTATTGACTTTGTCAGACCAAAACCGCTGGCCTGAACAGCAGTATTGCATTAAAGGCCAGCGGTATTTGACTTTGTCAGAAAAAACCACTGGCTTTAACTATAATAATGTAGTGTGCACCAACAATGTTGCAGTTGAAGCCAGTGGTTTTGCTTTACTTTTCTGATAAAAATTCAAAATTTTCATATTACCGCCCTTTTGGCTAGTGGTTTTGAAATTCAAATTTTTCCCTTTACCGTTATTTTACACGGCGGTATTACAATAAATAGTCCTACAACTCATACTCTTGCACACCACACACATATTTGCTTATTCTGCTTTTACCTTCTTAGTTCATTCTTGCTCATAGTTATTCAAGAAAATTGACAGAGAATTTACAAGTTAGTTCTTATTTTTTTATTGTTCCTTATTACTTACTTTATATTTTTCGTACTACATTTAAGAAAAGTTTTGGTGTGTTTATTGTATATTGATACTAGGTATTGTATTTTTAAGCTAAGTTTAGGTGCATAAATTTTTCGTATATATGTATGCTAAGTTTAGATATGTATATTTATTATAGTTTTATGCTAAATTTGGGTGTGAATTTTTTTTTATGTATTTTTATGCCAAGTTTAGGTGTGTATATTTATTGTATTTTTATGCTAAGTTTAGTTGTGAATATTTTTCATGTATTTTTATGCTAAGTATAGGTGTGTATGTTCATTGTATTTTTGTGCTAAGTTTAGATGTGCATATTTTTTGTGTAGTTTTATGCTACGTTTAGGTATGTATATTTAATGTGTTTTTATGCTAAGTTTAGGTATGTATATTTTTTGTGTATTTTTATGCTAAGTTTAGGCATGTATATTTATTGTATTTTTATGCAAAGTTTAGGTGTGAATTTTTTTTTTTGACGACATGTTATGATTTTGTCCTTTGAATACAAATAATTGTTATTTTTGAATCATTGTTGTATGCGTAGTTTTTATTGGTTTTTAAAAATCGTGTAGCATGGGGTCTCGAAGAGTTCTATGTGGTGTTGAGAACCTCGAGGTTCTTTATGATCAGGATGTACACAAGTCTAAGTTAATCAATAGGGAAAATGTGTACAATCCTCTTGAAGTTAGAGCATACGATGGTCAATTTTGGAAAATCATCAATGAACACTCATTACATGTTAGTGTTTTTAGAATGCTTTATAAAATAGGTTTCTATGGAGTCTTACGATGTAGTGAATTTGAGTTGGACCATGTACTTATAAATGTGCCAATTGAGAGATGGCGACCAAAAACTAACACGTTTCACTTTCATGTTGATGAGACCACAATCACATTAGAGGATCTAGCAGTCCGATGGGCATTACCAGTTTGGGGGAGGCCCATTGTTGGTTACATAGATAAAGATATGAATTGGTCTACTGTGTGTGAGTCGCTCATTAGATTTGTCCCACGTCCGATGGGCATTACCAGTTTTGGACAACTTCAAACAGAGTCATATCGCTGATGATTCGTATCACGAGGACGTGATGAAGATGGCCACGGATAATAAGTAAATATTTCTTTTAAAATTTCAAAATCGTATTATTTTCATCACGGTTCTTATATTTTCTTTTCTTATGCATTGAAAATTACAGTTTGATCAACGAGAATACGATTTTATCTTTCACTGATATATACGAATGACTTCGTACTCCGGTGTCAATGTACGCTAACGTCAATTAACTTATGTAGGAAATATCAATAAAAGAACTTCCGAGCAGATTGATTAGAGTTAAAGTTGTATTGCTCCAATCGTGCGATTTTGCCAAACCTAATTAACGAAAACACACGATTCGGGAAAAGTTAACTACAAGTTTTGACTATTGGCCACGGATAAATCCGTTGCCCAATATTAAATTTAAATTTTTTTGTAAAAAAGTTGGACTTGGCCACGGATAAATCCGTGGCCAAGAAATAAATTTATTTTTATTTTTTAAAATGTATAGTGGTCCATGGCCAAGAAATAAATTTATTTTTATTTTTTAAAATGCATAGTGGCCACAGATAAAAATAAAATTATTTTTTCTTTAAAAAATGCATTGTCACTGCGGAATTATCCGTGGCCAATGAATAAATTTATTTTTTTTAAAATTTTAAATGGCTCGCTTAAATCGCGTGACCCGACATTACGGGGTATTAAAAGGTTTGAGCTATTTCAAAATCATATTTTTTCATCACGGTTCTTATGTTTTCCCTTCTTATGCGTTAAAAATTGCAGTTTGATCAACGAGAATACGTTTTTATATTTCACTGATATATATACGAATGAATTCGTACTCCGGTATCAATGTATGCTAACGTCAATTAACTTATGTAGGAATTATCAAAAAAATTGACTTTCGAGCAGATTGATTCGTGTTGATGTTGTATTGGTCCAATCGTACAGTTTCGTCTAACGTAATTAACGAAAATACACGATTCGGAAAAAGTCAACTACAAGGTGTGACTATTGGCCACGGATAAATCCGTGGCCAAGAAATAAATTTATTTTTATTTTTTAAAATGCATAGTGACCACGGATTTATCCATGGCCAACAAATAAAATTATTTTTTCATTAAAAAGTGCATTGTGGCCACGGTATTGTCCCTGGCCAATGAGTAAATTTATTTTATTTTTAAATTTTAAATGGCTCACTTAAATCGCGCGACCCGACATTACGGGGTATTAAAAGGTTTGAACCATTTCAAAATCATAGTTTTTCATCACGGTTCTTATGTTTTCCATTCTTATGCGTTGAAAATTGCAGTTTGATCAACGAGAATACGTTTTTATCTTGCACTAATATATATACGAATGACTTCGTACTCCGGGATCATTGTACGCTAACGTCAATTAACTTATGTAGAAATTATCAAAAAAATTGACTTTCGAGCAAATTGATTAGTGTTGAAGTTGTATTGGTCCAATCATACGGTTTCGTCTGACGTAATTAACGAAAACGCACGATTCGAAAAAAGTCAACTACAAGGTGTGACTATTGGCAATGGATAAATCCGTGGTCCAATAATAAATTTAATTTTTTTTAAAAAAAACTTGGACATCCGTGGCCAAGAAATAAATTTATTTTTTTTATCTTTCAAATGCATAGTAAATCCGTGGCTAGCGAATAAAATTATTTTTTTTTGTTAAAAAATGCATTGTGGCCACGAAATTATCCGGGCCAATAAGTAAATTTTTTTTTTAAAATTTTAAATTGCTCGCTTAAATCGCGCGACCCGACATTACGGGACATTAAAAGGTTTGAGCCATTTCAAAATCATATTATTTTTATCACGGTTCTTATATTTTCCCTTTTTATGCGTTGAAAATTGTAGTTTGATCAACGAGAATACGTTTTTATCTTTCACTGATATATATGAAAGACTTCGTACTCCGGTATCAATGTACGCTAACGTCAATTAACTTATGTAGAAATTATCAAATAAATGGACTGTTGAGCAGATTGATTAGTGTTGAAGTTGTGTTGCTTCAATCGTACGGTTCCGTCTAACCTAATTAACGAAAACGCACGATTCGGGAAAATTCAACTACAAGTTCTCCTCCTCCCCATCGCGAGTCCCCCTTCCCTCCTGCCCCGTCCTTCCCCCACCCACCAGCAGCCCCTTCACCCCCAACAGCCCCTCATCTCCCGCCCCACCCCTCCTAAAGATACGTCACACACGCACGTTATTGTTATTTTTGGCCTGTAATTTGTATTTTATTCGTTGAGTTGTAACTTTAATTTTGTTCATTGTTTTGTTGTTGTGGGATTATTTGTTGGTTGATATCATAAACGTAATTTGAGGTGGTGAAGTATAAGCAAGGTCTGAATTATTATGATTTGGATTATGAATTGTTATGAACAAATTTATAAACATATTTGGATTATGTATTGTTATGAACAAAGTTATTTGGATTATGCATTGTTATGCCCAAATTTGTTTGGATTATGGATTGTTATGAATAAGTTTATTCTATTGATTGTTGTCAATAAGTTGGGATTATGGATTGTTTTGAATAAGTTTGGGTTATGGATTGTTTTCAACACGTTTGATTGGATTATGGATTGTTATGAATGTGTTTGTTTGGATTGTTATGAATATTTTATTTTGGGTTGAATTTTGTTGGTCTTGTAGGGTTAAAACTGGGTGAAATATGTTTGATAAGAAGAATGTCGAACAATATTTGAAATAATTTAATGAGAGATAAGTGTTTATGTATTGTGATATTAATGAAGCATGCTGAACAAATATTAATTGACTAAATTAATCTATCTATATGTGAAGTCTAACAGTGATGTTAACTTACCTTCGTTCTTTGTTACAGAATATGGATATACGTGAAATTCGATATTGGATGCATAATAGGTTAACTGTTGATCGGAAAAATTACACCAAACAATTTATGAATGGCCTTAATCAGTTTATTCAATTCGCAACTATACAACCACAGTATATAGCTGATAAAGGCCTCATTACGTGTCCATGTTCAAAGTGTACTAATAGAAAGCAGAAGGATATTAGTAATGTGCGTTGCGATTTGATGAAATTCGGGTTTCAACCTTAGTATTGGTATTGGATTTCACATGGGAAGTTAGCTCCAGAATCTCAAAACGTGGAGGTCGATGGTGCTAGTTCTTCGAATCAGGCTAACTTTTCATATGGACTCAATAATTATGAAATTTTGGTATATGATGCTATAGGTGTGAATGCATCACACCATCGTATGCATTATTGACCCAGTTTGAATGTCGAAGGTGGTCACAATACTGAGATGCCGCGAAACCATGATCAATATCCTAATATACAAGCCTAACAGTTTTATGACATATTAGAGGCTGCGAATCGACCATTGTGGCCAGGTTGTGATAATCAAACGGAGTTATCAATAAATTCTGACTACAATTTATCTTAGGGTTGTTTTGATCGAATGATAGAACTTGTGAAATCGTCAAATCCGTCGGATAATCATGTTCCTAACAACTATTACGAAGCAAAAAAAAATAATTAAAAAGTTAGGTTTAACATCGGTGAAGATTGATTGTTACAATGAAGATAACTAGTTAGAGGAATGTAAGTTTTGTAGTCATCCAAGAATTAAACCATCAAAAAGTGGTAGTAGGAATCGTGTTCTTTACAGAAGGATGTACTACATGCCTCTTATTCCAAGATTGAAAAGGTTGTATGCTTCTTCAAAATCAGCTGATCAAATGAGGTGGCATCATGAGCACTGAGGAGAGCCTGGTGTTATTTGTCATCCATCTGATAGTCTGGCGTGGAAGCTTTTCAATGAAAAGCATTCTGAATTTGCTGTTGAACCACGAACCATTAGGCTTGGATAATGTGCCGATGGATTTAATCCATTTAATCATACTCCATCGAAGCAATACTCGTGTTGGCCTGTGATTGTTACACCATACAACTTGCTACCAGAATTGTGTAGACTACACCATATATGTTTTTGGCATGCTTGATTCCGGGGCCACATAACCTAAAAGAAAGGATTGATGTCTACTTGCAACCTCTAATTGAGGAGCTGAAAATTCTATAGTTAGAAGGAGTTGAAACGTATGACATTTTCAAAAGGCAGAATTTTTAGTTATGGTCCGCCTTGATGTGGACTATCAATGACTTTCCCGCTTATGGGATGTTGTCCGGATGGATGACATCAGGTCGATTGGCTTGTCCTATATGTATGCGGCAAACAAAGACATTCAGACTGAAAAATGGTGGGAAGATTTTCTTAGTTCGATTGTCATCGTCAGTTTTTGCCTGACAATCATACATTTAGGCAAAACAAAGATGCATTTTTCAAAGGACGCCATGAACGATCAAACCCTCGCACAGTAATGATAGGCGATCAGACGTGCGAAGAAGTGCGTGGATTGCTGAAAGAAAGTTACCGATATGCCAGTACATCATGAAATCCGTGGCCATATTTTTATTTATTTTAAAAAATCAAAAATATGCCACGGATTTATTCGTGGCCAAACTAATACAAATTTTATTTTATTTTATTTTTTTTGGCCACAGATTTATCCGTGGCCAAGAAGAAGAAAAATTCGTGGCTAGATATTCATGGCCAAAGTCTGTGACTAGTTTTAGCTATGCCATATTTGGCCATGGAATTTTTCCGTGGCCAAATCCATAGCCTTTTTTTTTTGCCACGGATTTTGGCCAAAACCTTGTTTTCTAGTAGTGTAGCCAGGCCCTTGGATAAAATATCCATGTTGGAGTTGATGAATTAAGGCTAAAATTGTTGAAGAATAGCTAGCCCTAGTTACATGTAATCCAAGGCCTGGGAACTTAAATTTGATACTCTGTTGCGTTCCTTTTGTTCATGATGATTTATAGTTTGATGTAGTAGATCAGTTTATTGCAAATGTATGGAGAGTGGTCATTATCTGTTGATAACATAGATTGTCTATTTGTTGGACTTTGTTCCACATTGAAAACAATATAAAGTTCTATTATAACTATAATTATTAACCATAGAAACCCAATCCTATACTGGGAGCCCATCTTCTCTTGTATTCGGCTATGGGATACTATTTCGATGTCGTACCGGATGAAAAACTTTTTAGGGTCTACGGGCTGTGTGATTTATTTACTCCGCATTAGGGTTGTCAATGGAGTGGATTTTAAGCCAAATTTGATCCGAATTCGAATCAAAATTTAGCATATTCGATCGATTAAAATATTTAATGGATTAGATTCTATTATAAATATCCATAACCTGAGATAAATAGCTTAGATATGGAATTAAACAATCCGATCCATTAAAGATCCCTATCCGAATTTCAATAATATTTTTTATTAAATTAATGACAAAGTGTCTATAATATTCGTAAAGGAGCATAAATAGAATGCAATTATATGCTTTTGTAAATAATAATACACTATTATTTGTTCTTTAAGGAATTTTTTTTTATCTATAGTTATCATACATATTCGAAAATATTTTCCTATGTTATTTAATTTCGTATTTTACATAAAAGGATATTTTTTTATTGGCTATTTTATTTTAAAATTTTAGTTTTTTCAAATGCCATTTGGGTTGCATTTTCTTTATTGGGTTTCGAACTTTTATTGGATTCGGAATCGGTAATAATGAATATAAGTCATATGGGATTCGGATCGTATTCGGATATCAAAGAAGCTTACTGGGTTCGGATTTGAATTTTTCTGATTTGATCTAGATCCGGCCCATTGACAACCCTACTCTCAATCCTTAAGTTGTATAAATGATTAATCAATTTAATTTTCCAAAGTTAAAGATTTATTATGTTTATTGAAAAAAATAATTACATAGTGTTGAATAAGATAGAATTAAACTTTGCAAAGTAGCAATATCAAGTTTTAAAAAAATGAAAAAAGAAAAAAAGAAAAACGATGATCAATGAAACTGCACCTGTAGGACTATATTATTGTCCCTCAATATTAGGAAGATGAAATAATAAAAGTTTTTTGACTCAATATTTAGGATAAATCAATAATAGTGCCAACCAAGATAAATAACCATTTAAAAGTCGTTATTATTTCTTTTATTAATTTAAAATCTTCATAATTCCGTAATCATAATTTTTCTAAAAGAGAAATTTCCTAAGAGCTGTCACCATCCAGCAAGGAATTTCCAATTATAGACGAACCATATGAATGCTTGACGGGCTACACTTGTTGACCGGGCAAGTCGTGACTCAACATATATCTAATCCCAGCTTCTATTAAAAATTATTAAATTGTATATGATAATATTAATATTTTATTTTGTTGTGTAACATAATTTTTTTTTTTTTATTTTATTAACACAATTCAGTGCTCATTCAAGTAGCATTAAACGTATTCTCAATTTTGTAGTCAACCACTCAGTTATGGACGAAGTAGGGAAGAATGACTAAAAGCAAATAGTCTGAATTGCTTTGCAGGTTACATATGATAAGGATATTGATAAATTTAAAGCAAAATTCATAATGTCATGGCAAATTTTGTTTACATATATATTTTTTTATTTGCAATAGTCAATGAATTAAATTATTCTAAAATTTACTTCCTAATATGGTTAGCATAATTAATGCGAATGGCAATACTTCCATCTAGACTCTCTCTCTCTCTTTCTACATTATTACTCGTGGGCTCATCTATTAAATAAAATCTTTTATTGTTTGTGTGTTTTTTTTCCATAAAATTAAAAGAAAATTAATAAAATAATTGGATGACATATTTGATATTGAAAAAAAAATAGAAATAATTATATGATAATCTAATTACTCTTAACATCATGAGATTAAATTGAACAATCATTTTTTTTCATTAAATAATAATATTTTGATTTTTATATGATTATATAAATAATCTTCTATAAAATCAAAATTTTAAAAAATATCTCCAAGAAAGTGAAAAAAAAATTAGTTGAATTAGTAGTGCCACTACAAAATCCATTCAACTATGATATTATACCGGAAGAATTTACTTTATCACTAATATTAATGATTTGAAAAATTATTAATTTTGTAAATTGTCTGAGCAATTGAAATTAACTAGTGCTTACTAATAAAAATAACAAATTTTAAAATTTTAAAAGGATTAATATAAAAATAAATGAAATGAAATTCGAAGAAAGAAAAATATAGTATTCTTTCGCTTTTGGAATATTAGATGATATTAATACAGTATAAATTAAAAATAGCTTTTCATCAATTGATTTGGAAGCCAAGCCCACTAAGTCAACTGGCTGGTGCGATTACTATTTCAATCCTAAAAGCATGTCCATTAATCATTGCGAGTTACCTGGAATAGCTTGCAACAGTGATGGCCACGTTGTCAGAATTAAGTTTACCTGGTGTCGAGCTGGATGGAAGGATCCCCATTGAGATGGATGCCTTTTCAAAATTAACTTATCAGAATTTGTCAAACAATTATCTTACTGATAAGTTCCCTCTTTCGCTGATAAACGTTACCAAATTAGAGGCCTTGGACATATCTAACAACCTGAAATTTGGTTCCATTTTGCCTGGAGTTGGGAATCTTTTGAGTTTAGCAGTTCTTGACTTGAGTAGAAATAACCTTGATGGAAGCATCCCTCTTCCCATAGATGCACTATCGAACTTAACATACCTCAACTTGTCTTTGTCTTTGTAGGCATAGGAAAATGATCTAACCTAGTTACTAACCTAATGCCAACTACCTAGTTTGGAGTGGTTGTCTTTGTCTTATAACGAAATCAATGGTTTCATTCCGATAAACATAGGAAATCTAACAAAACTAGTGCATTTGGACCTTGAATCTAACAAAATCAGAGGTGAAATCCTTTCTTCCCTATATCAACTGGCCAATTTGGATTGGTTAAGCATTTCGTCGATCCACATTAGTGGCAGCATACATAATGAAATTGGGAAGCTAATATTTTTGAAGAATCTTAACCTTTAGACCAACCAGATACATGGTGTCATACCCAACAAATTTGGGCAATTTCTTGAACAGCTTGAATATCTTTCTTCAACTCAACTTGGAGGCGAAATACTGGCTTTGAAGCTTGAGCGAAATACTGACGTGCGTTGTGGCTATGTCAATCTTTCCCACAATAATATATCTGGGGGGTGTCCTCTATCTCTTCTCAGTTTGAGCGATAGTGACTAGTCCTATAATGCTTTAGAAGGTCCTATTCCACTTGGTGTGAATTTCCTAGCAGTTCCTTTCTTCCAAATATTAAGTTACTTAACTACTACATAAAATTTCTACTTTGGGATCATGATCACATGAAAGAATCGCACAAAAAGTAAATCAGGACTTTTCTTCCA
The DNA here is from genome assembly GCA_026212405.1 of Petrea volubilis. Taxonomy (NCBI): domain Eukaryota; kingdom Viridiplantae; phylum Streptophyta; class Magnoliopsida; order Lamiales; family Verbenaceae; genus Petrea; species Petrea volubilis. The sequence continues at coordinate 10,622,116 of CM047871.1, read as the reverse complement.
CTTGCACTATTATTCGTTCTTGGTGGATGCCTATTGTTCCTCTTCAAAATAAAGGCAAAGAAACCAAACCCTGAGCCTCTTGTTACGTACAAAGAATGGAGACATATTCAAGATATGGATTGATGGAAAGATTGCTTATGAAGACATTATTGAAGCACTAGAAGACATTGACATCCGATATTGTGTTGGCACCGAGGTACGATAGTGTCTACAAAGCTGAATTGCCTAATGGAAGAGTTGTTGCTTTAAAAAAGCTTCATAGATTTGAAGGAGAGAATCCAACATATGACATACAAGTGTTTCAAAAATGAGGCTAAGATTTTGTCAGAGGTAAGACACCAGAACATTTTGAAGCTTTTTGGGTTCTATTTACATAGGCATTGCATGTTTCTCATCTACGATCATATGGAGAGAGGTCGCTTGTTATGTGTCCTAATGGATGGAACAAAGCTATGGAGTTGGATTGGGTCAAGGAGTGAATGTGGTGAAGGGTGTCGCTCATGCGCTTTCCTATATGCATCATAATTTTAGTCCACCAATCCTACATAAATACGTCTCTAGTAGTAATATACTCTTGGATTCAAAGCTAAAAGCTCGTCTGTCTGATTTTGGCAATACTAGATTATTGGATCCTGATTCATCCAATCAAACAATAAAAGCTCAGTTTTTTATTGAGTTCGAATTCGATAAAAAAATCTGATCTGATTAACTATCAAAAAAATTGAAACTTTAAAATTAAGTAGCAATATATATATATATATATATATATATATTCTTTTATAAAAAATAAAATTCTAATTATGTGGAAAATTGTTTTAGAATATGTATAAAACTATACATTATTTTGTTGAAAAAATTACTTCCAAAAATAAAAAGATAGTGCATTATTAATTATTAGAATTGATATATTGCAGTCTATTTAAGTTTTTTTTTCTAACATTATATATATAAGGTTATTAATCTAATAAAATAATATCGTTAAAGTTTGGATTCGGATCTTTAATGGATCGAACTGTTTGATTTCATATTCTATCCCTTTATTTAGGATTATGGATATTTATAATCGGATTCGATCCATTAGATATTTTAATTGATTGAATATACTAAAGTTTGGAGTGAAATTAGATCAAATTCGAATTAAAATGCGCTCCATTGATAGTCCTGTGGGAGTTTATTCCACATTGAAAAACTCAACCGGATATTTGAAATGGAAGGGGGAACCCATGTTTTCTTGTATTGGACTATGGGCTGCTATTTCAATGTGTTGGACAATGTAAATTTGTTCCAGGGTCCATGGGTTTTGTGATTTATCTATTGTCGATCCATTTCGGGCTATTAATTAGTCGAATTTGGAGCGAAATTGAAAAATTCGAATTTGATAAATTCTCAATATTCGAATTCAATAGGAATCTTATATGAATTACAATCAACAGAATCAATAGTTTGAGTTCGAATCCGATAAAAAATTTGAAACTCAATAAGTTCCGCTGAATAAAAAAAAATTCGGAGGAATAATTTGCCGAAATTCCACTGAAAATTTTTTTAAGTAAAAAAAAATTCCTCCAAAAATTGAAAAGCCGCGAAGGTTTATCCGGCAGATTTCTTCCACTGAAATTAATTATTTCTGTCGGAATTTCGCCGAAAATACCATTTTTTTGTAGTGAGAAAATTCGATCCGATTTACAATTAAAAAATTAAAACTTTAAAATCAAATAACCATTAAAAAAAGTACTTACTTAAAAAAGAAAATTTTAATTAAGTAGAAAATTATTTCAAACTATGTATGAAAACTACATATTATTTGGTGGTTATATTAATTGGGGTAAGGTTTGATGTTCCTCGAGTGAGTATTCTCTCGGGTATTTTTTTAAATTGCTGAAGGAGAATATAAGTTGTATTCTAAATTGTTTAAATTGAAGTGAAATATTTACATCGCTATAAGTGATCCACCGGTTCACCATGTTAATTGTGTTGTTTCTTGACAGTTGTTGTTTTCGAAACATAACCAGTCACTTGTACTATCTTCAGAGGGTTCTACAGAAGGTGAAAAGTTGGCTTTTCTTCGCTCAAATATGGAATAAACATACCTCATCTAAACAATGGTGACTCAAGATTACAGATTGTGTATGCATTTACTCCAACATATGCTTGATTTGCCAACTTTATGAGCTAAAGCTGAAAGATACATAATGCAGCTGTTTCACCACACCAGATGACGAACATATTTAAGCTACATCTTGCCCCATCTTCTCGGGGCCGCTGACTAAAACACCAATATTGAATTCTTCACAATCGGATAGTATTTCTGCGACATAAATAATCACACATAGTCCATGCCTAAATAATGCAGAGATCAATTCATAGTCTTTATAGAAACATATTACCAACAGAAGCTTACTCTTCAAATTAGGCCCATGGTTAGCCGTCGCACCGCGAAATCGGCCGGAACGGAAGTTGCCGTTCCATCGCCATGGAGTGGAACCGCCGCGGGTATGTGTCAGAGACGATGGGGCGATTTATCGGCCAAATCGGTATTCCACTCCAATTTCTCGGACTTGAATGCCGATTCGGATCGGAACGGAGGAGGATATCAGCTATCTACAGGAGAATCAGAGAGGCACAATTTGAGATATGTGAGTGCTCATAGCCGCCGGCGTTGTTGCTCACGGTTAAAGGAGACGGTGGCTACGAGGCCCACTACCACCGAGCATGGAAGTTGCATGCTGCTGAATCTGGGTATTCACTTTTCAGATCTGGCTTGAGATTTTATGGAACAAAAAATAAAAAGGAAAAAGCAAATGGAAGAGAGTGTTGAAGGCCTGGGTTCTGGAGAAGAGACGAAGCGCGATACTGAGACAGAGAGATAAGTAGAGAGAGCTTCTTTTTGTCTGATTTTGTGTTTTTGGGCCAGTAGACTTTTGATTTTTTTAATGCACACAATCAATATTTACAACCCATATTTATTTACTACAACCCATATATATTTATATATATATATATATATATATATATTGTAGCCCATGTATGTATAAGTATTACAGCCCATATATTTTTTTATCAACGTGGTATTGATCACATATGTCACATTTGTAATGAAATTATTTTTTATTAAATAAAATCAAGTTGTTACAATACTTTGAACATTAATAATTTAGTCTATTGTATTTTTGTTAGTTACTATATTATGTAATATCAAAAATGATGTAATATTCAGTATTTCAAAAATAATTATATGTTTTTTTAATAATTTTGAATATTTTTTAAAATTTTTATTTAAAAATTCCCGTTCCGAGCTCGACTGTTCCGCGACGTGGCATAGAAACTAGAACCGTAGCCTCCGTTCCGTTCCCCGCGACTGTTCCGGCAATCGTGCCTTTCGCCATAATGCACTGCAGTAACTTGCTTGAACTACTGGTGTGGGATGCTTTCTAATTCTCTTTCAACCTGATGACACCAAGAATCGGGCACAGAGAGTGTCAGTGCTCTGAATCTGCATGGTGGCTCGAGCATTCTGTTTTTTATTCCAAAGAAAAATTGGGGCGGCAAGAGTCACTAGACACACACAAACACACGGTACTAATTGTCGATCTTGCAGCAGATATCATGCTGGTGTTGTGATCAATCGGGTATATATAATATCGGTTGATGAGCCCGATAATAAGAAGAAAGAGGATAAAAGAGGATGAGATGATAGCACCAAGCCACAGCCAGCTGTTTGGGCCTAAGACTATGGAAACTAGCTTGTTTGAAACACTTGGCTTGAACCAGATGGTATGGGACACTTTCTGGTTGTCTGTCGAGGGGTTTCTATCTCTTGTGATGTAGACTTGTATTTGTATCTGCAAATAGGAAAAGTCATGAGAGAAGTTCCAAAAAATGGAAGGAGAATATCGAGCATCGTGAGGTCTGCTGATTTCTTGAAAGCAGCCACAAGGATGATTCTTGGGGTTTTTCTATTTGTGTTTGCTGTGAAAATGAGTTCTCTTATGATGGATATGGAAGGAGTGATGCCGCTAGCTCCACTCACCAAGACTAGCTTGTCATGCCTACGCGAATAGAGCAAAAAAAAGCCTGAATTAGTCAAAGAAAGAAGTGTGAAGGGAGACCATCAAATCTAGATTTGACATTATATAGTTTTCCTTTAATTCTTACCTTAAAATTGAGGGTGATGGAGGTGCATATGGTCCTTCCGCAGAGACCTCGAGATGATCCATAGGTGTGGGAGACGAAAGTTTTTCATAAAGCTTCTGAGACCAGCCTTCACATTTGATGACAACACTGAGTCTCTGAGGATCCATGTTATTATTTGAGGTGATTGTTAATGGATGCCACTGTAACTTAGATATGCTCTTCACATTGACAAACATAATGCTCGAAGGTTTGTAAGTTAGTCCTGTCAGTGGAACAGACACCAAAAAACGAGCATATTATTCATAATCCATATATTAGCATGCAGAGGTACATTAAATTACATCTTTACTTGGATCTTTGGAGGAGTTGAGTTCCTCAGCTTGACAAGGCAGAACACAAGCTGAAATCAAACGAACCCTTTGCTGAGATTGTAAGAATCTCAAAAACTGGTCGATCAAGAAGAGGTAGAATCCAGGTAACATGATGCAAGCATAAAAGAAGCCCACATGAAAAACAAAGAAAGGAATAAAAACAATGTAGAGATGATGTGTGTAGTAAGAGAGTTCAAATAGTTTTCTCCTGACATGAGACGAGCTTGTGGTCCACATAACAAGCTCGGAGAGCAGAGCTACTTCTCCAGCCACATTTGAAATCCTGACTTTGTCCTATTTCAGCATCTGCGGGTTTCAAAGAGACATCATTAAATATGGTCGTGAGGAGCATCAAGATTCCATGTTTTTTGATTTTATGGAATAATTAAACCTACACCCCTTTAGTTGTAGCCTAGATATACTTTAGACCTCCTGAGGTTTGTAGAATTACATAAACCACCCTTATCATCAATATCTCAGCAGTGGCCGGTAGGACTAACTGTAAGACAAAAAATTGGTGGGAGTGGAGGTTTATGTAATTATGCAAACCTCGAGAGGGGTCTTTAGTGTATTTATACAAAACCTCAGGGCATATAGTTGTAATTATCCATAGATTTATACCTCTGAGAGCTGATTGGTATTAGCCCAGAAATTAAGTCTTGTAACACAGGCCATGTCCTGTGAAGTGGGCTAAAATCGTATGGTCAAGCCAAATGTGATATTTAATTGAGGATTCTAAAGTAAGTCCAGCGAGACGTAAGATGGATGAGCCTCGACTCACTAGGAAGAAGAGGAAAGACAAACAGATGTTGCCAACGAGGCCTAGCAGGCGTGCTGCATTGTCTGGCTTAACTTCCCAGCTGTTCCTACTAGAAAGACACTTTGTAATTTTCCCAAACAAATAGTTGGAAAGTCTAGAATAAATGTGACCTTTAGTCTAGTAATGTTGCACATTCCCTAGGAAACCTTTCAAGTTAGCTACTTATTTGAAACCTTAATAAGAGTAAATATTAGGTGAAAATGTACCTATAAAAAGAGTGCTCTAGCAATTGTTTTGTATTAAGAAAAAAACATGTAAAACCAAGTAAAACTCTTTAGTAAAAACTTCCTCTCTTGTTCATGTTATGCATTTTGAGTTCTTCATTCTTTAGTAACAATTCTTTATTTTTGTTTTTTGTTATCCTTTTTCTATCCAACATACTTCCGCATTCAAAAATTCCTAACAATTCCAACGACCAAATGTTTTATAATTTTAGGTTGCAAAGTGTTAATTACCTGTAATCAGAATTTTTCCAAAAAAGAGATCATCTTACACGTGCTCGCCCATCTGTGATGCAGATTGTCTGGTGACATTCTTGAACATGGCATGTATGTAGGCCGAAAATGACCATACCAAGAGCACAACAAACATTGATAAGACGGATATTTCTGTCCAAGAGACAATCACAAGAGGGCCCTTCATGAGCACTGGTTTTCTCCATGAGGCGAAATGTGAATCCTTTGGAGTAGTCCTATCATAAAAAAGTAGAAAACTATGATGTTCTTTTACTATATGAAACTATGTACAAACATTCTACATTTGCTTTACCACACCTTTTTTCACTGTCTTCTATGTATTTCCCCAGATGAACATATATATATCACGGTGTAGTAGTAAGGAGGACTGGGAAAGTGTATACAAGAATATTTGCATCTGGCGCGTGTAATAGATGTTAGAAGTTAGTGAAAACAGATTATATGTGAAATTCTTTCGAGCTTCATTTAATTTGGAGAGATTGATTAAACTTGAGAAATCAAATATTGTTGTCCGAAATACGTTGAATCTGCTTTAGTATGTATATCAGGCAACCAATGCAGCCAGAATACATTTGTGGGCATCATTATCCATATCATAGTATGGCCCAGAAAAATTACCAAAACAAGCAGCTTTATTGCTAGTCGAATACGCATAATTTGTTCGTGAAGCACACTTTTTCTATTTTAACCAGATCCATCCTTGTCTTTTTCTAAAAATTCTCTCTATTGCAAGAGAATATAACAGTCTTAAATAGACGAAAGAACACATTTTGAGTTGCATGTGTACAAAAGAACAACTGAAATGTTCTCAACATGTATGGTCAGAAAAATGGGACCAACTTTTTAACTTGTAGTAGCCAGTGTGTATTTACACTTATGGAAAGATCGTTCATTAGCCAAAATAAGAGTTGACTAACGTGCAACATAATCTCTGCAGTTGACTTTGAGAAGCCATAAAACAATACAAGAACAATATGTGTCATTTTCAATCATCTGATAATTGATTTTCAAAGCTCATACTTTAATTCCTGCTGCATCTCGTTTAACCTCTCTCTCTCTCCCTGTATTTCACACACACACACACACTCTTACTCTCTCTCTCGGCTGAAAATTTTCATGTCTTGATATTTACTTGCCTATTTTATTATCAGGTTAGATGATCCAGTGTAGGGGATGACTAATTTATCATCATCTGAGATTAAAATCAAGAGCAGGTATTTACAGACATAAATCATTTTATTTCAGCCATAACAATATGTCAAGAACTTGAAAAACAGAAATAAAACCTTCAAATGGTGATATGATACAAAACTAATTGAAGATGCTTCAAATTGATCAAGCATCACAATAAATACACTTTATCGACTATATCACAAGCACTAACAAATTACAAGGACTGTTTTTACATGGGGTTGTTAAAAACTCAAACAAAGTTGTATCTTATCGTCAGTTTTTGAAAGATTTGAATGAGGTTATCATCGAATCCTTACAGATTTGAGAAGGAGATCAGAAGATCTCGATCACCAATTGAAGCTTATAGACTCAAAATATAGGTTTTTGGCCAAACCAGATGCACATATCTTGGCAACTTCATGTCACAAACTTTTAGGCCCACAAACAAGAACTCCAACATCTGATCCTTTGCAGTCAAATAGTATCCCTGTCATCAAGAAACGAAACAAAAAATTTTAACTTAGGATGGCAAGATCAAACTTTTACAAAATATAATTTCATGGACAAAGTTTTAAAGTTCGTATAAGTACTGGTGTATAAAGACTTGAGGGGGGTGACTGCCCCTACCAGTCCTGTCTCTCTGTCCCTACTGGTCATTTCATATGGGAAAAAAGTGAAAAGCAAACACACACACACATGCGCTCACACACTCACGCACACATACTTACTCTTTAGATCAGGCCGTGCGCCAAAATACACATTTGTGGATTGAAAAAGAGACTGATGAGAAAGGCTCTCGAGTTCTCTATCTGAAACACACAACTACGAAGAAGGCAACATTTTTGGAGTTGGCAGGTCAATAGTCTGAATTTGTTTCCCTTCAGCAGATAATTTCCTCTTTTGCCACAAGAAAATAGCACTAGTTGCTACAAATATACATGCACACACAAGAAACATGTCCCAAAGAATTTTGAAGTTGTAATGGTAATTCTCTCCCCTGCGTTCAATAGGATATACATGGTAATGCGTCACAAATCCCAAAATCAACAAACACAGGACAAACAAGGGTGAGATTATCACGCCTAGCCACAGCCAGCTGTTCTTGCCAAGAACTGGAGTTATAGGTGAATCTGATGGATTTGGCTTGAAAAATTTTGTCTCTATTTGCTTCTTGGCATCCTCAAGGGACCGTTCGTGGTCATGAGTAACATACGCTTCAATCTTAAGTTACAACTTGGAAAGGTCTAAATCAGCGTCAGACTGAGGAAGCAAGAGATCTAGCATAGTTAGATCGGGTGTTCTTGAAGGCCACGATAAGAAGAACATTCAGAACTCCTTTGTTGGATTGTGTGCTTCTGAAATCACTTCCCGTATTATGGAAATGAAAGGGGTGATCCCACTTCCTCCACTGATCATCACCAACGTCTCGCAGCTGATTAACAAAGTTTCAAGCTTTGTCAACATGATGAACTTTAATATTATGAACTTAGTTAAAATCTTCAATTACTTACCTTAGAAAATGAGATGATACAGATTCGTAAGGTCCTTCTGTTGATACTTCAAGATGATTCAAAGATGGAGAAGAGAGTTGGTTGCAGAGCTTTTGTATCCAACTTCCTTGACTTTTGATCACGATGCTTAGCTTATCCGTCTCCAAGTTAGAGTTGGAAGTTACTGTAAACGGATGCCACTGCAGTTTGCATACGCTTGGAACATGCACAAACAAGGTACTCGTGGGATTATAAGACAACCTTGTAAGAAGAAATGGATAAGTTTTTAGTAGTTATTACTAAGAACAAGAAAAAAAGCATGCGCTACGTAAAATAGATAAATTTACTGGGATTCTTGGCGAAGCTAATTTCCATGGTACCATTAGGTAAAAGGCACGGCGAAACTAGTCTAGTCCGCCGTCTGGATTGTAAGAACCGTAAGTACTGATCAATGAGGAAGAGAAAAATATCGGGAAGAATCATACAGAGGTAGGCCACTTCTACATGAAGCATGTAGAAGAAAACAAAGAGAATGTAGAGATGGTGCGCATAAAAGAAGAGCTCAAACATTTTTCCACTGACACGATCAAAGCTCGTCGCCCACATCCCTAACGACAGCATGAACGCAATCACTCCAGCTACGTTGGATAGGTAAGTACTGCTCCACTGAAGCATCTGCATGCATATATCAAGAATCACATCATATTTTTCATCAAAGTTCAAACACTGACTTGATCATATTCTTTTATGCATCAAACCAAAAGTGTAACCATTTACCAGGTACATTTGATCAGTCATGGTCCACCAATAGATAACGAATCCGATACTATACAGTGCGAAAAGAAAGTTCGAAACATGGCCAAGCCAAATATGAATACTTTATGCTCGACTCTGATGTGAGGCCAACAAGGGGCAGGATCGATGATCCTCGTGTCACGAGAAAAAACAAGAATGCCCAACATGTGTGTTCGATGTACTCAAGCCTTAGCGATACACTACGAAACTTCGCTTGCCACCTTCAAAGGCAAAACAGAGAGCCAGAAATTTTTATTTATGGGACAAGCTTAAATATTTACAAAATATAAATGATATTCTGATCGTTATTAAGCATAGTTCTATATAGATTTGAGGCGAGACGACTGTTGTTACGCCCTACCAGCCCCTTGGATCCGCCTCCAATTGACTTATTATGACATCATTACAAAACACAAAGTTTTAAGACAGTTTATCTGTACTTACACTTTTTCGCCTGCGGTATACATGTGGAGATGTTTAAAAATGCCATACAAGTAGTTTGCTAGGGACCAGATCAGAAGAGCTATAAACATGGCTGCAAATGTGAGCTCAACAGCATTTACTATTCCTAGTGGGGCCATCACCGTAGCCGGGCTTATTCGTCTCAAGAAATTATAACATCTCTTATCACTGCAAAACGAGTTAACTAATCTTCAGCATTTCCCAATTTTGATATTGTTCAATGAAAAGAAATAATATACAATCAAGAAATGGTTGATCATTAGCCTCTCGGAATTTGATTTCTTCTGCAAATGTAGATAAACACATCCCAAAACTGTGACCAGCATAAGCGGAAAACTAAACAAAAGGAGATTTGTCCCTGCAATAACCACAACGAAAGATGACCAAGAAAGTTTGACAAGATTAATCATCAAGAAAATCATATAAGTGCATAACACACACACACACACAACCTTTACATTGTTCCACATACGCGCATAACATGCACACACACACACACGCAAATAGAGACAAGAACCTTTACCTTGTTCCACATACACGCACATGCGCACACATAGAGACAAGAATCTTTACCTTTTTTCACAAATGCACGCACATATACACATAGAAACACAAAGACCAGAACCTTTACCTTGTTCCCTGAAATATGTGGAGTTGAACTTTTCATTCAATTTGGGAGTCCATGAATTCTTGTAAGTCTTTGTAGGTAGCATAATTCATATAAACATATACTCCACAAACACCAAAAGGAAGAATCTCTGCCATGCTCCACGGAACTTCATCGTGGTTTTTCTGATGTTGTAGCTCCAATACTAGGATGTTTTCCTTTGAAGTACTTCAGAATTGTAGTTATCAAATATTCTTGGCGGGTATATGCATAGAAGGAGATGTAATATGTAAACATATATATATGCCATCATGTATAAGATCAAAGAAATGGCATGATTCATGCACAAGGACTATGATTTGTATACTAAAGTTCAATTTTCAGGCTTCTAAAACTGTGAACAAGTGGAGTATCATAGTTGTTTATTTTCATATATATGGAAAGTCAATAAGGTTGCCCTTTGTGATCAGGAGAAGTCACTTCCACAGAGATTTTAACTGTCAGTTATAGTAAGAAACATACACTTTTAGTTTTTGTTCATTGCAAATTCTTCATATTACTGTAAAAGTTAAATCTTTTACTAACTGATCAACAAATTGACCTATTGTAAAAGAATATGGTTGAAAACGAAGTGTATTTTTTAGAATCTGGATTTTAACAGTGACAAAAGATTGATCTCAAGCAATTATTTTCATTGGTTAATTTAAATAATCAAGCACAATCTTAATTATCATCAATGATCAAACAATACAAATTCCTTTGTACAAAACCGAACATGAGGAGAAACTCGGAGCTGATTGAGGCAGTAAGATCCCCCGTTGAGATAATATTATATATATTTTGATCATCCCCCACTTTATGAATTAGTTTTTGAGTTGAGTTAAGTCAAAATTTCTAATGTTTTTATGCGATATCATAGTAGGCTATGATGATATTATTAGACCTCCCACTATATTACTTTTACACTCCAAATTGTTTTCTACGATAATTGAGCCTGGCATTTTCACCCAATAAGGGCCAATAGCCAATGTCCAAATCATTTTATTATTTGTTTTCTTTGTTTCACAAGCTTCTTATTGTACAAGAAGGTTGAAATTATCATGGAAATTGTCCAGCTAGATAGAGAGAGAGAGAGAGAGAGAGGCTGCAATTTCTTGTGTATTCCAAAATGGAAATAATTTTTATTATACCCTCTTTTAATTTTCAAATTTTTAAAATAGCCCACTTTTTTAAAACATTTCAAAAATACCCTAGATTACCTTTTCAAACCTCGGTTTTACAGTTCATGTGGGCCGGCGCGATTTCTTAAAAATCCAACTTTTATTCTTTATTTCACTAAAACCCATTCCAAAGTATCTTTGATCAATTTAGTCCATTTTTTCTATAAAATTTCTTTAAAAAATATGTTTGAAATAGAAAAATTCATAACCATTCTTAGTCATATTAAATAAACTCAAATCTTAAATTTTTAATTACTTATTACGTTTTCTTAAATTTGTTATGTTAAATCAAGTAAAACCCCCCTCAGATTATTGGTATCAGATCCATAAAGATCAATAAAAATTTATAAAATATGGATTATTTAGAATTGACAAAGTTATCAATCATAATTCTTCTAAAATTAAAGAGCTATTTATTTATTTACAAGAAATAAATGATAAAGAATTTAGTGATAACTTAAATATAGAAAGTTTATCTTGTGATTTCTCATGTGATGAAACTGATTAGCAGTTATCTTCACCATGAAGAATAGACTGTTTCGACACACTAAAAGGTATCCAAAGGTTGAGAAGTACTACAAAATCTTGATGTCTCTAAAGAAAGAAGCCAAGGCACATAAAGATGTTGAAATAAGAGAATTGTACTATAGAAAGCTAGAAGAATATAAAAACCGTAGAGCAATAATGATTCTACTTAGCAATACCTAATTATACATTACATAGGCTTCGAGTAGAATTGTATCTATATCAAAAAGAGTTGGATTTTATTTTTAGAAAGCCAGCTTATCATAGAGGAGATACTATTAGAATTTGTATTTTGAAAGACAAAATAAAACAAATAAATGAAGGTCTTGATGTTTTAAGTCGCTTATGAAGACAAACAAACATTTTAAACAATGGATACATAATATAAATCTAATTCTAAGCTTAAATATAATTCTTGAAAAATATAATCGAGAATATGAACACATTAAAACAAAAGAGAATAAAGCAAAGATACAAAGTTGCAAACAAAAGATAAAAGCTACTCAACAAAATGCTCAAATATCTTGGAATAGATATAAAAAATACAAATGGATAAAATAAATAAAAATATTGAAGAATTAAATACAGGAATGAATAAAATACTTGAGGCACTATATATTCTAACTCAAGAACTTAAAGAATTAAAAACAGAGGTTCAACTCTTAAAGATTTGTAATTCAAATGTTGAAGATTTAATAAAAAATATTTGTCTTAAGAAAAATAAATTCGACAAGAAAATAAAAGAAGAGAAATTATAATAAAGCCAATAAAAACTAATAAAAAAATAGTTCATCCAAATTTCTTTGATGCATATATGATTAATGTTAAATTACCTAAAATATTAGCTGAAGAAGAAGCTCTTAAAAAGAAGAAAGAGGTAAAGACATAGCTACATCATCTAATCCACCTAAAAAATAAGATTCTGAATCTGATACAGATAAAGATGAATGATATTAATGAATTGATTGATCAATTTGAAAACATAAATCTTTCTGACATAAAGGAATATGAAGTATTAGTTAACACTAATAATACAACTGGAGGCCCAAGTGGTACAATAAAACCAGAAGATATGGAAACAGAAGAATCAAAAATGATGCCTATTCCTAAATATAGAAGGCAATATTATGATCATATAAAGAAAATAAATATAAAAAATAATTAGATAAATTCACTCCAGATACTAATTATAGTGAACCTATAAATTATGGAGGTTCTAAATTAAATATAGATTACAAAGAAGATACTAAAAAAGCGATAATTTCATGGGCAAATACTATGAAAGTTTTCTTTTTATATAATGCTGATGATACATGGACAACTCGTAGACAAATAGATTATTTGATTACTACATTTGATGGTATTGTTTTGAATTGGTGGCAAGGGTTAACTGAAAACACTAAAGCTTTGATAAAAAGAAATGTAGAAACTAAATTAATAGATACTACAGATAAAGGAATTGAAATGTTAGTTGCCTATCTTTCTCTTGAATTTTTAGGAGAAAATTGGCATGACCCTGATAAAGAAAGTGTTAAAGAGAAAAAAGAAGCAAGAACTAACTTAATAAATCTTAGAATTTGTAGTATGAAGAATTTAAAACAATATACTTGTGAATTTAAAGAATATTATTACACTCAATTTTATAGTAATGAAGATCAAAGTATATATTTGAATATGTACTTTTTAAAACTTCCACATCCTTGGAATAAATATATAATGAATAAATGGAAGGAAGAAAATAAAGAGTCAACTTCAACTCTAGAAAGAAGAATTAGTTTCCTCTTTTCAGAGCTAAGTAAATTATGTAAATCTCAAGATTTATATAGAAGAACTAAAATATTTTCACCTCTATATTGTAATGAATTTGACGTACCCAGTCAATGGGAATGTAATAAAGAATGAATTAATAAAAAGAAAAGAAGGTTTCATAAAAAGAAGTATAAAAAATATAATAATTTTTAAAAGAAACATATAAAACCAAAAAGAAGATATTTTAAAAGAAAACCTAACTATAAAAGAAATAAAATTCTTTCACAATGCCAATGTTGGAATTGTGGAGAAATTGGACATAAATTACCAAAATGTAAAAAACCTAAAAAGATTCGAAGTATAGAAGCTGAATTTATAGAACTTCAAGATGAATTGTCTGAAGTTTCTGATATAGAAAATTATTTAGATAAAGAAATATATATTGAAGAAGAAGAATACTCTAGTAATTCTGAAAATGAATAAAGATATAATTGAAACTGAAGATTCAGATAAAGAAATAGAAATTTATGAAGGATCAAAAGGTTATACTCAACGAATAACCTTTGATCAAGAAACGTTGGTAAAAATAAAGGGTTTAAAACTTGATGCAACCAATCCTACTAAAAGTCTTTTTAAGTCTTTTTGTGATTTCATAAAAAGAGAAAAGATAAATATATATGATTATCATGCAGTTGAAAAATCTATAGATGTTGAACATACTAAAGGGCAAATTAGATTAAATTTGCTTACTAAAGCCTCAATAAATCAAGCTTTAAATAAAATCAAAAATAAAGAAGTAAGAAAGAAGATAAAATATGTTTATCTTGGTAGGATTCAAATCCTAGTTAAAGCTTTATTTAGAGATGGAATAGATAGTCCTATGGTTATTTCACTTCATGACCAAAGATTTATAGATGCTAAAAATAGTCATTTGGGAATAGTTGAAGGAAATTTAATATATTCACAATTTCGGTTTGATTGTTATCCAAAATATAGTGTTGATATAAATGATCAAAATATAAATGATACTTTAAGTTTCCACTTTCAACTTTTAAAAGATTTAAAACTTAGAGATAAAAGTCAAGCGTTTACCTTTTACTATAGAGCAATATATGCTTTTACTAATAGTAATTATGGTAAAATATATCAAGATAAACCTTATATTGAAATCGATAGTGAATGTAAGGATATAACAACAATAAAGTTATCAATGATAGAAGAAATTAAAGAAATAAAAGATTATGAAATTAAAATAAATAGAAAACCCATTTTAGAATATGGATCTAGCAGTGCTATGATAACACAAATAGATTTTGGGAAAAATACTATATCTAGAAAAAGTGTTAATAAGTTACCGCTTACTAATGTTGAATTTACTAGACAAGATATAACCAATACAATGATTATAAATGCTAAATATTTTAATGGTCAAGAATACATAGAAGGACCAAATATATTAATTGATATAGGAGCTAGTGGCAATCACCTTGCAAAACATAAAAATAAAGGTTTAATTGCAAAAGTTGCTTCTACAATATTTCAATATAAAACTTTGAAGGCCAATTAATAACTTGTGATCAAGAGGTACAAGTTTCAATAATTTTTGAAGAGTTAAGAATAATTGTACCTTGTTACATAGATAGTGATATAGTAGGAGACTATTATGATATAATTCTAAGTAATAGTTTCTTAAATCAATATGATTATTATAAAATAGAGAAACATGGAGTTACATTACAAATTGGAAATATAAAGATCTTTTGTAAAAAACATGAAGGGAATAATTTTCCTTTAAGTGTCTTTGTACAACTAACAGTACAGG